>CM053587.1:133229894-133245570 GCA_028646515.1 Pseudochirops corinnae | reverse complement strand
ACTTCCCTTATTTGGTTTTGAAAATCCTTCTTCAGCTCATCTCTAGGTTTAAGGCATTATTCATGTTTATTGGAGGCCCCTGGTGGGGGTGCTCTGGCTGCACTCTCCTCCTCCCTCTCTCTCCCATGATCTTTCTTTACCCCAAAGAAGGAATCAAGGGTTTGGGAGCTGTTCTTACTTTGCTTCTTATGCTTATTCTTACTCATAGTTGTTCAGACCGTGATTTTTTTTAAAATCTCTGTGGAGCTCTGCTTCCAGAAGGGAAAGCTCTGTCCCAAATCGCTGGGGTTCTCCCGGCTGCCGTAGCTCTCAGGAATATGCTAGGACTCTTCCTAATTACTTCCAGCTGACTGGGTAGTGAAGACTCCAAGACCGAGGCCCAAGACGGTGATCCGGATCCAGGCCGCTCAACATGAGAGCACTGGCCTGAGAACAATCGCTAAGTCCCCCTGCTGTCTGCAGGCCACTGGCAGGAAGCTACAACGCAGAGGCGGGTGCAAAACCTCTGCCTTTCGCTTTTCCGCTCTGGAGGCCTTTCAGCCAGACTGTTTCTCTCCCCCTTTCGCAATCCCCACTCGCAGCTGCTGCTAATCCGCTCACCTGAGAGGCTCCTCCGCTGCTCCCATTCAGCCACCCCCAGGGCACAGCCGCGGCTTCAGGGCAGGCTGGTTTTGGTTCGCAGTGCTGATATGGTTCCTCATAGCCGAGCTGACTTTAGTGGGAAGTATCTTTGTGTGCGTTTTGGAGTTCTAGGTTTGGTTTAGAGTCCTGTTTTATGGGTATTTTGGGGTGGCTATGTGAGAGCTGCGATATGTTGCTGCTGCTATGCTGCCATCTTGGCTCTGCCCCCCCTTTTAAGAAATTATCAAGGAAAACTGCCCAGATGCTAGAAACACAGGGCAAAAAAATAAAACACAAAAAAAAAAAAATGGAAAAAATCCACCGAGTCAAAGACATGTATAAAAGGATGTTTAGATTTAGAGGAACGTAAGGATAAGGGAGGTATTGTTGGGTTAGGAGTAGGTTGAGTAATAGGAGGGCAAGGTAGCAGGTAGAGGTAAAGTGTAGGAGTTAGGAGACACATGTACAAACAAAAACAAGATTAGTAGTAGTCTCTTAATAAAAGTATGTGTGTATAATTATATACATATATATAACAGATGTATGTATTGAGTATTATATTTGTATGTGTATATATGTATATGTATATGTATATATCAATATCTATATATAAATATATCCATGCTCAATAGTAGCATTGAGTTTGGGCCAGTGGGTAGCTGGGAGGAAGATGGAAAAAAGAACAAAGTAAAAAATGTATAGCAGAGAACAAAAGAAAACCTACAAGGAAGCAAAGAATAGATGGACAGCTTTCAACATAACATACAGTATTTAATATGTAGTTTTCCTTGAAAAGATGTTATTACTATATATCCTCAATCCTCTCCTATGGTCTCCTGAACACATGACATGTGGTTTTTCTTTTTTGTTTTATATTTAAGTTTATAATGTTTCTTTTTCTTATTAAGTATTTAAGTATTAGTATTTGTCTAAAACTTTTTAAAAGTATAATAAAAAAAAGAATCTGCCAATCACCTCAGGAATGAGATCCCAATATAAAAACTACAAGAAACATTATAACCATATTTCAGAACTATCAAGGAAAAAATACCACAAGTGACCAGAAAGTAACAATTCAAATATCAAGGCACCATAATCAGGATTCCCTAAGACTTGGCAGCTGCAACATTAAAGGACTGGAGGTCAAGGAACATGCTATTATGGAAAACAAAGGAGCTAGGACTACAACCAAGAATCACTTACCGAGCAAAATTAAACATAATACATCAAGGGAAAAATGACTACAAGGTGAATTTGAGAGAATGACGTTTTTTTGTTTTTTTTTACAATTTTTTTGTAGGGGGAAGGGCAGGACAATTGAGATTAAGTGACTTGCCCAAGGTCACATGACTAGTAAGTGTTAAGTCTCTGAGACCGGACTTGAGCTCAGGCCCTCCTGACTCCAGGGCTGGCACTCTATTCACTGCACCACCTAGCCAGCCCAGAGGGAATGACTTTTAAAAAAAATAAGGGATGAGAAAGAAGAGTACAGTGGGAAGAGAAAGAAGGGAGAAATAAAATGGGGTAAATTATTTCATACTAAGAGGCATGAAAGCCTTTTTTACAGTGGAGGGGAAGATGAGAGGGTGGGTGATGAGCATCACTTAAACCTTATTTCCATTAGAATTTGCTCAAAGAGGAAATAATACACACAATTAGTTGGTATATAGAAATTGATCTTACCTGATAGGGAAGTAGGAGTGGGGGAGATTAAATAAGGAGAGGATGGGGAATAACAAGAGAAAGGGCAGATCAGAGGTTTCAGACAGAAGTGAAACACTAGTGAGGAGAGAAAGGACAAAAAGGAAGAATAGGATGGATGGAAATTTTAGGTAGTAATCATAACTGATTGGGAATGGAATGAACTCTCCCATCAAAGGGAAGCAGAGAGCAGAGCAGATAACCTAATGTTTGATAAACCCAAACTCCAGCTTTTGGGATGAGAATTCATTATATGACAAAACTACTGAGGAAACTAGAAAACAACAGGATATAAACTAGGTAGGTATAGACCAACATCTCACCATATGCCAAGATAAGGTTAAAATGGTTGCATGATTTGGACATAAAGAGTGATACCACAAGAAAATTAGAAGAGCAAGGGATAGTCTACCTGCCAGATCTATGAGGTGGGGAAGAATCCATGATCAGACAAGAGACAGAGAGCATTACAAAATGCAAAGTAGATAATTTTGAGTCTATTAAATTAAAAAGTCTTTACACAAACAAAACCAATGCGATAAGATTAGAAGAAAAGCAGAAAGCTAGGAAGCAATCTTTATAGCAAGTATCTCTGATAATGGTCTCACTTCTAAAATATATAGAGAAGTAAGTAAAGTTTATCAGAATACAATTCATTCCCCAATTGATAAATGATCAAAGGATATGAACAGGCAATTTTCAGATGAAGAAATCAAAGCTGTCTATGGGTATAGAAGAAGTGTTCTAAGTCACTATAGATAAAAAAGGACATTAAATGACTTTGAGATATTGCTTCACACCTATCAGATTGGTTAACAAGAAAAAAAGAAGGAAAATGATAAATGTTGGAGATGATATGGGAAAATCAGGACATTAATGCTGTGTTGGTGGAGTTTTGAACTTTTCCAATCATTCTGGAGAGCAATTTGGAACTATATCCAAAGATCAACCAAACTATTCATACTCTTTGATCCATCAATACCAGTACTAGGTATTGTATCTATCCCAAGGAGATAATAGTAAAAGGGGGAAAGGACATACATTGGCAAAAAATATATATTTATCGCAGTCCTTTTAATGATAACAGAGTACTGGAAATTAGGACTTGCCCTTTGATTTTGAAATGGTTGAACAAGCTGTGGTATGTGAATATAATGGAATACTATGGTGCAATAAGAAATGATAAACCAGTAGATTCCAGAAAAATCAGCAAAGACTTGTAGGAATTGATGCAAAGTGAAATGAGCAGAACCAAGAAAACATTGTACACAGTATCAGCAACATTATGTGAAGATCAGCTATTAATGACTCAGCTATTCACAGCAATACAATGATCCAAGACAAGTACAAAGGACTCACTAAGGAAAATACTATCCATATCCAGACAAAGAACTGACGGACTTTGGCTGCAGATCTCATTTTTTTCACTTACTTTTTTTTTTGTTTTGATCTGTTTCTTCCTTTACAACTGTGACCAATATGTAAATATGTTTTATGTATAAAGTATATCAAACTACCTACCATTTCCAGAAAATGGGAGAGGAGGGAGGGAGAAAAAATTGGAACTCAAAATCTTGTAAAAATGAATGCTAAAAATTTTCCTGCATATAACTGGGGAAAAATAAAATGCTATTAAAAAAGAGTTTATGGTACTGTTGGAAAGCATACTCAAGAAGTATCATCAATTTCCCTTTCTCTTCTGCTCAGAGACTTCTCTGTCAAGACATTTGCACCTTGCTCCATGATGATCTCAAAGCATCTGTGAAATGAAAATTTGCTCCTCTTAGAAAACTTGAGTATATCAGCTTCAAGAAAATATTTTAAACTCAAGAGGGTATCTATCCAATTCAACTCTATTTTTCTGACAATAAATGTTAGACAAATCAATCCCTTTTTAGAGGAGCTTTGACTACAGAGCCAAAAAGATCTAGGTTCAAGTACAACCTCCAAAATACTCTCTATGGGATCCTGTGGCAGGCACAATCGTTTAGTGTTTTAGGCAACTAAAATTATAAATTACAGAGAATGGGCTGACCTGGTTTAGTAGGAAAAAAAAAATTCCTTATCTGGAAGTTCCCTATGTCATTAAAATCACAGGTACAGTCCCTACCTCAAGCTCTCAATTTTTTTATTTAAATTTCATGTTGAAATATTAAAACCCAAAATACCACTGGAATGATTATTCATTAACTGACCATCAGCTATTTTCTGAGCACCCATTACATTCAAAACACTAGCCAGTGATAGATACTGTAGGAAAGAGAAAGAAAATAACACAATTCTTGTTTTTGTGAATACTATAATTAATTGGAGATATAAAACAGATACACATCACCTTAGCACATAAATTAATGTAAATTATCCATGATGTAACTTGGTTCTATATTATGTTGCCAGGGAATTTTAAAGGACAGAGCATTCCATTCAAAATCATCCTCACCAATTATAAACTCACTGGAGAAATAATTTCAAAATACATGCATTATACGATCACAAGAAATTTGTAAACTAAAAATAACCATGTATATATGGTAAAAACCAAAATTACTTTGAATTATTACCTTTCTTAGATTCAACACTAGGCATTATAAATGTCTCAAGAAAAAAACAAAGCTAAAACATTTTCCTGTTTTAACATCTTTTGTGGCATTTAGATTAAGATTGCCTCTGTGTGGTTAGAATATATTTTCTATAGCTCAATGTAGAGTTGCAAAATGATTGTAAAATGAACCTTCCACACATTTCTATTTATATCAAGCTGTCACTGTAGTTTGACCTTTTAATTTGGTTTTCACAGATTCACTTTGAGTTTATTTTGCCATTTTGCCTAGTTTTGCAGTCTCACATTACAATTGTGCTGCTACTTGTCATTTGACAAAGGGAATTCACATACAAAGAATAGATTTTTACATAAGATGATTTCAATACCCCTAACAAAAATAGAAACAATGCTGGCCTGAAAACATGACATAACTAGTGAATTATAGTTTCTTTAATTGGGAAAAGACAAATAAATGTAGGATGGGTGATGTACCCATGCAATACCTTATCTTGAACACTGTCAGAGACACTTGAATAGAAGCAAATGCTGCTTCACAACTCCAATGTGAAGAAGAGCTTGAAATGACTAAAGAAATAGATACAGTTAAAGGAAAATTAATCTGAGAAACAGATTTTTGCATACTAAGATGTCTGGAATTTTATTTCTCAGGACTTTATTCCTGGATATGATAGAATAACAATGTTCATATGGAAAGCAAACATTTTCCAATCTAAGATGATGACAAGAATTTTGGTGGTTGAACCTGGTTCAGTAAATGCTGTTGGGTTTTGTTTTGTTTTTATGTCCCATATGCAAGTCTCTAGTGACATAAAATTAGCTTTAAAGGAATGATCCCATAATACGTATAATAAAGGTGGTTTTTTTTTTTAATTTTCCACTTGAATTTCCTGGTTTTGGAGCAAAAGAAATTTTTTTTTTACAATTTTTTTCCTTTATTTTGGAGGGGGAACAGCAGGGCAATTGGGGTTAAGTGACTTGTCCAAGGTCACATGGCTAGTAAATGTTAAGTATCTGAGGCCAAATTTGAACTCAGGTCCTCCTGACTCCAGGGCAGCTGCTCTATTCACTGCACCACCTAGCCACACCAAGCAAAAGAATTTTTGAGTTAAAAATGAATTTGAAATTATAAAATCTTTAATATTATAAATTGGTTCTTCTGGATTAGCAAGATTTCAGGCTTCTTTTTTTAAACAATATGCAAGGTTGGCAAGCTGATATCTTTCTTATTAAAATGAATCAAGTATAATTATAGGAAAAAGATAATTTTTAAAGGTCTTTAATAACTAATCACCGATTACCCTTTAAGAAACTGGAATGGAGTTGGATCTTACCTAAGAGTTAGATTCATTTTTTATCAAAATTGTAAAATTATCCTTGAAAATCCTTTGTGTGTGTTATAGATAGATACATAGATAGATACACCAAAAAAAAATTGTCTTAAATTCTTATAACTGAGGAGAGCCTAGGAACTCTTAAAAAAATCAGTCTAGGGGCAGCTGGATGGAGCAGCGGCCCTGGAGTCAGGAGGACCTGAGTTCAAACCAGCCTCAGACACTTGACACACTCACTAGCTGTGTAACCTTGGGCAAATCACTTACTCCCAATTGCCTTGCCTCTCCCCAAAAAAACAAAAACAAAAACAAAACAAAACAAAAAAAGAAATCAGTCTACATCAGAAATTAGATCTCCAATGACCATTGTTGGCTATTGCTGAATTAATCCTCTTGTATTCTCCATACATACTTATATGTTTGATTCTTAGAGATAAAACTCTAAATACAATGGAGAATATTTTCCTTGGCAATATGAAATCAATTTCTGGTAAATTTCATTTTGAAAAGTAATTTCCAGTTATGAGGGTGTCAGCAAACTGTGGTCCAGTCACCAAATCTGGCCTGTCATCTGTTTTTGCACTGCCCAGAAGCTAAGAATGATTTGTACACTTGTTTAATTTTAAATGTAAAGCTAATTGGTTATACAAAAATAGGCAGCAGGCCAGAATTGGACCTTGGACTGTAGTTTGCTAACCTGTGAGCTAAGCTGTTGATCAGGGAAAACAGGACAAGCAGTATTTCTACTCAAATAAAAGAGAAGAAAAATAGATTTAAAAACCTTAACTCACAGGAAAATTAAAATTAGGGGAAAGGACTTTAAATCTGAGTGATACAACCTCAATTCCACAATTCTTTTCAAATTGACCTTGAAAATAAATAACTGTTGGGGAATGGCTGAACAAGTTGTGGCATATGAATGTAATAAAATACTAGTGTGCTATAAAAAATGATGAGTGGCCAGACTTCAAAAAAAACCTGTAAAGATTTATATGAACTGATGCTGAGTGAAGTGAGCAGAATCAGAACATTGTACACAGTAACAGCCTCATTGTGTGATGACTAATTTTGATAGACTTATTTCTTCTTCGCAATGCAAGGATCTAAGACAATTCCAAAAAACTCATGATAGAAAATGCTGCCCACATCCATAAAAAGAACTATGGTATCTGAATGCAGATCAGAGCTCATTATTTGCTCTCTCCATTTTTTGTTTGTTTCTTCTATCTTGTGGTTCCTCCCATTTGTTCTAATTCTGCTTTACAACATGACTAATGTGAAAATGCGTTTAATGTGAAGGTATATGTAGTGTCTGTATCAAATTTCATGCTGTCTTGGGGTAAGGGAGGGGAGAGACCGATAGGAAATTTGGAACTCAAAATCTTATGGAGGAGCAGCTAGGTGGCACAGTGAATAGAGCATCGACCTTGAAGTCAGGAGGACCTGAGTTCAAATTTGACTCAGATACTTGACACTTACTAGTTGTATGGCCTTGGACAAATCACTTAACCTCAATTGCCTTGCCTTCCCCCCTCCAAAAAAAACCTTATAGAAATGAATGTTAAAAACAAAAAATAAATAAATTTAATTTTTAATATTAAAAACATACAAGAGACAATTTAAAAAAGAAAGAAAATAAATAACTAAAATCTGGAAAATAGGTTGAGAGATAATTTAAGAATCTTTGCACTCTAAAAGCAAAGAAGCCTGGACACTAATTTTTAATAAATCAAAAATTACAACTTTCTAGATTTGTCAGAACCAAAAGGTAAATTAAATATTAAACCAATCTATTGATCACCATCAACAAAAAAGGAAAAGCCCAATGAATTATCCAAATTCTCCTGAGTTCCTACATGAATGAAAAAATACTGCAATATACAGAATGAAGAATTTCTAGTGTCTACCTACAGCTAGTACCATACAACACCTGACAGCTTCTACTGAAAAATAGAGGAAATTTTGGAATACGATCCTGTAAAAGTAAAAAATATTGACTTAGAACCAATAATAATATACCATTAAAGCTGACTATAATTCTATAGGAATGTAGGAAGGAGTGCTAACATTCTAATAAGAGGAAAAACAACAAATGACACTTTAGAATCTTGTCACCTTCAAAGGGTAGTGGCTGAGTGAGTTCTATTTTAATGATTTTATGAGGCTAAGGAGAAGGATGAATTAAAAGAGGAATATACTAAAGTAGAAAAGAGGAAGAAGGCAGTGAAACTAGCTGTTTCTCTCAACTGAGGGACATAAGTACTAGAACGTAGAAACATCAGAATGGTATCATATGAGCTGCATTCTTCTTGAAATGAGCAAAGGAGAGATGTACACACACACACACACACACACACACACTATTTGGTTTAGTAATACTTCAAATCAACAGTTAAAAAGCGGGAATTCAGGGGATCTTTTAAAAATGAGAATAATAATGTGGAAGGTACACTTACAAGCAAATGAACTTCATTTTCTTGAAGAGAAAATGCATAGGAAAGAAAAATAAAAGTTCTAGAATCTAAAGGGATTGCTTTTAATTTCCTGTTAGGCAATTTGGGAGTGACTGAAAAAAATGTTGTGCTATATAAATATAAAAGAATATTATTTAAATGTAAAAATTATAAAAGAGAATTTTCAGAGTATTCCAGGTAATATGAACTGACAGATTGAAGAAAATCAGAACTGGGAAGATAATGTATACAAAGGAAATAAAATCTGAATTTTTGAAACACTTAAAGACTCTAATTAAAGCAATGATGCAATGACCAATCATGTCTGCCTTCTTTCCATCATGTGTTATCATCATCTGGTCCACTATCTCCAGCCATTCCCAATGATACTTTATATTCCATTCTGGTCATTTTCCTTCTTTACCTTTGTAGTGTGAGACCTTGCCTTCCACTATACCTTCTTGACTGCTGAGCCCCCAGAGAGCATTCCCTGGTGGAATTAAATCCTTTTAGCTCTTAAAGTAGTAGATGGTCAAACGTGTTTCTCCAGGTGGGTTTCTCTAATCTTAGAAACAACTTTGTAAGTTATACTGAGATTCTGTGTTTGATAAACCTGGAGCAGATAGCCAGAGGGAATACTACATCAGTCTTAGAGAGAAACACCACTAACAAGAGGACTGTAGTATCTAGAAAAGATGGTGAGTTCAGTTTAGAACATGTTAAGTTTGGCACACATAATTCAGTATTGTGAAGCTATATAGGGTCTCCTCAATGATTTCAGCTAAAAATTAAATATTCAAAAAGGATTTAAGTGGGAACATGCCAATGAAGAACATTTCATGAAACTTTAAGGTTTTCAAAATACTTTGCATTTATATATCATTTATCTATCTATCTATCTACCTATATGTTGATTTATCTATCTATAAATAATTGCATTTGATCCTTACAACAATCCTGTGAAAAAGCTGCTAATATTATCATCCCCCTTTATAATGAGGGACAACCAATGTTCCTAGAATTTAAATAAGCCTTAAATGAGGATCAGAAAGTTAACAAGTGTCTGAGACAGAATTTGAAATCCAGTTCTTCCTTCCAAGTACAATACACTATTCACTATGCAAAATTCCCTCTTTAGAAAGTGCAGGGCTATGGGAATAGTGTGAGGGAGGATTAAGCCTAAAACAAGCTGACTTTTAAACTATATTTAGATCAAGAAGAAAAACAAGAAAAGACTTGGAGCCTGCCTTGGGAAAGGATACTGTAGAATTAACACATAAGTGTAAGGAAGCAGTATAGCTCAATGCATATTTTGCTCCCTTCAGAAATCAAAAATTTTCTATAAAACAAAATGTAAAAAAAATAAAATTGAGACAATTCAGAGGACCACAGAACAATAATGTTTTAGAGCTGAAAAGACCTTAGATTATACACATTACATCTTCTATTTTAGACCTCAAATTGAAAAAGCTCATAAAACATTAATGGCATCTAAATTAGCCCATCTTACCAATAGTAAAGCTACAATTAGAATTAGAGTTTAAAGCAGGTCAGTAGAAAGTAAGTAAATGGAATATATACCAAATACTCAAATAGATATTTGTGATGTTATTGATTTGGGCACTTTTTCCAATGATGCACATGACAAAATATTCATCCTTATCCATATGTGATATTTTTGTCCATGTGCTCCCTTCATTTCACTACAGTCTGTCAAAAGTTCATACAATCAACTTGCCCCTAACTTTGGCTAACTAGGACAGCAATTGGAGCGCATGATCTTTCCATCTTTCTAACTATGGGATCATTTTTATCTTCTTTTCACTTATGTGTTTATTTTGCTATTATTATGTACATTGATCATCATTGATAATTTTTATTTTCAACGTTTCAGTCTATTCATATACACAGGTGAAGCTAGGTAGCACACTGGGTAAAGCACCAGGCTTGGAATCAGGAACACCTGAATTCAAACAGGACTCCAGACACTCACTAGTTATGTAACCATTGGCAAATTATTTCACCTGATTTGTCTCATTTTCCTCCTCTGGAAAATGAACTGGAAAAGGAAATGACAAACTATTCCATTATCTTTGCAAAAAAAAAAAAACAACAACCAAATGGGGCCATGAAGAGTTAGACATGACTGAAATGGCTGAGCAACTATTTACATACACACCATGTATTTATGCATTTCATCTCACTGATAATTCATTTTCAATTCACCAAAGACTATATAACTTACAGCCAATAGTAGCAGAAATGTTACTGGTATTAAAAAGACAGTTTCTTGTTTCAGGAAGGAGTTTGACATTTAAAAAAAAAACAAAAAAGTTCGTAATTCCCAAAAGGCAGTCCAGATCATTTCTTCCTCTTATGCTGTTCAAAACCACATATTATCTATTTGAAGTCTCTGTTCAAGATGAAGAAACAGAGTAATGTATGCATATACTGATATATAGAAATATATTTATATATTATGTATATATTAAGTGTGTAAATGTACTGATGAATGAATTCTATAGCTTGTCTATCACACTGCTTATTATTATCTAGACAATAAGCATTCTTCATCAATTTTGTTTTTTTTTTCAATATGGATAGTTATAACAAAATTTTCTGGGCAATTATGTGTCTCATCTAGACTGCTTTGCAATTTTTCAGGTCTTGAGGGGATGAGCACAATGTTATCTGAAAACAAGAGTTTGTGAAGAACCTCACTGTATAAATGGAATCCCTTTATATCTTGAACCCAGCACTGGATTTCTTCCACAAGAGAGAAAAACGCCTCTGGCAAACAATTATTTCCCTTTAATATGTCTTTCCTGATATTAGAGAAGAGTTGTCAAATCTCTTGTGATATTATTCAAGAAATCTTGAAAATTTTTGAGAAATAAAGAAGAAAAATCTTGTTGGAGAAGAACCTTTAAAGTAGTTTCATTTTATGGAGTGAAATCTTCATATTTGTTTTTGGTTGTTTTTGGTTTTTTGATTTTTTTGCTTTTTAGTCAGCAAAAAATAAATATAATGAAATTGCATGTTCTCTACATTGTTCAGTCAAAAATGTTATGGTAAAGATGTGGTCTGCTGCAGAATATCAATTTTAAAAGCCTTCCTACAGTTTTCAAGATCCTCATTAAGGATTGTCTCAGTGTAGATATAGATTTATTCTCATAACTTATGTATATGGGCATATATAAATATACTCATGCTTATATCTATATGCATATATACACAGAAACAAATGTGTGTGTGTGTGTGTGTGTGTGTGTGTGTGTGTGTAGGGAGAGGGAGAGAGACAGTTGTATAGATCAATGTTGATGTACTCTTGGTTGCCTTTTTTAAAGCAATAATAAATTACATTATTCAGCACCTACTCTGTGCTACACTGAGCTGGGTGCTTGGAATACAAAGAAAAAAATAACCTCTTCCCTAAAGAAACTTAGATTTTATCACATGTTTCTCAAAAGTATTCATGCTATGCTACAGTGAAAAAGTGGAGTAATACGGAATGAAATACCATTTTATAAAAGAGTATTGATTAATGGACTAAAATTCATGGATCAGAGATTGAAGAATGGATTGAATTAAGTAAAACATTTGTTGTGTGCTTGCAAAGCACTGTGCTAAAAACTGGTGATACAAATAGGAAAGTACTACAGTCTCTATTCTCTAGGAGCATATATTCAAATAGTGGAGATGACACATATGAAAAGTTTTAACTGTAAGTCATATGGAAAGTTTCCAAGGTAAAAATGGTGATAATGACCCTTCCTCAATGTCATTTCCACTGGTCAAATCATATTATTTTCTGGTGTTGAACCATTTAGGGATTAAGGATTTTAGTGACAAGAACTTCCTGTTCTTGTTCTTCAGTAGTTGTGGCTATAATAAACATCAGGAAACAGTTGCCAGACATCACTTCTATAGGGGTCAATTCCTAGGATTATAGCTACAAGCACTAGACTAGAAATGCTAATGTTTGCAGGGTTTGCATTTCTGAACTTTCTCCATCAGTGTGAAGGGGAAAAAAAGTCCTTAAGACTGTTGTAATATTTTGACTTGCCTAACACATTCTGCATCCTATTTCTCCATCAGGGTGCCTTCTTATTTCTTCTAGGCTGGTTGACATGATTTGTCAGTAGCAATTGGTTATCATATGGTGGGACAGGGCTGGAAAGGACCTTAGAGGCTAGTGAATCCAAACTCTTCACTTCATAGATGAAGAGACTGAGGCATAGAGAGTTTCATGACCTTCACCACTGCACTTTGTTGCCTGAATCTGCTGATAGATCAATGGTGGGATTTTCTATACTTCACCCAGTTATCTTTACATTTTAATCAATGGTTTGGATGAAAATATTTAAATTACAACTATCAAATTGGCAGTTAACATAAATCTGAAAGGGGTGAGCTAAGTCACTGGACAAAGCAATCAAAATTCAAAAAGATGCTGAGAGACCAAAATTCAATGGCATGAAACTAGTAAGAGTAAATTTAATAGTGATGAATGTAAAGTCATGGGCTCATATTCAAGACAAAAATATCAAAACAAGTACAGAATGGAATATAGTGTCTCAACAGCAGTTCAGGGAGAAAAAACAACTTGGGAACTTTGGTTGACTGAAAGCACAATAAGAGAAGCACAAAAGACAAGAAGAAATTTGAAATGTGCTGTGCTGATTAATATATACACAGTCAGGTTCCCTCTCTAGTTTTGTCCTTTCTGAGTACTGCATTTTGAGAGAGAAACATAAATGAGAGTACATAATTCTCAAAATCATGTCTTATGATGAATGGTCAAAAAAAACCCTAGGAATGTTTAAGTTGCTTAAGAGTAGAATTGGAGGGAGGATGGAATATACTATCTGTCTTCAGATCACCAAAGGAATGACATCTGAAAGTAAGATTAACCCCATTTTATGTGTCCCCGGAGGGCAAAAACAGAACAATATATGTTGTTATGAAGAAGCATATTCAGGTTCAATATAACAAAGAGCTTTTGTAGCACTAACACAATATTCACAGTGCCACTGGCAACCGTAAATATGCCAGCAATAGTTCTGAACCACAAAATATAACAGATTTTCCATATAGAAGACAGAAGAAAGAAGCAAAACATTTATTCAGAAAACCAGATCTTAGCACTAGAAAGTCAAATCCATCATAGTAGCGTAGAAGTTAATACACTGTAACACAACAGAGAGCCATAAGATCATTTCACCTTTCCACAAACCAACACTCACAAGCCTAGTTGTCTCCCTGGGTGCGTCCTCTCTCTCCCACTGTCTAGCTGCTCTGACTCCCAGCTTCCTGTGGCCTCTGATCCACCCTTCACCAAACTCCTCCCACTCTAGGCTCCATGTTATTACATTTTGCCTATTAGGGGGCAGGGAAGATCTTCAAATTTCCATTACCATTACAGCTTTCTAAAACATGCCATTCAAACACATATTTGGTAGTATCTCTCATTAGTCTCTAAATAGAAGCAATAACATCACCTTAGGATAGAAAAGGATACCAAATGCTTAGCAAATTATGATCTAGTGAGTAGTATAATACATTAAAACATTGCTATCTTTCGTAAACTAACAGATTAGAAATCCATTTACTGTAAATATAGACATCAAAAAGTCCTTGATAATTTAACAAATAAACCATATTGATACAAGAGCATTATCAAAGACAAAACAATTGCCAAAATTACTTTGAATATAACATTGTTCTGTAAAAAAATTTAAGAGCAGAGTTTTCTAATAGATGTTGCCATATCAACTACTTCCAAATTCTAGACTTCTTGAAAAAAAATTTAAAAATTTAGAGACCTAGAACATGAAATTAAAAACTTGGGTAAGAGGATGAGGTACATGTTTCCTCTATTGTCTTGTTTCTCTTGGAAATATCCCAAAGAAGCTTTTAGTCAGCTTGCAGAGGTTTAGCTGACATCTCAATATTTTTATTCAATTACAGGTATTTTATCCAACGATGCAATAGATACAGAACATTAACTATAAAATCATAATAGCAGGATAGTAACTTCTCCACAGACAAGTTTATATCTGACATTCATTGAAAAAGGAGATGATGCAGAGCCAAGATGGTGGCATAGAAGCAACAAGGTTCCGCAGTTCCCACATAGCCACCTCAAATACCCATAAAATATGACTCCAAACAAATTTTCGGGCTCTAAAACTCACAAAATTACAGAAAAACACATCTCCCACTGAAGGCAGCTTGGCAGGAAGGGCTCATTTATTTCTATTATACTATTTAACAGATCCAAACAAAAGTAGAAGGCAATGTGAAATATCTCCTTGAAAAAACTACAGACCTGGAAAATAGATCCGGGAGAGGCAATTTATAAAGCCATGATCAAAAAAAGCACCTAGAAAGCATCCTTCAAGAAATTCTCAAGGAAAACTGCCCTGATATTTTACAACCAGAAGACAAAATAGAACTTGAAAGAATTCACCAGTCACCTCTTTAAAAAGATTCCAAAAAGAAAACTCCTAGGAAGGTTGTAGCCAGGTTCCAGAGTCCCCAGATCAAGGAGAAAATATTACAAGCTGCCAAGAAGAAACAATTTGAATACTGTGGAAACACAATTAGGATAACCCAGGATCTAGCAGCTTCTACATTAAGGGATAGAAGGGCCTGAAATATGATACTCTGAAAATCAAGGGAGCTAAGATTAAAACCACGAATCACTTAACCAGCAAAATTGAGTATAATGTTCCAAGGAAAAATACAGTCATTCAGTGAGGTAGAGGACTTTCAAACATTTATTTTGTTTTATTCTTATTTTTTGTTCCTTTTTGGAGGGGGGAAGGTAGGGGAATTGGGGTTAAGTGACTTGCCCAAGGTCACATGGCTAATTTTTGTGTTAAGTGTCTAAGGCTGGATTTGAACTCAGGTTCTTCTGACTCCAGGGCTGGTGCTCTATTCACTATGCCATCTAGCCACCCCAAAACATTCTTCCTGAAAAAAACCAGAACTGAAAAGAAAAT
>CM053587.1:133189337-133220154 GCA_028646515.1 Pseudochirops corinnae | reverse complement strand
GCAACATTTGAAGGCATTCTTCTCCTCATTGGCTTTTTGGGCCTCTTTTGTCATTTGAGTTAATCTATTTTTTAGGGTGTTGATTTCTTCAGTCATATTGCTGACTCTCTTTTCATGATTTTCCTGCAACATTCTTATTTCTCTTCCAAATTTTTCTTCCACTTCCCTTATTTGGTTTTGAAAATCCTTCTTCAGCTCATCCCTAGCTTTAAGGCATTCTTCATGTTTATTGGAGGCCTCTGGTGGGGATGCTCTGGCTGTGCTCTCCTCCTCCCTCTCTCTCCCATGATATTTCTTTTCCCGAAAGAAGGAGTCTAGGGTTTGGGAGATGTTCTTACTTAGCTTCTTATGCTTATTCTTACTCATGGTTCTTCAGACCGTGAATTTTTTTTTAAAATCTCTGTGGGGCTCTGCTTAGGGTCACAAGATCTCAATAGCCTTGCTGAGCACATGTTGTAAAATTTGTTTCTTTACAGTGAAGGCATCCAATCTGAGATTACTTATGAAAATCGTATGTGTTAATAATCAATATGTATTGTAGTTACATCTTTGAACCTATTTAGTAACAATCAACCTTAGATTCAAAGATTGCATTAAAGATTTTTTTATCTTAATATCTTAAATTAATTTTTGCTTTAATAGGCAAAATGGATATCTGTTAGCATACTGACATACAACGGTCAGCAATTTGGGGGGGGGGGGGATGGAAGGGACAGTGTGAGCCAATTATCATATATTCATTATATGTGTAAAACTCCAGAATGCAATTACTCTTATTTTAAGTGAAGGACAAATGAAATATCCTTAAATTTGATCATTGTTTACTATTAGGAAAACGTGAGAAAACTAATAATATCCTAGCCTTAAGCTGTGATCAGTGAAATGTTGCTATTTGAGTTAAAAATCTTTTTGGGAATATAATTTGATATTGTTCTGAGTTTTGATTGCAGTTATGATTGTCTGAATTGTTGTTAAGCCAATAGCCCATCATTCAAGGGGAATGCCATGTACTACCCAAAGGGAGTGAAATCTCGAATACTGCTACAGGTGGATTTCTGTGTCTGGGAAAGCTGAGGGGATGACCTTGTATAGACAAAGACAGGATCCTCTTGATATTTGTACTATTTACTTTCTGAATAGAGAAATTTCCCACCTGGTTAATTCTGAGCATAGTTTTTGATACTAATTGGCTGTTAACTATGGCTCTTGTCTGGAATCAAACAGAGCTAAGGGAATGTTTTCCCCTATTATGACTTGTGTCAGGTCAAGCTGTGCCTCTGAAGGAACACTCTTGATTTTGTCATAACCATGGCCCTCCTTCCTCCTTTCATTGCAAATTTCTATAATCAGGGCAAGTGAATGGTGAAAGTTTGTCACTGCAACGCTAAATCTATTAATTAATAGAGTAACATTAAAGCATCTGATAATATAAATATAATAGGACACAAGTATAAAAGATTTTACTATTGTTAATCTGAATTTATGATCAACTACATATACCGTATAACTAAATAAACAATTCTTAGGCTTTCCATCCCCTTGCTAATATTTATATTTTCAAGTATAAGATTAGGTACTTGAAGCACCCCATTCCTTCAGGGTGATATTTACATAATAGGTATGTATGTGTGTTTGTATATGTGTATGTATGTATGCATGTATGCATGCATTTATTCATGTGTGTATATTCAAAAAGAGGGATGACAGGAATACAAAAGTTTTTTTTGTTTGATTGTTGTTGTTTGCAAGGCAGTTGGGGTTAAGTGACTTGGCTAGGGTGACACAGCTAGTAAGTGTCAGCTGTCTGAGGCTGGATTTTAATTTAACCCTCCTGACTCCAGGGCCAGTGCTCTACCCACTGAGCCACTTAGCTGCCCCAAAAATGTGTTTCTTTTTAAAATTTAATGAATTGATAAACTTTGTTTTCTCTAAGAACTAAGATATGTGTATATATACACATATGTACATGCAAAATACTTTTATTCATGTGTATATCTATCTATCTATATCTATATATATATACACACAAATGATTGGTTTCAAATGTTTCTAATGGTATATACAGGTCTTCAGAATGTTTTAGTAATAGATTCTCAAAATTTCATTTTTACACATAAAATTGCATTAATAATTGTAAAGAATCTTAAATCATATTTAATCTTTTGTATTTTGAAGTATAAGTGCAATGATATTAAGGGATGGGAGGACTCATTTTCCAAGTCAGGGCCTTTTTCCTCCAATCTGTGGATGACATTGTCCATATCAAGAATATAGTTTGGGTAAAGATAGAGCAACTGGTTTGTAAAAACTAGAATTCTCTGAAGTTACAGCTGAATTATGGGTTCCTGATTTGTATTTCTTTTTTATACCTCTGTTCATAATAGGATTAGATCCATACAATTTGAGTTAGTTCCCACCACATGAACTAATTTCTGGAAAGTCAATCTTATTAGATTTTGTCACAGTTTACTAAATTATATAAAGTTTATCACTAGCAGGACTTACTAATATTATCTAGAGAATCTCCACAAGGGACCTGCAACCTGGAGATAGTCAAGGAAATGCCTCCACAATCCTACCCTTATCCATATACAGTTATTTGGGAGATGCATGAGAAGTGCTCACCAGATCCTCGAAGATCATGGATGCTGCAAAAGGACTCAACACCCCTGAAACTACTGCTATATTGGGTTTCTTTACTCCTATATCATAACTTAGCTTGTTATGTTAGCTGTGTGCATATTATGGACCTGTTACCTATTCTTATAAGCTGCTTATCATTTTTTGTTTGTACTGATGCCACTGCAGGAAACAGAGCCCTTGTACTACACATTTTCTGGTCACGGTTTGTCCACAATATTTATGCAGAGGAATGAGGTCCTTTGCGCAGTCTTCAGCTGCCTCTTATCAAGAGTCTAAGTTCTAGTGGAAGAAAGGCTATGATAAAAGGGAGTATGTGTGAAAGTGGGAGCCTTATCATTTAAACACCCACAGATTTGCTATATTGAACTGCCAAAGTCTATGGGCTACAGATATGCTTTGAGGGTGCAAATCTTTCATGGCTAAAGCATCTATTTGTGGGTTTTCTCTTGTATGATCTCATAAAGATTGTGTGCTGTTTATGCTTACAGTTAGAGCAAGGAACTGATTCCCAAGTCAATTCCCAAATTATAGCCAACTTTAAACATGATGCAGTTGAGGATGGAAAAGTAATATAAATCCATTTGTGGTGTTACAGCATATAAATGGTTATCATGAATGGGAGAATTATTGAATTATTTTTCCCATCCTCCATTAACAAGTGTACTTCTTGACAGCCCTCTCATAAGGGAGGCTGCGGTATGTTTCAAGCACAGTGTAGGAAAGAATAGCCATGTACACTTTGATCCCTTTTAGAGATCAACATCTTACCTGGATTATAAAATCAGCTCTGAAATTGGGCCCAAATACCATACCAGTCCATGCTCCTTCAGAAATGTGAACCTATCAAGATTATCTTCTCTTGCGATGAAAATCTGTCTTTAAAAGCAGCCCATGACTGGAGCTTGGGGCCTGGCCCATATACTATATATGCTTTGAATGTTATAATAAATTCTCCTTTCTGCATCATTTTCCTGAGCTTGCCTGATTTATTAGGACAAAACACAACCAATATTTTTCTTCCAACAAGAGGTAATGTTAACATGCAATTTTCTAAGTCAATATACAGCCAGAAGAACTTCATGTATGGTTTAGTGGCCCATTTCTATTTGAGTTCAGGATGAATCATATAGAGGAGAGACCAAGTAGGAAGTTACTGGTATGGTACAGAAGAGAGGCAATGAGGAACAGAAGTAGGGGCTACAGATAGATAAGAGCAAATAAAGACAGAATAAAATGACTGGTGAGCAGTAGGAAGTACCTAATTGAAATTTGATAACATGAATTTGTGATTATCCTTGCTTCAGGATCATATTTCTTCTGCAAAGATTTCAGTACCTCTCAACCTCAATCCCTGTTCTATTCAAGGACTTATAAATACATTTGATGTCCCTTGAATATCCTGGCCATTCAAATAGTCAACCTCCTCAATTTGCTTGATCTATATATTCATACCAGCTCAGCAACCCACAGGAACAGTTACATATCTTGTTCTTACCCACAACTGCTCTAGCCCCAGGATCTTGAATTCTCAAAATTCCTTTCTCTGATTATACCTTCTTGTATTTCCATCATTCCCCCAGGCCTTATTCCACTTAAACCCCGCCTTCTGTCTTTTTTCCCTTACTACAGAGTTGCTGACTACTGCTAGAGAAAATCACTCAGCCACTGGGTCCACTAAAAATTTATGTAATGTAATCTCAACTGTGCCTTCCTCATTGCACCACAATCCTTTTATTCTTCCCTGATTTACTTTCTATTACACTCTCAAGCCTCTTTTTACTCTCACTATGATCTCTAGGTCCACCCCTTCCTGTTTCTCTAGTCCATCATTACTGCTTTGGCCTCACTTTCATCCCTTTACAGAATTGTTAGCACTTGTGGTCAAGCAGGACAGCTATAGAGTATCCTCTGTTCTTGAACATTTATGATAAGCCATATAGTAAGATTCTCTTTTAAAAAATCACCCCTCTTGCTTTATCAAACTCCATCCCTGAATTATCAGAACCATTTGCCTTCTCTGTTCTTACTCATATGCTGTGGGACAAAGTCACACAACCAATATGTGTGAATTCCTACAGGATCTGTGATTTTGTCAGAATGGAGCCCTCCCCCCAACAGAAGATCACCATTCATCTCTGATTTTCAGATGTCTTAGAGAGTCTGGGGAAGCACATTTAAGTTAAACGACTGGCTTAGTTTTATAAAACTACTAAGTATCAGAGGCAATATTTGAACCTAGGTTATCAGGTGACATTGGCTCTTGAAGCATATACCTTGTTAATAATAATAATAAGGAAAACAATGACAACATTTAGATTGTGTTTCTAAGCTTTGTAAGTACTTTACAAATGTTATCTCGTTTTGTTCTCACAACCAACCTGGGAACTGAGTGTTATTATTGTCTCCATTTTAATTTGGAGGAAATTGATTCAGATTGAAGTTAAGTGATGTAAGCAGAATCACACAATAAGGGTATGAAGCCAGTATTGAACACAGGTCTTCCTGATTCTAGCAACAGCATTCAATCCATTAAGCAGCCTAGTTTCCTCAGATGGAAGAGTTCCCCAAAAAGAACTATAGATAGATAGATAGACAGATGATAAATATATAGATAAATGATAGATAGATAGATAGACAGACAGACAGACAGACAGACAGACAGACAGACAGATAGATAGATAGATAGATAGATAGATAGATAGATAGATACAGGAAAAGTAAGTTAGCATTTTAGAGAAAATAATGATATTACGCAGAAGGAAGTAGACTGGAAAGTAGGTTAACATCAACGAGGGTAGAAACAACAGGGTTATTGTCATGGTCTTATTTGTCCTTCATGTTCAAAGAGGACCAATGACATCATAAAGTTGGAGTCAAGGTACAATGCATTCAACTGTGGCTGATCAGTCTTCTCTTCTCCAGGCAAAACATGCTTAGTTTCTACTTTCTTCAACCTCTTCTGGCTTCATTCTTGTCAGGCTCTTCTTTTGGACCTGCCTTGTGATATCATTAAAAAAACTCCTAGTGTGAAACCTCTCTGTACCAAAACAGAAAGACACCTTTGCTGCAATTTATAATCTTAGAGAGTTGCTTTGGGGTTGATGGCTGTTGTCCTTCATGCTCACAGAGGACCAAAATGACATCACCTTGTCGGGGTTAAGGTACAGTCTGTCTGACAATGAGTGATCAGACCAATATGAACCTTGGAAAGCTCTACCACAGGTTATTGTCCATTTAATCATTTGGGAAGAGATGCCTCTAGACTCTAAATCTGGGAATCTCATGTTTCTCCTTTGTGCTACTGGGATTCTTCTTTGCTCATAGAGCACAGCACCTTCTTTGATGTAGGCACACCATGCTAAGCATATGTGTGTGTGTGTGTCACTGTCTCCCATGTCTCATAATCAACACTAAAGCTCTTCAGAGACACTTTGAGAGTGTCCTTGTGCCACTTCTTCTGACCTCCATATGAGTGCTTGCCTTGTGTGAGTTCTCTATGGCCTGAATGTAAAAAGTACATTTACCTAAAAAACGGTGTTACTGTCATCAGAGTATATGAAAGACAACCTGGATAGAAAGAAAAAATAGAAGGGTAGGTTAGTAGGAGGCATATCTTTCAGAGTCATCTGCCATGTAGGTTGTGCTAGTTCTTTTCCTTTAGTATCCTTGAGATTTACTTGACTCAGGGGACTAAAGGCTGGATCCAGGACATCACTTCCAGAGTACAGACAGGCAAAAAGACCTTCAATACCACTTTGATTAACATGAGCAACTGAATGCAAGGGACCCTTGCTCAGGTGAATCAATGTGTAGTGTCTTATCTGAATATATATCTTTGATATCTTTTGCCTGCTATAGCTAAATATGTCTCCTGTTCCCAACAGTTGAATTACCTAATAGTGTTTCATTTCATTCAAATAGTCCACCTAGAATATTGGGGGATAGACTTAAGTCAGACCTAGCCCACAATACTTGGGTTACAATCTCATCTCTATTATATTTGAGCTTTATCATATTAGACACATTACTTAACTCAATTCCTAGTTTCCTTTTCTGTAAAATGCGGATAATGGTATCTGCACCACCTGCTGCATTGAGTTAGTATCATAAGACTAATGAAATTATGCATATGAATGCTTTGACAATAAACACTATACAAATGTAATATATTAATACCTAAAATTAATTTACAAAAAGACAACAGAATCAAAATTCTGTAAGATTTTGATCTTGTATTACAGATATAAATCTTACTTAAATTGCCGCTTGTCACAGATACTGTAGAGGATATTACTGTTCAGATACTGGTTTAGTTGAGCCCTGAGATTCGCTTTTAACTCTTACTTCTGACTTCCCACTTCACTCTCTTGAAGGAGTTCTTTAAAACTAAGATTTGGTTTCTGTGGGGTTTTTTTTTTTAAGATATTTTATTTATAAAATGTTTTGTTAAATCTTAACATTTGTTTCTGAATATACAATACAAAACTCCATGCAGTGAAGAAACCTGAAGGCAGGAAAACATTTAGTAATCATGTAAACACTGAATTTTTAAACTATGATATTCATATCAATAGTGTACAATAGGTGATCAAAAACTTAAATAATTCTATGAAATGATCTTATTTGCATATTTGGACATATTGAATAAACTTTCCAATTATAAATCTTTAGGTTCAAAGGAAATAAAATCCTCTATAGGCCCTATAGATCAAATGGAGCTTAAATAAAAATTAATTTTTCTAAAGTAGATTTGAAGGAAATTTCCCCACATATATTATCCTTTTTTTTAAAGTAGATGCCTTTTTATTCTTACCAGCTTTGTACCATTTCAATGATCTCATAGTTCAGGGAGCTACTGGGCTTTAAATGGAGTCTCCTGCTATGGAGATGGTTACTGTTTCTCACCATTTTTTTTCATAGCATCCACAGATAATTAGTTCTGCCTGACAAAGCACATCACATGGGACGTCTCCATAGCTTTCATAAGCATCTCAGCAGTATCTTCCTTATGGCTGCTTCCTCCAAACCTGCCTGCCTAAAAATGTTTCATCATAATTATTATTACTTATCACTTATTCAAACAATAAAAGTAGAAAGTATCATCACTGTGTTTAGCATATACCTACTATGTTAGCAAAATGGAACATTTGCACCATTAAAAAATAAGAATACAGTCTTGACCTGAAGAACTCACTCTCATACCTCCACAGGAACTATTTATAATTTGTTAATGAACAACATACAGGGCATTACCTCTGCCCATTCTCTATATTAATCTGTGTTTATGAACAAATGAGACACTGATATTCTATATTCTGTCTTCTAATGAATCACAGATGACATGTAAAGTTAAATTTCTTCTTATATCTCCAAATGCTGTTTATCTGTTTCCTTTGGTCACCTTGCTTTCCATCTCCTACCCTACCACCCTACTGTTGGACTTTGGCAAGTCTTAAGTTCTTAGACTTCTGATCTTCCATTTTCTTCTGTTATTGTCTTTCTCTCTGTCTATCTCTGTTTCTCTTTGTGACTGTGTCTCTGTCTCTTTCTCTGCCTTGCTGTGACTCTCTGTCTCTGTCTCTTAGTTTCAGTCACTCTGTCTCTACTTGTCTATGTCTGCCTATTTGTCTGTCTATCTGTTACTCTCTTTCTCTCTCTCTCCTCCATTGGAAAGATCATCAGTGCCTATGGTTTCATTATCAGCTTTATCATAGTGACTTCCATGGTTTATAAGCCTAACTGAATTCTTGTCCTATAACTAGATGCTGACTAAATTGCTTCAGCTAAGATGCTTCACTCCTATCTTAAATTTAATATCTCCAAATAAGCTCTGGAACATCACCTCTCAGCTACTCTTTCTATTTCTCCGATTCCTTTTCTAAAGCTCTATCAAAAGTAGTCTTTTATCTTCACATGGCAAATGTCCTGTTATTTCTAGGATATATGGTCACAATACATATATGCAATCAATCATCAAGTCCTAACAATTAGTAGCAGATTTGAATCCTTTTGGGTCCCTAGACTCATGATGGTCATGGGTCCATTTCTACAGTATAGTATAATACTTAATCTTTTTGACATCCTTCCTCAAAATATACAATATCAAACAAAAAATGCCTTAAATATGATGGCATACTTACTGGTAACTTGGCTTGTTGTTGTATTTGTAATTTTTTTAACAGTTCATGTTAGGATTAAAATAATTAATAAATTAAAATATAAAAATAAGTCATTAATACTGCTTTATATTTTGAAGATAGCAAGGTCTTGATGAACTATAAAACTAGATATAGAAAATGCAAAAACTCTACTTAAAATTGAAATCACTTAAAAAAATCAAGACTTTCAAATAAGACTTTTAATGGAATAGAAAATCTTCATAAAATAGTAGCTTTTCCTCAAAATGTGGAAAATTTGTCTCACTTATCAGTTATTTGCTATAATATGAAACCTATTCTCTTTTGTCTGGCTTTTTAGGCATCTGATAATTAGGGCCTACTCTAGCTAGTCAGTGCTATTTGTAAGTACTTTCCAAAAACAGTCCTTCATTTCAATCAGGCTGTTCTTTTCTTAGCTCTATCAAGAGCCCAAAATTATTGTCCTCTATGAATTATGATTTATGTTGTTCTTCTTGCTCAGAATGCTTTCCTCTCATCTCTTTTTTATTTTTTTCTACATTCTACTTATCAATCCTCAGCTTAAGTCAGTCATTCAGTTAATAAACATTGATTATGCACCTATTACATGCATTACATTACAATCTTTGATTGTACTAAGTGCTAATCCTACTTTCTCCAATGAAGCGTTCAGTAACTTCACTTTTTTTTTTTTCTAAATTTCTACGGCACTTCTAATGTATATTGCACCTTCTAACATCTAATTGTTTCATCATTTCACATGTATTTTATCATTAGTAAATGTAATCTGTGAATACTTAGGCTGTGTATTCTATTTCTTCTGTATCTACCCCCATGTGTCATCAGTGATGAAAACAAAATTGTCATTCAACATATATTGGTCACCATAATGTCAACATAAATAGCTACCCTATATATAGAAACTACAATGTGCTAATCACTGTGATAAACCTTTTACAATATTAACTCATTTGATCCTCATAATAGCCCTGCAATGTAGGTGGTATATAGGTAGGTAAGAGTATATTAATATCCCCATTTTACAGTTGAAGGAAATGGTGAAGATAGAGGCTAAGTGACTTGCACTAAGTCACACTGCTACTAAGTGTCTGAGGCCTAATTTGAATTCAGATCACACTCGCTCCAGGCCCAGTGTTTTAACCACTGGAATACCTGCCATTTTAAGACTTAACTCACTTTAAATATTATCAATAGTGTTATTTGTCGGCTTTCAAGGAAAATTAAAATTAAGTATAGGGTTTTTTTATATGTATGATTTTTATCATTTCTAAATTATTTCTAAATTTCTATAATTAAATGTAAAAATGTTAAATGAAATTTTTTTATCCCCGATGTCTGAAGTGAAAAAAAAACCAAAAACTAATTTGCATGGTTAATAGTACTTGGCGTCAACGATATTTGACATTTTACTCCTGAATAGACTAATGATTACTCCTTTGCTTACTTTTATAGTTTAACTCTTTGTTTTATAATAGTTAACCATTGTCTTAACATTAGGTAGATAGAAACTATGAGTTTCAATTCATCTTTTAGGCTTGTTATTTTGATGTTGGCAATCACCTAAAATTTGGGAAAGCTCTTATTTCTTAATTTGATAAATGTTATGATGTCGATTGATTGGACTGTTAACTAAGATGTGTTAGTTACAGTTTAGTTTTCAAAGAAACTTCATTTTATTTTAAAAAATCTTTTACCATAGTTTTCAGATCCTTTGACTTTTTCATTACTATATGAGCTCAACACAAAGTCATTTAATTACTTATCTTTGATTATGTCTACTTAGCATCTGACCTTAGATTTTTCTTAAGAACAAATGTTTATAGCCTGTTGTTTAGATATCAAGTAATCTTACCACATTATTTAGTTAAATATATCACATACCCTGCTATATTTTAAAATCTCAGCACTGATACTTTTGTAACTCAGAAGAAATTTACTTTTAAGTAATAAGCTAATGGCTTATAGGTAATACAATGAATGATACCTTGACATACATACGATAGTGCACCAACTTACGAGATTTCTGAGATACCAGTTGTCACTTGGTAGATTTTTTGCTTTGAATTGTGAGCCAAAATTTGAGATACCAGTCCCTGCTAGTTGGCCCAGTAAACGCCACAACCCAACAGCCCACCCAGCATCCTGCACCTCACTTGTTCAGTCCAAGTGTTTACCTCACCAATGAAGAAAATTAAGTGAAAGTGAAAAAGATATTATAGCAATTAAGTTCAGGGATAAAGTGCATCATTAAGAGTGTAGAGAGTAACTGAACAAAAATGACTGAAAGAGCACAAAACAAAACTCCTCTAACCTCCTCCATCTATCTCCTCCACCCTCCACCTCTGCCAGTATCCTCTGTTAGCTCAAGTTGTCTGATAGCCAAGGTAAATATACACTTTATAAAACCAGTTTATTTCTTTACATTCTCTTTTATTATGTTTTAATACAATATTTGTTATTTATAAATACTTTTTTATTTAAAAAATATGTAACAAAAATGTTAGGGTGGCATTTTGGGGGCTAGAATGGATTAAAGGCATTTCAGTTAATTTCAATGGGGAAAAGTGATTTGATAATATAAGCAAATTGAGTTATGAGCTCAGTAACAGAACAAATTAAGCTCGGTAAGTCAAGGTACCACTGTACTTGAATTCAGCATTGTTAAACTGTTGATGATATGTGCAAAAACATGGTCTTTGTTGAATTAAGCTGCTTATTCTGAGCATGAGTTTCCTCTTCTGAAAATTAGGGGGAGGGACTAGAGAAACTCTAAGGTCACTTCAACTCTGTAGGCCTCAGTTTCTTCATATGTAAAATGAGGAATTACATTTAGATAATTTCTCTTCCAGCTCTATATCTATGATCCTGTTTTTTTATGAAATGCTCAAGTGTTGGACAGACCCATGGGGCTTTGGTGGAAAGGAAAAATTGCAAATAAACCTTTATTCAGAAAAAAGAACATGATCAATTCTAGGATTTTAATTAAGTTCCTTGCCCAGGGAACAACAAATTCCGTCTTTTCCCACTCTTCCTCATACTCTACTAACTTCCAAGAAAACTTTGTCCATCAACATATTAATTCTGTTCCTAAAGGGATGTTGGCAGTACATTGAGAGAAGCATTAGTTCATGTTATTCACAATATGTCAAACTTTTTGCTCTGGCAAGAAGGACTAGAGATGATTTTGGAACAAGAGGACCTGGTTTTGAATTCCCGCTGTGCTATTTACTAGATCTGTGACTTTTGACAAACTCACCTAGCTTCCCTAGGTCTGAGTTTCTGAATCAGAAAAGTATCAGAATTAAACTAAATGATCCCTTTAGTACCCACTAGTTCTAAATCTGTATGATTCTTTAATATCTACTATGTTTCAATTGTGCTTATTTGTCCTTGTTTTTTAACGTAAGTTAGCAGCTTTCATGCTGGAAGATATTTATAATTTCTCACAAGATGATTAATTGTCCCTACCATAAAGACTATAAACCTTATTGATTTTCTTAATTACTTTGAAGCTTCTGTTGCAGTTGATATGTCTAAGGCAACTATTCAATCAACAAGCATTTGTTCTAAACTACCATATTGTTTATTCCAGGTTAAAGAGTTAAGAGTACAGCTAATGTCTTTAAGCAGAGAAGAACCTTGGGCAATTCATTTAATTTCTACAGGCTTTGGTTTCTTCATTTATAAAATGAGGTGGTAGCTGTTGTTCAGTTGTATCAGACTCTTTGTGACCCCATTTGGGACTTTCTTGGCAAAGACAATGGAGTGGTTTGCCATTTCTTTTTCCAGTTCATTTTATAGATGAAAAAACTGAGGCAAAAAGAGTTAAGTAACTTTCCCAAAGTCACACAGCTACTAAGTTTCTGAAGCCAGATTTGAACTCATAAAGATGAATCTTTCTGATTCCAGGTCTAGAACTCTATGTACTATATCACCTAAATACCAAAAATGAGGTAGTAACATTCAGTGACCTCTTAGGGCTCTTTAAGATCTACTGGTCTGTGATTCTAAGAACAATTCACCAATAATTTAAATATAGCCTGTTCACATTTCCTTTGCTAACCATGTTCTGCTTTAAAGTGAAATATTCTGTCTTCACTGGTCAGTCATATTAGTCAATTACAATTTGATGTTTTTTTCAAAAACATGTTTGAGCTTTACATAACTTGATATTTATAAATATATTTCATAAATGTATAACCAGGTTATTTATGTGGATTTGCAATTAGGTTAAGACAATAATTTCTGGAATTAACATTCATAAGAAACAAATAAGATCATATTTTGATTAACAACAAATATAAATCAAAAATTTTTTTTGCATTGGTTACTTGTTGCCATCTACTCAGGTATTATCTGTTGAAGGTCTTATATATCTATATAATATAGATAGACATATCTATAATTCTCATAGATTCACTTGGACATGTGCTATTTAATATTGTAGGAAATAGTACATAAAATATCAAGAATGTAAAAAGTTACCTTCTAAAAAACTGATAATTCTTCATTCTTTTCTGATCATAGTGATCTTTCTTTTCAGACTACCTGTGCAATAAATTAAAACATTAAAAGTTATTTGCATAGGAATAGTACTTAAGTATAAAAAATGTATCATGAAAATTAAAAACTTGATTTCACAGCAAGTAACAAATGACAACTAAAGCACTGGTATGTTAGTATAGGAAAGCTTTTTTTTCTTTGCCACAAAATTTATCTCTGTAATTTTGAAAGTAAATACATCTGAATCTAGTTCAAATATAACTGTAGTTGCATAATACTGTCATGCTTAGATCTGGCCATTTAACTCTTCAGCTCAGAAACCTTCATTGGTTACCTAATTCCTAAGGAATAAAATTCAAACTCTTTTGTCTGAAATTCAGTGGAAGCCCTCCATAGTTTGGTATCACCTTATGACCCTGCTCTGATTTTATATTCCACCTCTTCATCCATTTGAATCTTGAGCCAAATGAGTATTCTCTGCTCTTCTTCCTATGATATAAAGGCTGATCACAATGTTTATGTATATAAAATTGTATTTGAAATATTAATATTTTGCCCAGTGTTCTACCAGTAGTGCCCTACAGTGCTATTGGAAAGCCTGTGTTTGATCTTTGCTCCTGTTTTCTCTAAGAATTTAAATGAATAAAACAACAAATAATTTACTACCCTGAAGCCAAACAGCCAAAGGCTCTGATCTTTTCAGATCTTAACAAGATTGACTTTTATATATGTGCTGGGAAACCTTCATGGGAAGAAAGGAATAATACATATCTACACACACGACTTCTATTGCCATTTCCTATAAACATTTACCCTGTTCTTCTTACACAGTTTTGCTTGTACGTGCATAAATATTAAACTATAAAGAAATAAAAGTTAGAGAATCAAGGAGTTAATATCCTTCTTCACACTCCCCTCAAATCAACCTTGTCTTCATTATGAGTAGGTAAATGATAGATAAATGACAGAAAGATAAACGTATGCAAAGATAAATATAATAAAATGTATGCACCACCAGAGGTACAAAAACTGACCAGACTGTGACATATAAAAAGCTCAAGATAAATGGTTTCTTAGTAATTAATCATTTTGTTTATCATGATAGCATATAATTAATAAAAGGGGTCAGTGACACTCTTGAATGGAACACATTCAGCTTGTATGGCTTTGGAAGTGTAGGTGTTCCAGGCACTGTGGTTGGGAGATCCATCCTGCCCTACCGAAAAGTGACATAGGAGAGAATAGACTGGGGGAGGGGCGACACACTGGGATGGCTGTTTTGGGGCGGTGGGTGGGGGAAAGAGAGGGAGAAAATATGTAACTCAAAATCTTGTGGAAATGAATGATGCAAACTAAAATAAAATTAAAAAAAAAAAAAGGAAGTGTAGGTGTTCCTGAGAGTGGCAATTCACTTTCATGGTTAGCAACTAATGAGAAGAAGCAATATCATAATGAGAGGTGGGCTTATTCTGATGAGGGGCTGAGAGCTTTTATTCTCATCACTCAGTCTTGGACTGAGAGATTTATCTCTTATCTACCCTAGCCAGGGTAATCTAGATAAAATCCACCATTGCTCAGATTTGGCTAAGTGGAATATAATGAGTGGAAATTCACTGTACAGTAAATTCTTTCTAAGATTCTCTAGGTGAGTGGGAAACACCTCCCATACAGAATTGAAAGGTATGTACCCTGGAGATTTGGGCAATCTTATCTATCAACAATATCCTTCAAATGTGGGCTTGGCCTAATAGAGAATGAAGATCTAGGAAGCGGGGGGGGGGGGGGGAAAGGAAAACTTGTACTTCCCCCAAAATTGGTTATTTAATAATCATTTCTCTCATGACAAAATAATATTTGAAAGAAGAGAGAGTATTTTCCATACAGGGTGAATCTTGGCAACTGCAGTAAGATGTATAAGGAAGTTGGAAGAAGTGACAACTAAAATGAACCCACAAAGAGAAATAACAATTTTGAAAAGCAGGGATAAGGATGAAATGAATTCCTAGACGCAAGATGGAACATTTGAATAGAATGTATGAATATACAAAGTGGCATGATGATGACATGCTGTATTCAAGCTTAAATTTAACAGTGTGTGAAGGGGAATATGATGAAATAAGTACAAAAAATACAAGTCAGATAGTGGAGAGTCTTAAATACCAAGATAAGCCTGCAGTTGCTTCAGTCACTTCAATAATTCTTTAAAGATTCATCATTTCCAATGGAAGGATCTAAGGTAACTCCAAAAGATTCATGATGGGAAAATGCTGTCTAGATCCAGAAAAATAACTATGGAGTCTGAATGCAGATCAAAGCACATTATTTGCTCTCTTTTTTGTTTCTTCGTTCTTGTGGTTTCTCCCATTCATTCTAATTCTTCCCAATATGACTAATGTGAAAATAGTTTTAAAGTGAACAGAGAACCTATATCAAATTGCATGCTTTCTTGCAGCGCAGGGCAGGAGGGAGAGATGGGGAGAAAATTTGGAACTCAAAATCTTATGGAAGTGAATTTTGAAAACTAAAAAGAAATAAATGTATAATAATAATAATAATAATAATATCCACAAATTCACTGAAGCAACTTCATAATCCTTCTCTGCCTATTTTTGTGATTTGACATGTTTGAATACAATCCTTTATTGATGGTCAACCTTCTGGTAATGAGGATCTCTGGAACTTAGCTAGTTCAGAACAGAGAACCCCTGGCTGCCACTGGGCACCTATTTTAAGCTTTTCTACCTCAGTAGGACAGACCAGAACCTTTATTTGAATGGAGAATCTAGGCCCTAGATTCTAGGTTCATCATATTATCACAATAAGACCTTTATTGGTAGGACCATTCCCATGGAAATAAGCAATAAAATTTGTAGTATAAAACTTGTAAACTGTATCATCAGATTTCATATCATCAAAAAATGATCATTTCTATAAAGAGAACATGAGAAATTAATGGACTCATAGATTGAAATTTTCATACCTTTCAAAATTTGAATTTTTCCTTTTTAAAAATCAAATTCTTTATCAGAAGTAGTGCATTAGCCTGAATTTTAACAGAATTAGAAACAGATATAATCAAATGAGTCCTGGGGTAATGGACTAATTTAATGAATTCATTTCTTGAGATGTAAGAGTTTAAAAAAATATGGTAAGGTAGGGCATTCAAGTAAGATTAATGATATTTAAAGTTCAGCTTTCTCAATTCATTTTCTGAATTTCACTTTTCTTTACTATGGAAAAAGACACAAGACATATAATCCTACCCAAAAATATAAAGCATTTTCTGAATGGCCTAAAAAAGAACATTTTTTTTTTATTGTGTACTCATAGGATAAAATCATAGTGGGAAGAAATCTCATAGATCATCTAGTTCAACTTCTACCTGAACAAAAATCTCATTGGTGCTGGAGATATTAAGACAATGATGAAATGAGTCTCTGAATTCAAGGAGATTACAGATATTCTACTAAGGAAAAGCAATATGTACATAAGTAAATCGATACAAAGTATACAAATACAAAGCATTTTTGGAAAGAGGGACTAGCATCTGGAAGAAGGAAAAGATTAGGAAAAGCACTCAAACTGCATGTTGAATCAAGCTGAGGGTTCAAAGGGGTTGATGGGAAACATAATGCCAACTGAGGGGAAGTAGGTTAATTTAGTTGGAAATGTAAAGTCCATTAAGTGAAGGAATATGAAATTAATTTGGAAGAACAGGCTTAAGTCAAATTGTGGTGGATTTTACAAGCAAACACAGAAGTTTTTATACTATACTAGAAGTAACAGACAAACTGATGCTTTTTCAACAGAAGAATACAATGTTCAGACATATGCTTTAGAAATATCAATTTGGCAAAACTGTGTGTGAAAGGCTGCATGTGGGAGGACCAATTAGGAGTCTATTGTAGTAGTTTAGGAGAGAGCTTATGAGAACTGCATTAGGGCAGTGACTGTGTGAGCAGAGATAAGGGGAAGTGCCCAAGAAATATTGAGGAAATTACATCTATAAGACTTGGAACTGTTTTGATATTGGGATGAACGAAGTGAAAGAGATGAAACAGTCAGGGTTGACTTACAGGTTGTGAACCTAACTTGGGGTTATGAAAGATGATCATGTTATGAACAGAAATAATGAAAATTAGGAAGGAGGATGGAATTTTAAGGGAAAGATAATGAGTTCTGTTTTGTATATATTGAGATTGAAACGCTCTGGAGAAAACCAAATGGAGATGCCTAGTAGAGAGTTGATAGCTTTAGAATGAAATGGAAGTATAAAAGATCAAAAAATGCAATAAAAACATTGAAAGAGGAGAAAATATTTTCAGCTAGGGGTTGTAATGGAAAGCATTATGGAGGAGGTAGCAGCTAAGCTGAACCTTTGAGAATTCAGTTCAGCAAATCATTAAGCATTTGCCTACGTAAGATATGCTAGTTGTTTGAAACCCAAAGTTGATCAGTTTTCTCTAAAAGGAACTTGAGAATTGATGGGTACATTATTCAGTGTATCCATGTCAGAGAATCATAATGCTTTAGAGTCAGAATGTACCTCAGAGATATGTTTTACAAACTCTTTGTAAGTGATTTGCCTGCATTTCCATACTTTTTTAGTGGCAGAATTGATAACAGACAAAATGCTATGGTTTCCTAGTATATTATTCCATGTCATCTCTTGATTTAGATAGACTAAAATATTTATTCAGTATCTACTACATGAAAGGCACTACGTTAGAAACTGAGAATAGAAAACAAAAAATAATGAGTCTTCTTCTTGAAGGAGCTTATTTTTATTCTACAGTAATGGTTCACCTTTAGTGGTTCATGATCCCCTTGAAGATTCATGACAGTAGACTAAGGAGCTCTTAATAATAATAAAACACACACACAGATATATAAATGCATATATATATAGGTGTGTATATATACATACATATACACACACACACATATATAAACAGGAATGCATATATATAAATATATATATAGATATAAAAATATTATGTACCTTAAGCAGTAAAGAATTATCCAATTATGTTGTAAATATATTTTTCCTCTCTGATAAGCATGCAGATATTTGAAGCACTATTTGTTTCTGCAGTGATCTGAAACTATCACAATCATGTACACAATGATTTTGGTATCCATGCAGTAATTATACCAAACTCTGAAAATTTCTGAATAAGCATAAGATATTCTTGCAGTTTCTCAACATGTCATCAAATTGTTTCCAAATTGTCACAAAGTTTAATATTTGAACATAAGCTGAATCCCAACAGAGGGTCACATGCCTGTGCACACTCTCATTTGTATTCTGTATGCTGCATCAGATTAATCTCCTTGTTCTTTTGTTCCCCTTTCATCACATCTTATCATCTCTCTAATCACGTGACGAAGATAATACAAACATTTGTGTTACTGCACAAATATCAGGCTGTTTATTTGAAAACCACAAATGCTGATCTGCCTACTACAAGCTACTTTGAAACCATCACAAATCTTCACAAACATTCTGGAGAAGCAGGCCTCATATTGCATTCCATTGCATTGATAAGGTTGTTTTTAAATTTAAATTTATTCTCTATTTAAGTTACCATTCTTCTATCTGGCAGATTTTCAACTGAACTGGTTAGTAATACTAGTAAATTGTTCATTAGAATTTCTGTGGATGAGTAATCAGTGTGTACCAATGGTATATATGTGTGTGTGTGTGTGTATCTGTACATACATACACATGTGCATTCATGCAGACATACACGTGTATACACACACAATGCAATGCATATGTTTATATATCCATATGCACACACATATATGCATGCATGTATGCATATATGTATGTATGTGTATATACACATACACACATAAACGCACCACTGGCACATACTGGCTATACACATACGTGTACCTTTCTGACGAAAGAATCTCTCCAAGAGTGACTTTCTTCTCTTCTACCACTGGCAGCACACACTGACTATTCACCCAATAATATACATATATTAATAATTAGTTTTATAATTTTATATTTATGGCTTTCATAATTATATGCAGGATAGCCTTTTGTATTTTATAACTATATAATGCAAATTTTAATCTGGAGTTATTTTGGGGGGGGCAAATGTTATTTTAGTTATTGTAAGCATGTAATGGATGCATCTAAACGAATCTAATGAATAGTATATTAAAATATCCTGGGGGTAGGGGTCACAATACATTTTTCTTGTTGTTTAGATGACTGGTGATGATTTTTTTACTCTGTGTGTGTGTGTGTGTGTGTGTGTGTATAAATTTGTGTGAGAGAGGATAAATCTCATACAAGACCACAGTGATGCAAAGTACTTTCAGGAGGGCAAGAACAGTAACACTTGGCTGACCTCAGAAACCCCTCCTGTAGAAGTGGGACATGAGCTGAGTCTTAAGGAAAACTAGGGATCCTAGGAGATGAAGGTAAGAAGGGAACATACTCCTGGCATGGAGGGCAGTTTGTTCAAAGGCACAGAGAAGAGAGATTACATATTGAGCTTAGGTAATAGCTAGTAGTTTAACTGGAACTTAGAGTTCATGTAAGGGTGTGTATATTATAAAATGTCTAGAAAGTTAGATGGAAGCTACGTTGTGGAGAGTTTTTAATTCCAGCCTGAGGAGTTTGTATTTTATCATAAAGGCAACAGGAGCCTCTGAACATTTTTTAGTTGGCGAGTGACATGGTCAAAACTCTGCTTCAGGAATATTAATTTGGTACCTATGTGAAGGATAGAATGGAAGGCCAGTGGAAGCAGGGAGACTAATAATATTACAATAATCCCAAAGAGACCTGATGAGGTCCTTACATAGGTTACTAGTTTTATGAATCAAGATCATTCAGATGATTATCTTGATTTCGCACAAATCAAGAAGTTCTTTGAGTCTCATTTTTCTCTAGTTTTCCTTTCCCAGAAAGATCACTGTTTAGCCTTAGCAAGAGTATTTCCTGGAGTTTTCAGGCACATTTCCTCTCACTCAGGGAACATATTATAAAGTCTACAATATTTTTCTAAAATATTGGTGAAGATACTTTTGTCATGTGTCTCTTAGTACTCATCTGTATGCCCCAGATCTGTCCCTTTTTTGCACTTGTCTGCATTTCTGAAATATCTTTTTCTACTGTCCTCCCAGGCTCTCCAATGCTCTAGGTCTTATGTTTTTCAGCCATTCTCTTTCCCTTTAAAAATCTACCTTCATTTTTTTGCTTTCTTAACACCTAAACTTCCCATAAACTGATAAATATTTTCTCAGCTACTGCTGCATTCCTTGCATTTTCCTTGATGATGCTTTTACGTACCTTTTCCTATTTTATGTTGCTTACTCCTTCTGACATTCTGTTCACTTTCCTTTCCTCTCTGAGCTCAGAGTTCTCAAATGCTTGCCCCCATATTTTTAGGTTTTTGCTTTCTTTCAATACCTTTTCAGGGACTTATTTGTGGCTCCTTCAATATTTTTACAGTTTTAGTCATGATACCCAAAGAAACCTCTTGTGTTAACCTCACAGCTTCTAAAAATTACCAAATGCTATATTTTAAATTCTTTTTACAGTAGGTAGAGAGATTGTCAGGTAGGAAATCAATGAATAATAACAGATGGTGCAGAACAGTGGAAGTGTCACGTGCAGCTATATCTCACGCTGAGTCTAAGCTTATTTATTGTGAAACTCATCAGTGCTACCTTTGTTTACTTACTATGTCACTCCCACAGTGTCTACATTTATAATAAAACAAGAAATAGTGAATATGTTCAATTTAAAATGTACACATTGCAAGAAAAAAATTAGGAAGGGCATAAATTTATGTCTTAGTTTTACTTTTTTATAGGTAGAAATGTTTTGTTGCAGATACCGTTTTTGTGTTTAACTTGAAATCAGTGTTATCGAGTATATATTTTGCTATCTACATTTTTATCATGACAGTATTTTTAAACTATTTTTTTCCCTCTGGGGGCATGAGATACAAATTCCAAATCAGAGTTAGAGGTTGCAGTTAAAAATGGGATTTATACTTCTTTTTGCTTTGTTTATTCATGTAATATTTTCATATGTGATTTTTAAACTATCTATATTCTGTTCCTTTGGAGTTTATGCAAATTATAAGGTATGTTATAATATTCATAGTTCTTAGGATGATAGATTTACACCTATGAAGGCTATCAGAAGTCATGCTAGTACAACTCCCTAATTTTATACATGAAGAAGCTAAGGTATGGTGAGGTTACATATCCAAGGCCATACAGGTAGCAAGCAGCAGATTTAAGATTTGACACCAGCTCCTCTCACCCAACATTCTTCCCATGATAAAATAGATGTATAGGCTTGTTTATTTTTTTAAGTGGAAATCACCAAAAATTAAAATAGAAATAGAAATATGCCAATGAATGTGAAATATTTTGATAGTTATATGGAAAAATAAAATAAGAATAAAAGACAGAAGGAAAGAAATAGAGTGAAGTGTATGTTTTTAAAAAGTGATTTCAAGTTATTTGGTTGTAACACAGCATCTATACTGAAATTTTTTAAAAAGTCACAAGTATTTTATTATTTTTATACCAAAATTAGCTGAAATAATATGGAATAAATTTTAAGACCACTTTTACATTTTGGCAAATGGAAATGTGTGCCCTTTTAACTGAACCATATATATTCCATGCCATTACTAAGAAGGAATCTCATAAGATCTGAGACAGTATCCTTTTGGTGGTCCTGGGGAGGAGAGTCTGGAAAACCCATATCTACTGGGTAAGTGTTTCTCCCTTCCTTTATTCCTTACCAAGGAGGGTATTTAGCAAATAAAGCCATCTCCCCTTAGCTCTTCAAGTAAATGTTTGGACAAGCTAGAGTCTTTTCACTTTGAAAGTTTTCCTTTATTTCTATGAGTACACAGAATCAACAAGTCTTTGTTGAGCACCTGCTTTGTGCTGAGCATTGTACTAAGGGCAATGTGATGTCAAAGATATCATTCCCTTCCTATAACAAACAACAACAACAACAATGAAATTCAAAACGAGGTTAGCAAATATTTATAGTTATCTGACATTATATTTAATCTCCTTCTTTAGGTTTTAGAGGTCAAGAACTTACCCATGTTTGCATTTTCAGCAGTGCCTACCACAAAAGTTCATGTAAGAGAGATGTTCAATGTACATTTGTTAAGTGAATGGTATGTGGCACTCTGCTAACCACTGAAAATTCATTTGTTTGACTTACTAAGTTTATATGTTTTTTCAGTTGTTATAGACAGCAATGGATAATATACAGAATACTATAAGGAATCTTTTTTGAGGTAATTTATTATTTTTTATTTATCTTCATCCCGACCTATTCTTAAAGTGCCCATACAACTTAACAATGGTAGATACATATAGGTGAAATAGAAAAGGAAACGGATGCGATAATTATGTAGTAAATAGGAAGAATGCAGAGGAAATATATATTGATGTCTTTTGCTTGTCTTCAGCAGAGCAGCATTTTACATAAAGGGGAGTCATTTTATTGAATAATAAAAGTCTGACAATCACTCTGATTGGCTGAGAGCCATTACTGCAGTGTAATTCTAAATAGATTTGTTTGGAAAGTTCTTCATAAATAGCTCTTTACAACCCAGACTCTATACAACCTACTAGAAAGTTCAAAATTCCTCCCTTAAAAAGTGTTGTGTCTCCCCATATTTGAGTGGCTCCATAGCAAAATATTGAAGGAAGCCAAGGGGGAAAAATTTGGAAAAAATATTCTATAAATTATTGTTTTTAATCGTACTGACCAGAGTAACAAGGTTTTTTAACTGATAACAAGGGAAATTGGAAAGAAATTCATAACAAAATATTGAAGAAGAGTAATTCTTGAGTCATGGAGAAAAAGAACAAAGTATAACAATAAATCTTTAAAAATGAGATATGAGTGCTCTGAAAATGCACTTGAGCTGTACCAACAGTTGTTATGAAGTCACTAAAAACCTTTGATGCATTTAATTCCCCTTCAGTCATGATCTCAAGTTGCAGTTCTTAATTCCAAGGTGGGGATCAGCATAAGAAGAGTTGGCAACCACTTAATAAATATTTAGTGATCTTTTAATAATTTTAATCCTTTTTATTTAAATTGAGGATTAATACTTTATTTGGTCAATGAATCCTGACCAGACTATCAGAGGCACGTAGTATTTGCTTTTGAAGCTCTTTGTAATTATGTGTACTTAGCTTTTATTACACTATCCATTCTATCATGAACATCTCCATTTGTATCATTAGGGTAAAGATCAGCAACTGAGGTCTAGGAAGAGTGATTTGTGAACTCCAATCCTTCCATTCCTTCATTCTCAAATACTTATGGCCATTCCAATGATTCCTCCAACCCCACCCCAAGCTACGTGAGATGGCCCAGGTGTATACTTATAATACTGTGCAAAAAGAGTTGTGCATTCAGCCCAGGATGCTGCCCCTGAACAAGCAGCGAATAGAAAATCTCCAAGCTGTCAACGATTGGCTGATTGCATGCATAGTCTCTCCGGTTATCAATTGACAAGAAAGTAAACCCATACGAAATCCGGATCTTAAACCGCTGCAGGCAGTCAGCTACGCAGCCTGGTGGTGGGATCCTGCTCTTACCTAATCTTCCAGCTGAATTGTTTTAGTACCTGAGCTCCAATCCGTAGCTTCCCTTTCTCCGATGCCAAGTATCCCCTACCTTCCTGCATTACACACAATGGGATCACTTGTTTGACTGGAGCTCTCTCTCCACTTTAAACCACAGCTAAACACCCGTGGAAGAGTCGGGAACGAGGACTATGCAGAAAACTTAACCCCATACAAATATCAAGACCATCAAACAACCCCTTCCAACTCAACCACTCCCACCTCCATCCCCAAACAAACCAAAACAAAACCCTCCACCCTATCTATCACCAACAACCCGCAAAATAAACCCAGGCATTTAATGCAATGGATTTTCTGCAAGACATTTTATTTTTTCTTGCAAACTGAAAGCATCTCTCCCCACTGTTGTCCCAGGGAGGAAAGCGGTCTGTACTGCTTTCAATCAATACTTTGGGCCCCCAGGCTGATCACACAACGGCCAAAGCATCGCCCTGGACGTGTATCCATCCCTGCGTGTCCGGGAGGGGGAAACACCAGGCTGGGGACTAGTGAGAAAAGCAAATCAGGATCCACTCGGGTAAGGAAGCTTCCTCTGGAGGAACGGGAGATGGGGGGGGGGGGGTAGACTGGGCAGGTCGGGGTAAGAGTTGGGGGCAGAAGAGTAGGGAATTAATGATACAGTTAAAACTCAAACTTAGGCAAGGGAGGGGGAGAAGGTGGGAACTTCTCTCCCCAACCCTCGGGAAGCAAAATAAATAAATAAATAAACACCACCAAGTTTGAGGTGAGCAGCAAGTTGTGGCACCTCCTCTCCCTCTTTATCCACCTCCCCAACACACACACACACTCTCTCTCTCACACACACACACACACACACACACATCCACCTCCCCAACACACACACACACACACACACACACACAGATGCGCACACATACAGAGCAGTGGTAGCTTCACCAGCTGCTGCGTGTGCCTCTTCTGGCTCGGCTCAGCTCCGCTCTAGTCCCTCTCTTCTCTCTCTTCCTTCTCCCTCTCTCCGGCGCCCTGACTGTCTTGTGCGTGTGCGTGTGTGCGTGTGTATGTGTGTGTGTGTGTGTGTGTGTGCTCGACTTCAGCGTGAGGGGCACCTGCTCGTCTGGGCTGCACAGCAGAGGCTGCCGTGGCTGTGGCTCGCGCGAGCTGCCCCCGCTGCTGCTGCTGCTGCTGCTGCTGTTGTTACTGCCCCGGCCACTGCCGCTCCCGGGGCTCCCGGCGCCAGTCTCCTCGCCGCTGCCGCTGCCGCCGCCGCCGTGCGAGTGAGTTGGAATCGGTGGGGCTTCCCCCCTTCGCTGCCTTGCTCCTTCCCCGCCTGCCTGCGAGTCAGCCTGGCTCCGAGTCACGTGTCAGTGCCTGAGGCAGAGACTGAGAGGAAAAAAAAGCGCTTCATTCCTTCTTCCACCGCCATACTGTATTTTATACTAAATCTCATTTTTATTCCAACATTTTACTCCCGCTCGGTGAGTACCTTCTCAGTGGCATTCTTGTCCTCTCTTTTTTTTGTCCTTTTTTTTTTTGGTTTTGTTTTTTTGGTTTTTTTTCTTCTTTTTTTTTTTTCCACCTCTTTGATTATTGTTTAAATTGGGAAACCTGGAGGAGCATGGTTTTGAGCCTTTTCCTGAATACAAGTTTTTATAGCATGCGATGGTACTGTAGACAAGGCACTGTGTCTGGGAGTCCGTGGCCACTGTGCCGCTGGGAGAGACTCCCAAGTCCAGCAAAATATGCAACTGGTTTTATGGAAAAGCGATGTGAAGTATGATGCCTATTTTTTCCATGTTAAAAAAAAAGCATGTTTCTAACTCTTTTTGCAGACTATTTTTCCGATGTTATTTTTGTATAGGTGGGATTTGCGAATGCATTTTACGGCAGTGTTTACAAGAGTTTGTGGTCTTGCAATACTGGTGCAAGCCACTGAGCACAAGACGTTAATTTTATTTTTGTTTCCTTTTTGAAGCCAATGACAACAAACCGTTTTTTCCCCCTTCCGTTTTTGATGCCCTTTTATAATGTGAAACTTTTCTTGCAGCCGGTTACTGGGATCATTTTTTAAGCAAAATACTTTTTCCCCCTTTAAATTAACTATGACTTTTGCACATCTGACTTTTTTATTTAAAAAAAAAACCGAGATAATTTTATGATAGATATCCCTATATCTATTTAATCCCTCCTTCCTCTTCCCCCCCTCCCCTATAAATTTTCAAATAATGGCAGTGGAAGGTTTTTCTGGAAAAAAAAATGAAGTGCGGTTTGGTTTCCTTGTCAACGGAAGATGAAGTGAACAACTGAGCATCTCCCAGTGCAGGTACTTCATCTCCTTGTAGGCGTTTCCACTGTTTGTAATGACAATACTAGTCAAGGGAAAGAAATGTGTGTGTGTATGTATGTGTGTTTCCACGCACATGCAAGTATAGACTAAGCAAGCTTTCGAAAAAGCCCTTGTCTGCAAGCCAGTGGAGGCAAAACTAAATTCTACTGCCTCTGGATCGTTTTGGATGTGCGCAAAATACAGTCCCTTCCCCTCCTTCCATTGAGCCCAGGTCGTCTAGACTGCGTGTGGTTTCTGTGCTACTGTAGAGGGCTGGTTGGAAAAAGAGGATTGCCAGGCTGGCGATGTAAGTTCTGTTTAGGGACACTTTGAGAACAAAAAAGAATTCGGGCTGTGGATAAGAAATCAGACGTAGGGCTGCTCAGGGATGGCCCATTTGGGGAATACTGGAAATGGAGAGAGAAAGAGGCAGCAGCAGTCTTTCAGAGAGGGACTGGCTTTTTGCCACACACGGGGACCTGAAGCATGAGACATTTTCCAGAACCTTAAGGATGCTCTCCTCGCCCCAACCCCCATAACTCCTGCCTTTCCTTTGCATTGGGTAAACAACGCAAGTGGTCTTCCTCATCGTGCTGTGGCCTCTCCTAGTGCTTGGTTTCAGATTTTTTTTTTTTGCTTGTTTTTTGTTTTGATGATTATTAATGCTACTGTCTGCCAGGGGATGGGGAAGTAGTTACTTTCCATGACGGTCACCTAGAGTTCAATATTGAGGAAGAATCTGTTACTTTGCATTAATGATACTTAACTGCTGAACAGTTCCAAGATAGTCATTCATTTAAAGAGACAGCATGTAGATTTTTTTTTTTCCACCTTCAGGAGAATGTGGTATGGAAAGCTTTCTCCTCAGAGTTTGTTTAGAGGGTGATGTATTTCAGGATTTTATAAAAGTTGAAGTCTTGTGTGTTGGATATGTTCTATGAGGTTTATGCTTTCTTAAGATATTGCTCAACGTCTTCTATATAACCTAATGCCACTTTTCAGAGATTTATCAGTAAATCTGCACTTAAAACGTACAATGTCTGCTAGGAAGCCCTTTATCTTAAAGGAACTGAGGGGAAGAAGATATATTCTATATTTTTAAAACTGAGGGGTCAGCTTTATGGAAATTCAGTTGCCTGATGCATTTTTTTTCTGTGTATAAGTGAACATTTACTTTTTTTTTTCTCTTAACTAAAAAAGTTCCGGTACAGATTCTGCAGTTTGTAATCATGCTTCTGGAATAATTGAAGCTGATATACTTACAATCAGTAGAATCGCAGATGTTTATTCCTCAGGTTAGATTTTTTTTCTGGGATACCTATCCTGCAGATTAACTTGACATGCAGCTGTGCTTTCAGAAGATAAAGTTTAATGATTTATTAAAGTAATGGTGTTATATTTCATCTGTAGTCTGTGGAAATTTTAAAATGCTGTACATACTTTTTATAATTTTCATAGTAAAGACTTCATAGATGCAACCACCCCATTATTTTCTACAGATGTTTAAAACATATTTTAGAATATTCTAAAAGCTATTAGTCCGGATATACTTATGTGTTAAACATTTTAGAAAAAAATACAGCCAATAGAAGTCAGTCATTTTAAAAATTCAGCCTAGTTCTCATTTTAAAATAGCCCTTTTGAATTTACATAAGGAATACATTTTATGACTTGGATTGCCATACTTTAATGTACTGTGGTACATAAGCATAAAAGGGCTGATGATAAACTTTATCAATTCAACATTAATGTTTTCATCTTCTGTATATACACACATACATATATATGGGTATTACATACACATTGAAAATTTGTTATTAAAATGCATTGTTTTGTAATGTCCAAATAATTGAAAGTATAAAAGATAATAGATCAGTCACTCAGCTCTTTTATTTTTATTAGTTACTTAACTATATTCTGAGATAATGCTTTTTAATTCACATTTTGTTATATTTTAAAGGGGGGGGGTGGATAATGTGGCTATATATAATAATACCTATTTGTAGTATGAATGGGCTTCAAGTCATCTCATTCTTGTTCTGAATACTGGAGGTTATTAAAACTGAGTATCCCCCAAGAGCAATAGTTTATCCCAAGGATGCAATAAAACACCAGCAATGCTAATGTTTCCAAGTGAGACTGTAACTATGAAGAACTGAACAGGAATGATTTTATTCTATTCATGTATGGCTAAAGGAGTATGTATGTGGCTGTAATATTTAAGACTGTTCATCTTGAGACTCTTCAATCATGTTATATTTATCATGGTCTCATTATTTATGCATCTATCCTACTGATTAGAACACTTTTAATTTTAAATATTTCTTTTTACAGACTGGAAGTTTTTAAAATTTTCTTTTCAATTTAGTAAACTATGCAATATTGATATTTTTATCTATTTTATGAGTTTTCTGGTCTTTTGATCTTGTAAACTGAAACACTTGAATTAGCACCACCTACTGGTTACTAGTAGAAGTATATATCCATTTAGCAAATTATCCCATTTTGATCAAATCATTAAATTCCTATATATTTTCGAACAGGGAAAGAGCTATTTTAACATAATAAATTAAAATGGCCATTATTGAAGACAGTGACAAGGTTGATAAATACTAATGATGGGTTTTTTTGCTATTTTTCACTGTATCTCAATGATAGCAAAAAGACTGAGGGCAGCTTTAAAATCCTATACTGTTTTTCAGTGTGTTGTAGTCACAAATATGAAGATCCTTGAAATATACCAGAAAAGTATTTTGTTTTTTAAATTTTCTTCAGGTTTTTGGGGAATCGCATAGATATTCCCTGTAAGAGATTACATTCTGAAAAGATGTTAAACTATTCTCTCCTTTTCTTAAAGTATTTTATGAATTAAGCACCCCTTCCCATTATTGGGGAGAACATAAAACATTTGTAATTTATTCTTTTTTTTATTTTCACATCAGATTCTGTCATGTCATATTTAGAAATATTTTTTTTTTATTGATTACCTCTTCACAGTTTAAAAGTTGCTGTTCAGACTATTTCACTTAGTATCTTCTCTAAGGAAAAAAAAGTTTTAAACTTTAATAAGGAGATGTACACACTTAAATATATACATGTATCTGGGAATTGTATGTATTTGGAGCTTTAGGAAGTATCTTGCCCTTTAAGAGGGCTAAGACATTTCACTTATCCACACAAGACTAGTGGTAGAAAGAGCTACTGCATTAAGATAATTAAATCCTTCAATTAAGATAGTTTTAAATGAGTTATTAAGTGGAGAATATACCTACCTTAAAGTAGATTCATTTCCAAAGAGTCCTTAATCCTAATGACTAGAATTAAAGTTACTGTAAATCTGAAAGTTAAAATTTTATTATTGGTTTAATACCATTTCAGTAATACTTTATTAGGCAAAATCAGCAATTTACTAATTCATCTATAATCAGTGTTCCAAGAGCTTACTATGAAATCAAGCACCATCAGTACAAAAGTCCATTTTCTTGAAAATTGTCAACTTGAAAGATTTCAGAAAAGCATCCAGAGAAAAAACTGATACATAGAAGTATATGTAGAAAGATGTTTACATATATATAGACACATATACATAAATATATACATATTTGTATCTAATGATAGCCATCTCTAGGGGGAGGGGAGAAAAAGGGGAAAACAAGAAAGTTATATAATAACATTATATATTTAAAAGGACTAGCAAGTTGTACAAAATAGATTCAAAGTTTCATGTGCAGTCAACTTTTTTAATTCTACTATATTATGGAAATGTTTATTTTATTTCATAAATTAAAAATTGAAAAAGGAAGAATTGGAGAAAAGGATAGTTATATTTTGTTTATTGTTTAGTGACCATGAAAGTACCTAATTAGGCAGCATATCAAATAAACTTGCATATTAGCCATTGTATAAAAATCATCACAGAAGAATTACAAGGGAAAATAAATGTGTATTTATAATTGTTTCTATAATAAAATAATATTGAAAGTAGTATTTGATTACTTGGTAATTCATTTTTTCTTTACTTTTTCATTCTTGAAACCTTTCATTGAATCTGGAAATCCTTGCCAACAAAAGAAATGCAATTATGTCTTTACTTCTTATATTTGTGCTATTACTTCTTCTGATATCTTTTTTTATACTTTAATGATTGCAGTATTAAAATAATTGACTGTTTCTCCTTATTTTTGCTGAATTTTACCATGGAATTATTATAGTATAGCTTTAATTTTTAATTTTTAAATTTTTCATTTTAAAAACTTTTTTGATGGGGGGCATATTTAATCTGGAATCAGTTATTTCAAAAATGTAGAAATTTGAATTTTGGTTAATTTCTTATCCCATAAATCTCCTTTTCAAATTCAAATTCTTTGATTCATATGATCACTATTTAACAATTATAAAAGGCAAAGCAGTATTTTAAATTAGTTGTCAGGTTTGAAAGAAGATGGATGATTAACTTGTCATACTAAAATTTGCGCTTGTTAAATAAAACAAAACTCATTAGTAAAATAATTTTAAGGATTCTAAAGTTAGCATTATATTATTTTAAAATAATTCCTAAAAG
>CM053587.1:133154190-133183261 GCA_028646515.1 Pseudochirops corinnae | reverse complement strand
ATGATGGAATAGCATTGTAGAGCTATAGAAGTGTGTACACATGAATAATGGAAGTGATTTGGGCATGGCCAAACTGAATGACAGAGTAAAGGGATATCATGGAAGGAATATAGTACAAAGCAACTAAGCAGAAGGGGAATATGGCTTAGTTACAGATGCTTGTATTAAAGGGAATAATAGTATAGTAGTAATGGGGAATTTCAACTATCCAGACATCTAATTGGACTATTTATCCTAAAAGTAAAGTAGGCAATAACAGTTTTAAGTTGCTTGATGATAAATTGATGTTTCAAAAAGTGGAGAAACAACTGAGGGGAACTACTGTTTTAGTATTAGATGTGCTGAATAGAAGAACTAGTTGCTGAATGGTGAACTCTGGGAAGAAGTGACTTTACTATCTTTGATTTCTTGATCAATAAGGAGATGATTAGTGATGATGATTTGAGGTACGCTATAGATTTTTTGTAGAATAGGTTCGAGAGATAAGAAAAAGGATATGTAGAAACATGTAGATTATAATTCTCTAGGGGCAAGTAGCTTCAAAAAATGATAGGATGTTCTCAGGAAAGAAGTTCTGATGATAAACACAATACATTCTGATGAGGAAGAAAAAAAGCATAACTCTCTAAAGAATACCATTGAAATTGAAAAAAGGAATTTATTGTTCTACTCAGGTTTTTAAAAGACATGAAGTGAAGATCGACACAAAGTTAAGTCACAGAATGAACGCGAAACAAGTTGTAAATTTTTATAAGAATAATGCCAAGCATGCTAAAGCCCAGAGTGAATTTAGGCTAACTATGAAAGCTAAGAACAACAAAAAGTGAGGCTCTTTAAAAAACCTATGCTGGAAATAAGAGAAAGAACCAAGAAGGAATAGGAACTATTGTTCAGTGTGTATGCAATGATTAGAATAAACGATGAAAAGGAGGCAAAGTTTCTCAATTTTTATTGTGTGTTGTGTTTACCCAAACAAATGATCTTTAGATGAGGTCTTGGGTTGGGGAAGCTGTGACCTCAAAGCCACATGTGATCCTCTAGGTCCTCAAGTGTGGCCCTTTGACAGAATACAAACTTCACAGAACAAATACCTGTAGTAAAAGGATGTGTCTTGTAAAACTTGGGACTCAGTCAGAAGGCTGTAACTGAGGACCTAGAAGGTCATATGTGACCTGGAAGCTGCAAGTTCCCCATCCCTGGACTAGGGAGTATAGAACAAAAAGAAATGGTAAACAGGCACCTGAAACATAAGTAAGGGGATGGCTAGAGAGCAGCCAGCAATCTTTAATGAATATAGGGCATCAGACATCTACTTTTGTAAAAATAGGAAATAACATGAATTCTTAACACGATAGCACTGCAACTGACTTTGACGCATGTCAAAATTCTAGAAGTATTATTAAAGGCATGTTTTGTGCACACTTAGGTAAGTGATGATCACTATGATGCAGCAAAGTTCAAAGTGATCAAGAACAGGTCATAGCAGATAAGATTCCATTTCCTTTTTAACAGCGTTACTATGTTGGAGGACTGAAGAAAACTTTCTGTACATGGATTTCAGAAGGGAATTTGATACAGTCTCTCATCCTATCCTTGTGGACAAGTTAGAGAGGTGTAGATTGGATGATATATAGTTATATGGAATAAGGATTATTCAGATGAGCAGATATTAAGTATTACCATTAATGGGTAAGTGGCATCCAGGAGGTAGGTCCCTGGTAGAGTTCTTCTGGCCCCCTGTTCTTGGTTCCGTGTTAGTCATTTTTTTTAATTAGTAAATTGAATAAAGTCATTGATGTTATGTTTATCCAATTTGCAGATGAGATGAACTTGGGAGCAATAACTAACTGGTTGGATGGCAACATTGGGATATGAAAAGATTTTGATGTATTTATACCATGTATCAAATCTAAAAAGCTGAAATTGATAGGGATGGTTGCCCAATAAAACAAAGAGCTGTACCAAAATTTAACTGGCAGCCTATCAAGGTAGTGAGTTCCCCTATTAGTGGAGCTCTTAAAGATGTTAGATGACCATTACTGGACATTAGAGGTCTCTATTTAGATATAATTGGGACTAAATGATAACTAAATGCCTTCCTGAATCTGAAATTTCATTGTTCTATGTATCAAGACTTTTAATTTGCTGAGATCAGGGAAGGAAGAATGGTTACAGGGTAGGTGTAATTAGAATTTTAAACAATATCTAAGCAAGATTGTCATTCATCTCTTCTTTTTTTTTTTTTACTTCCTTATTAAAGTCTGATAAAATTATTAAGTTAATTATGGACAGTTTTTAAAATCCTCTTCATCTTGGTGATATATTTTTATTTCAGACTAAGCAGTTAAGCATATTGATCTCTTTTTTTTTTTTGGTGCAAAGAATACTGACACTTTACTCACAATTAAAATTGTTTAATAGAGTTCTAGCAATATTAAATTGCTAAGCTTAAACAAACCCACTTAACAGATCAATTCATTTGGTTATTGAGGGAAATATTTTGTAGTTAGTCATCCTAAAGATGTGATTGTTCTTGAATTGAAGTTTAGAAATGTTTTGTACAGGGGCAGCTAGGTGGCACAGTGAGTAGAGCACTGGCTCTGGAGTCAAGAGGACCTGAATTCAAATGTGGCCTCAGACACTTGACACACTTACTAGCCATGTGACTTTGGGCAAGTCACTTAACACCAATTGCCCTCCAAGAAAAAGCTTAAAAAAAAAAAAAAAGAAATGTTTTGTACTTAATGCTATTGTTCAAAAAGAAACCAAACCCATTTCAACATAGGCTTTCAACATTTTTTAGAGGAAATTTTGTTGGAAACAAATGTGATAGTTTTAAAAACAATAAAACGAATTCAGAAATACCTGTGCTTTAGCTATAAAAATATTCTATCAACACAGCAAATTGCATTAAGATAATTCTGAGTGCATTACTGACCTTTGAAAAAATCTGAGTAGGAATATGCATACAATTCTTGATTTTTAACTGAAAATTCGAGAATATTTTGTCTTCAATTAAAACAAAAAACAACCTTTCTGGATATGACCTCTCTTTAAGCCCAGCCCCCTTATTATACAGATTAGGAAATCGAGGCTCAGACAGGTCATGTAACTTTTCCAAGATCACAAAAGTAACAAGTGGCAGAGCTTAAATTTGAATCAAGGTCTTAGGGCTCCACTGGAAAACCATTCAATTCATTTAGTTTCTTCATCTGTAATATGAGGTTAAGAAACCAGATGATCTTTAAGATTTCTTAATATAACTGTAGCTTTGAAAAGAGAGGGAAAAAGACAGAATAAAATGATCACAGAGACCATGACAAAAACAATGGTTATTTCACAAAAAGCAGTAGTAGACAATAGGATGTTTTTTAAAGTTCCCAATCCATCTTTTTTCCTTGCTAAGCATCCTGTTCTGTATACAAAAAGCTTAACTATGGTGACTCCTTTTAGCCCACTATGAAAGGTTCACTTTTAGCTTTCAATTTTTATTAAACCTCTAAATGGAAATCTGCTGAAATTCATTTTGTAAAAAAAAATGAGAAGAAAAAGATTGCATTTTGTCATAAGAAATAGTAAAACTATTCAGGACATGTGCTGTTCTTGAGGAAAAATTTGGGCAATTTTGCAAAATGTGTTTAATTTTTCGGGTCATTGTGATTTGGTGCATCAATGACAATACTAATGCATCTATATAAACAATGGAATGTCACATATAGGGAGGAGTTTTTATGTTTTGTTTTGTTTTACTAAGAGAATATAGCTATCACAGATTGTAAAAGAAACTCTTCAAAATCAGAAAGGATTCAATAGTTAATTGTTCCCTAGCCTTGGTCTCCAGTGAAATGATATGTATGTATATATAGAGTGGAGAGGTCATGGAGGAGAAGGAGAAGAAGGAGTAAAGGAAGAGGAAGAAAAGAAGCTGGGAAGAGGATGAGGGAAGGGCAGAGAATTTGTATACATGCTTTTCTCCATGCTTCTCACCAGCTTCTTGAGGGCAAAGATTGGTTTTGATGTTATATTTCCCAATATCTAACACTGTGCTTATCATATAATAAGAGCTTAATATATATTTGTTGCATTGGATTTATGATTTTTAAAGGATTATAGGAATCATAGACATAGAACTAGAAGGAACCTTACTTCTAATCCAGTCTAATCCAAATCCTCATTTCATGCAGGAAGGAACTGAGAGCTGGAAAGGTTAAATGAATTACCCAAATTGACCTAGGTAGTATATAGGTATAACAGAAGTAGGGTTTTGAGAAACAAATTTATATGTCATATGAGAGTTTAAATGTGGATTTAATATTTTATTATTTTAAATTCAATTTTCACATATTATTTATTTTTGCAACAAAATAGTACAATCTATTATTAATGTAGATTGATTGTACATACCTTGAACATACCCATGCAAGTCAAGGTTTTGTGCTTTTATGACTGTAGGTGAGGCACTTAATTTCTCTAGTTTCAAGTTCATCAACTTCAAAATGAGGAGGTTGAACTCCATAATTTTTAAGGACCCTTTCAGCTCTAATGAATAAATTCAATATAATTTCCTCAGCTTACTTAAGTACTTGAAGCCTAAGAGGAACTGTTATTTTCTTCTGTATGTTCAAATTCAGTTAACCAATAAGAACTGAAGTAGCATACTGAGTGAAAGTTTAGAGCTGTAAAACTCAGAAAGTTTAAAGCCATAAAGAAACTTCAGAAATTTTTTTTACCTAATTTGATATCCTCATTTTCCAGATGAGGAAACAGTGGGCTCCAAGAAGGTGAAGATGACTGGTATTACTAATAGATGAGAGATGATCCTCACAATTTTAATCTCAAGTGAGAAGCTGACCACTGAACAAAATAGGCAGGCTAAAAATTCCAAACTTGTTCTAAAGTAGGACTTTACAACTTTGTTTAATTATTTGCTTTGAAATATAGTTTGAATTTCTTTGACAGTTTTTTTTTTTTGGTCCTTGTTCCTTCTCCTTAATTTAATAATTGAGAGTTAATAATATTTGATACTTAGTACATTTAAACATGCATTATTTTCACATTCTTTCTCACATACCTATCTATATTGTCATTTAGTAACAATCTCTTCAGTGCTCAAATTGTTTTCTGCTAAGATAGGGATTTAGAAAAGTGTATTAATCCATAAGGACCATTAGGATTCCAGTTAGTGCCTTGCAGAAATAATCATCTAAGTTATTGCCAAAAAGTGACTTACTTACTCATATAATCTTACTCAAAGGTGGTTTTACTGAATCCCAAATTGGTTTTTATTTTACCAACTGTGTAATATAGTTATATTATTATAGTATAATATAACAGTATAATAAATTCATTACAAATTGATTCAGTCAAACTTTGAAATACTTTAGTGTTTTATGAAAGCATATCACTGCCATGATGGCCAAAAATATATTTCCTAGCCTCATCCTCTCTTTCTGAATTTATCTACCACTATTTCATAATGGATACTTTATATTCAGACCAAATAACCACACTTGTACCATAAGTTCCTGTTAAATGTACCCAAATTTTCTGTCTTCTGCTCTTGTGCTTATGATTTGTCCTGTACCTGAAATGCCTCTCCACTTATTCAGTACATTTAGAAATTTTACCAATCCATCAAGGCCTATTTTAAATCTTACCTACTTCATGAAACCTCTGATTCTTTCAATCAAATGTAACTCTTCCCTTCTCTGAGCATCCCACACACATTTTTCAATATATTATAGCACAAACATTCTGTGTAAAATACTTGGGTACTTATTTTATCACTATAAAATATTGTAAGGTTTTTTTAGAGAAAGGAACTATAACAGGATCTTAATTTTTTTTTTAACATTTTTAATTCTGAGGAGAGATTACGTTGCATGCAACAGGCACTCAGTAAAATTTTATTTTGTTGAATTAAGTAAATATATATGGGCACATGCATACACCTAAATATCAACACATTGTGTGTATAGGGCCCACAATTCCTTTTTTGGAAAAAAAAAAAAAGGCATAATTTCATCCTTTAGACTTCCCACAGTTTGAGCCATTATACTAATGGTTTTCCTGTTCTGTGACCAGAATGGAATAGCAAAGCAAACTAAGAAAATGTAGAAAAAAACAATACTTACAGAATCTCTACCAGTTAGTTTCATTTTTTTATTCAGCATAATTTTAATAAAGATCTACTATGTTGAAAGTAGTATCCAATCTGTTGTTCCTTTTAGCCAAAAAAATCTTTAATTTTGTTCTTAGCTTATAAATTGTTCTAATTTAATTATGTTGGTATTTACTTGGAAATTCTTAAAATTTAGATGTTGACATTTAACATGTTTCAGTCACTCCTTTTTCTGCAGGTAACATTCCTTAGGCCACCCCCTATTTAAATAAGCTATTTGTTTTTGCCAACAAAGCATATATACTGAGTAAATTTATGTGAATAAAGAATATGACCATTAAACATTAACTTTCTCAAACCTTGTACTGATAGACTTCTTGTAAGAGAGCTAGAAAATCTTGCAGTAAAACATATATAACTTGAAGTCAGGGACTGTTTTCTTCTTGTCTTTTTGTCCTCAGTGCCTCTCCTTCAGGACTTTTGTGTTTGCACATATTTAGCACCTAATAAAGGGTTTTTGAATGGAAGTATTTGTTTTACTCTGAAAAAAACATTGAACATACTGCAAGGTTAGTTTTAAAAGCATCTTCTTTGTAATATGCATAATAGTTTGTGGTATTTTTGAGGGTGGTGATGTGTGCCAGGAGAATTTGTTTAAAGGGATACCATCAGTTTTAGTGATGGCAGTGGTGCAGTGAATACAGTGCTGCACCTGGAGTCAGGAACCTGGACAAGTCCTTTAACATCTCTCAGCCTTGGTTTCTTCCGGGCTGTTGTAAGGCTTCAAATAAAATACTATTTGTAGAACACTTAGTACAGTGCTTGAAACATGATAGGAGCTGTATAAATGCTTATTCCTTCCCCTTCCTTCCCTCTTTGAGTGCTTGAAAGTCTTTTTATGTAATATTTTAATAGGGTCCTAAAAATATTTCATTTATGCTTGTGACACTCTTGATATGGAACTTAAGATCAGAGGATGTGACTATATCAAGAAAGTACAGTTATAAAGAAGACTTCCAGAAAGCTCTCCCAAAGATTGGAAGGTTCCATGGTAGACCTATCAGAAGAAATGAAAATAGGAATTACATAGGATGAGAGGCTATAGAAGACCTAGGATGAAATCACTCTAATAAAAATCATAGATAAATTGAAATATTTATGTATTATTTTGTTTGTGATATTGCAATTATATTCTCAAGGAAAGCTTTTTGGTGTTTGATTCCCTGACCCTTCCCCACCAGTCTTGTAAGATGTATATTAGGTGAGATATGTATATGATTTATTTTATCTAGATTTCATTTTGACTTGAGACTTTTATGATTTTATGACACTTCTCAAGAAAATTAAATTCACTAAGAGTGGGGTCAAATCAAGGGTTGGGATCATAGTACTTCAAGAGAGGTGTGCATGACCTCTTTTGGCTCAGAAGCAAAATTGATTAAATTATTCATAACCATCCAATTCATCAGTAATTTACTCAGTGCCTACTGGGTACATGGCATTGTGCTAAGGCTTGGCTATGTACATATTATCTCTCCTTCCCTTCTATAAGCTCCTTGAGGACGGGCTCTCTTTTTCCTGTGTTTGCATCTGCAGTGTTAGTAGTGCCTGACACAAAGAAACTGTCTAAGAAATGCTTACTGCTTTGCCTTGCCCAAACAGTCCTAGTTATACATGAACTTAGTCCCTCCAGTCTGACTTTAGGTTTATGGAGATTATTTCTTACTTCCTTTGCATTCAGAATTATCCTTCAAGGGGAAAATTGAAGACACTGAGCAAATGTGGAAGTTCTAGAATGTCAGTTTGAATATATAATGAGTAGATATGCTGGAAAAAATAACTTGGGACTTGTTGCAGAATCTTAGTTTTTGTAAAAAAAAAAGAAAAAGTTGTAAGCAAGTTAAATTTAGCATTATTCTAGAAATGCAAAGGAAGTGAGAGGGAGAGACAGACAAATTATTTGTTCTAATGAATTGGTCACACACTGTTGTTTATTATATTCTATTAGACTGAAATTTTAATTATTTAAAGAAAGCAAAGTTTAAAACAAGTGCATTTCTTCCTAAAATTATTCTTTTCCTTTTTCTAGGAAAAATGTTCAATAAATCTGAATGTGTAGCACTGTAATTGTTATAGTGTTGAAGTTGATATTTTAATCACATAATAGTAAGGAAATTCAAAATTATGTCTCCCACTGCAGCCATAATATGACCATATTACAAAAATTACATGCATTAAACATAAAATAGGTTAACACCATATGCTGCAATAGCAAGTCGTACATATGAAACAAAATGCTGGTCAATGGGTACTCAGGGAACTATAACTTTGAAGTTCCTCACTTTTTGGCCATTAATATCTTGACCTCAAAATTGCCTTAAAAGTATATTTAGGATATAATACATACTTGCTAATCTTATGCTAGGAATTTCTAAATAGTTAAGTATATCTTCAAATTCAATATAAAAATAGTTCAAGAAAAAAAGAAAATGTTTTTGACTACTGGTTCCATAAGATAAAATGAAAATATGCTAGGTGGGATAGTGGATAGAATATGAGGCTTGGAATCAGGAAGGCCTGAAGTTAAATCTTTCTTCAGATTACTGACTAGATATTTTGATCCTGGACAAGTTACTTAACCTCTCTGGGCCTCTGTTTCTTCATCTGTAAAATGGGGTTAATTAATAATAACAACACCTACCTCACAGAGTTGTTGTGAGGATGAGATAAGATCATATGCATGAAGAACTTTGTAAATCCTAAAGTGCTATATAAATGTGGACTTACTATTATTATTACCAAATGCTATGTGCATAGAGAGAAAGATATCAAAATAATATGTTATTAGAGTTAACCAAAAAAAAGGATAGAAATCCTGTTTTGCTCCCTGTGATAATATAGGAAATTGAGGGACTATGTAGTGCCTTGAGATCTTAGTTTTCTTCCTTAATATTAGCATTTAACATATTTAAGAATGTTTTACTGTCAACTTGACTAAACATGAGTTTCACACTTAGGACACAGATTTTCCCATGAAGTTTCTCAGATGAATCATTTTTTATTTCTAAAATTCTTTTAGGTGGTGGGGGAGAAATAATGTGTTTTTTGTTGTTGTTGTGGTTTTTGAACATGATGAAGTTGAGATGTATCTGGGACTTCCAATTTGAAATTCCCAGCAGGACATTGGTGATGTGAAATTGAAGTTCAGAAGAGAGACTTGGACTAGACGTCTGTAAGTCTGCTGCAAAGACATGATAAGTGTACCTATGGAAAAAGGAGAAATCACTGAGAATGTATACAGAAAAGAAGATAGCCCAGGAGGTACTAATCATTGGTTGTAACAACAGTTAAAGAGTACATGATATGAATGATGAGCTAGTGAAGGAGATTTCATAGGAAAGTCATGGAGGTAAGAAGAGAACAGGAAAAGAGTAATATCCCACAAAACCTATTAACTAGCAACCTTTCTTTCTTTGAAGTTAATTTGATTAATATTTTTTACTCTATGTAGGTCATGGTAGCTGTTGTTTACCTAACACACCTCCTTCCCCCCCACACACACCTTATCACTCTTCCTCTTTTCTCCAGCCATTCAGCACCTGGATCCTTTTCTTCTCCTTTCCAACTCCTACCTTTATAGTATGCATTCATCTTGATGCTCCTTCAAATAGTGCCCAAATAGTCCCTTTAGTGTCCTCAAATTCCATTACTTACTACCTTCTCTTTCCACTTCAGTCATAAATAGGGTTGGTCACACCTATATCTCTGACATCCCACTATTTAACTGATCATTCCACCTTTCTTTGTACCTCACTCTTCCAAAATCTATTTTTTGCCCTCATCTTGACCTCCAATTCCTACACCTTTTAGTACTTTCTTATATGTTTGCTATGATCTTGACATATATATTTAATGAGGATTAAAGAGTCATCAAGATCAGCTGCTGCACTAATGGTAATCTATTTGACTTGAAAAGGCTACAAGCAAAGACCAAACTGGAGGGGTTGGTACATGACTTTTTCCTTATAGGTGATTGTGCACTTAATGCAGCTTCTAAGACAGAGATGCAACAGAGTACGGATTGATTCTCTGCTGCCTGTACTAATTTTGGCCTGATAATCAATACCAAGAAAACAAAGGTTCTCTACCAGCCAGCACTATGCCATCCATCCATAGTACCATTAGTCACAGTAAATGGAGACATTTTGAATGCTGTAAATAAGTTCACTTATGATGTCAGTATACGTCATGGTTGTCCACATAAATTATGAGGTTGTTGTATGTATTTCCAGAGCTAGCTTGGTTCTTGGGAAGCTTTGAAGGTCTACAGAACTCTTATGCTGTCTTCACTGGTGGATGCCTGTGAAACCTGGATAGTCTATCAGTACTGTGCCAAATAAACTGGACCACTTCTTTTTGGATTGTCTCGGGAAGATCCCGAAGATTACCCGACAAGACAAGGCACTGAGCACAGAGGTCTAGAGCTCAACTACCAAGCATTCAGACTCCGTGGCAGAGGGAGCAACGCCAATGGATTGGCCACATAGTTTGAATACCAAAAGTACACTTACCCAAAATACTGTTTTACAGAAATTTCACACAAGGCAAGCATGCACATGGTGGTCAGAAGAAGGTGGTCTAAGGGCACTCTCAAGGTGTCTCAAGAACTTTGGTACTGACTATGAGACATGGAAGATGCTGGCACAGGACCACCCAGCATGGTGTGCCCAAATCAAAGAAGGCACAGTATTCATGAGCAAGGCAGAATTGTAGAAGCACAAAGGAAACATGAGTCATGCAAATTCAGAACCACCTCCACCCTAAATGTTCTAATGGACTACTTGTGTCTAGTCTGTGGTAGTGCCTTCCAGACTCATATTGGACTGATCAGCCAAAGCCAAACACACCATACCCTGACCCTGTCATCCTGATGTCATTGGTCTTTAGTAACAATATTCAGTCAACAACAACAACCCCTGCTATGATTTTATTTCCTGCCTTCCAGCACTTAACACTAGCATTAACCAACAGAACTCCACATCATGCTCTGGCCCTGATTCTCTTGCCTCATAGTCCTGTGGCTTCTCATTCCTTGCCAACCTCACAACTGAATTATTCCCACTGTCCACTCCCTCTGCTCCTTCTTGGGCTATTGAGTAGAGCTGGAGGAAATCTACCAATGCTTCAGACTAGCCTACTTTATGTTATTTAATTTCAACCACAGCAAGGTAATCCTTGTATTCTTCCCTAATTGATTCTCAAACTCATTCCTCACAGGAGACATTCCCCTCTTTCTTTCCTAAAGTCTTCCATACTTCACTTGCCCCACCTACCCATTCTCAGTTAAGAACTTCCTATTTAGGGGCCCAAAGGCCTGGACTTACATTCCAGTTTTTACTTCATTCTAGTTGTGTAATTGTGGTCTAATTATTTAATCTCTATGAGTCTTAATTTATTCTGCTATAAATCTCGATAGTATATATAACATACACTACCCGTTTGACAGACTCTTTCTGGACAAAGTACTTTGAACTTTAAAGGTCTAACTAACAAAAATTGTATTATTAATTTTCTGTGAAGAGAAAAATTTATGTTCTTAATTACCTACATTTTTTAAAGGAGTTCATCTTCATTAGAAAGTCATATGACATACTTGATGTCAATTAATGATTCAGGCTATAATAGATCAAGCCACATATTTTTTTCTGAAAAGTCCAAAACCTCAACTAGCATCTCTGAGAAAATTTTAGTGATAGTGGGAAATGGCTCAAAAGAAACAAACTGCCAGAAAATTCATATTTCTTCTTTTCAGGTAAGAAAAACCATCACTGTATAAGTAAAAAAGAAAAAAAAAGGATACTTTTAGTTCTAAAGAATCCTCTCTGGGTCTTTTTTTAAAATGAAGGAAAAAAGGAACAAGGAAGCTCATTTTTCTTCATAAAGATGATGCTCTTGAAGATGCTCCCTGTGACTTGAAACTCATTCCATGTTGATTGAATGTAAACTACACTCTTTATCAGCTCTTATTACCACTGTCCACAGACCTGTCACTTTTCCCCCCAATCTCTGCTCTTTGCTGATGGACATACATTTTATCCAAACTGAACTAGCCTGCTTTTCATTTGTGCCTTGCACATTATGCTCTGGCCATGCCAGGGTTTTGTTGGTTTTTTTTTTTTTCTAATTTCAACTGTGGTATCTTGTTATTTTAGGAAAAATTTGGTTTAATTCTTTGGGGTTTCATCCTTTGGAAAATTCCTCCTCTTTGTTTATAAAACACACTTAGAGTGATAAGATTATTTTAGGCCATTACTTAATGATTTCTTTAGTGTATCTTCCTTCTGAAATTGCTTTTCATTTTTTAGGCTCAGAAAATCTTGGATTTAGGGCTAAAAGTAACCTTAGAGACCATCTATCCAAAATCATTTGTTCTAAAGATGAGGAAACTGAGGCCCAGGTAGGTTAAGGGACTTGGACAAGAAAAAGACATGGCAGGTAGTAGTAGTCCTATGTGAACTGAAATCTTTTTCTTTCAAAGGCAATTTTTTCTATTTTCCTTCTAAAATAGATTTTCTTGTGTCATCTTCCTAAAATAGCTAACCCAGAAGAAAATATCCTATGTATATGTGGAACAATTAATTCTTAGAAACATGTTCTTTTCAATTTTTAGATTACTTCTTATGTTTATTATTTAAAGACATGCATGTATGTAGAAACTTAAAGATTACTAATCTATTTATTTATCTTTCTATTTATGTATGGTGTAGACCTGTATATCACCAGTGTAAGCAGATCCCTGGTATAGAAACCCACAGTCACAGCACCTTGAGTGGCACTTTTTCTCAAACTCATAGTCTTAGATTGAGGCACTTGGCAGTGAAGGGAACTTGCCCATGAGGGAACATCCAATATGTGTCATATATGGGACTTGAAGCCAGGTCTTCCTTTCAGTAAGGCCAGCATACCATGCTGCCTCTGAAGACTCTACTGTCTTCCAAAAGAGTCATGATGGAAAATGCTATCCACATCTGGAGAAAGAACTATGGGGAGTGAAAGTAGATTGAAGAATACTGTTTTCTCTTTGTTTGTTATTTTTTCTTTCTCATGGTTTTTTTCCCCCTTTTGTTCTGGAACTGAAAATTTTATAAAAGTGTATGTTGAAAATTATCTTTACATATAATTAGAAAAAAATACTATTAAATGTGTGTGTGGGGGAAAGATTATACTGTCTTTTTTCTCAAATTTGGTCTGACATATAATCTTAGGACAATGGTCCCTGAACCTTCTCTAGCCTACCTAGCTCAGTCCAACCCAATTCAGCAAGTATTTGTTGAGTATCTGCTGTGTAGGGGACACAGGAAGGGGAAGGGAAAGAAAGAGAACAAGCATTTATCAAGCACCTACCAAGATTTACAGACATTATTTCATTTGACATTCACAGCTCTGGTTTTTGTTGTTCAGTCTATCAGTAATTTCTGACTCTTTGTTAGCAGTTTTCTTGGAAAAGATACTGGAGTATTTCACTATTTTCGTTTCCAGTAGATTAAGACGAAAAGACATTAACTGACTTGCTAAGTATCACACAGATAGTATTTTATGAGGGCTGGATTTGAACTCAGGTCTTCCTGACTCCAGACCCAGTGCTCTATCCACCGAGTCACCTAATATTTTCAAGATACAAGAAAAGCATATGGTACAGTCCTTGTCTTGGAAGAGCTGACAGTTACCAATGCGTTACATTTAATAGCTGTCATGGATCTACTGCACATACTGTCAGTCAAACTATTGTCAGCTGTCTTAGTCTTGCCCCAGCTCTGTGTGTCACTGTGTATCCTTCTTGACAGAACCAGTTCTTTTCTTTGGTAGAGATCACAAGAGGGGAATTCCGAAATTATCCATTTAGAAACACATTTTAAATAAAACATTGAGGTATGGTGAGTGAGCTCAAGTCATGAAACCCTGAAACCAAATCCTGCCACTCACACTAGGTGTGAGACCCTGAGCAAGTCACTTAACAAACATCTTTGGGCCTTAGATCCCTCATATTTAAAAACAGGTATAGTAGTATCTGTCTTGTAGGGTTGCTGTAAAGATCAGAATGAAGTAATATATGTGAAGCACTTTGCAGACCCTAAAGTGCTATATAAATATTAACTATTATCATTATTAGTATTATTTTTATTCCTTTTTTTACCCCAATGTCTTTGAGGGAGGGCCCTAAGATCTAGATTCCCACATAGAGTCCTTATAGCTTCACAGATTGATATAAAAGTAAGGTTTTTTCAGACCATGAATTTTTCCCTAGTACTCATTTTCTCATATCTAAGCTGACTGTTCCTATTCTGGACTCGTGTCTTGCTGAGCTCTTAAGATCTGGGATCCCTTTTCAAATAAGGAGAACTAATTAATTCCTAATACTGACTTTTTTTATTTCCTCTCTGCCATAACCCCTTTACATCCTAAAAAGACTTTCTGTACCAAAGACCTGTGCCCATAAAGGGGTTGATATTAGAAAAGGTGTGGTGGAAGACAATAAATATTTGAAGCAAGTTTCTTTTCTCTCAAGGTGACTACTTTTGAAAGATAATGCTCATCTGTGTTCTGTGTGTGTGTGTGTTGACATATCTGTGAAAAAAGACTAGATGTTTTATAGTCTTGCTTTTACAGAGGTGATGCCTATTTATACTACCTCAATATTTCCTACATTAAATCATATTGCTAAGTTGTTTCAGTTGTTTCTGACTCTTGGTGACCCCATTTGGGTTTTCTTAGCAAAGATACTGGAGTGATTTTCCATTTCCTTCTCTAGCTCATTTTACAGATGAGGAAATTGAGGCAAACCTGGGGTAAGTAACTAGTCCAGGGTCACACAACTAGTAAGTTTCGGAGGCCAAATTTGAACTCAGAAAGGTGAGTCTTCTTGACTGTAGACCTCATACCCTGTCCACTGTGCCATCTAGTTGCCCACATTAAATCATAGGTTTATGCATGTTTAATGCTGTACAGTATTCAAAAATGTCACTTTGCTAAGTCTTGAAAAAAAGCTTTTTTATAGTGCCTATAAATCCTACTTAATAATTTTAGCTAAAATGCATTTGAGTCCTATGTTTACCATTTTGGATGGCCCTGATAGCATCAAAGATTTCTCTTGATGGACAGTTTCTTGGCAGAATCTTTAATAACCCCAAGCTTCAAACACAATGTTAGCTTTAATGTGTTTGTGAGCTCCTTTCCCTTAATCACTTAGTGGGTGACCAGGGAATGAAAATGAATTTTATTATTAGCCTAATAAAAACAAATAAGAAAGCAAACTGGCTGCCAAAAAGTCACATAATTGAATATTTCCCAACCTAATTTGAGCATAAAATATATTAATGGAATCAATAAGTACAGGTGGTGTTGGGAGGGCCTGGGTATAAATTACCTCCAAGATAAAGGGAAGAGTGGGAAATTTTGAAGCAAGAGAAAATAAGCCCATTTTCGTGCCAGAAAATTGTTGCTTATAGTATTTTGGAATATATGATCTTATATTTAACATTCTGGTGGGAAATTATTATTTGTATCAAAGTTTTCAGACAACCCCGTTCTGTGCTTAGTTTCCGTGCACCACAGTTTTGAGAGAATGGATATAATGTATTGCAAAGCTCAATAGATAGAAGTGATTGCTATATCATCAATTATTTGGAATTAAGCCCTTGATTATTTTGGAAAATAAATACTATATTATATGTATGTGACTTCTTTGGGATAGGATATTCCCACTTGGGAAACCCTCTTTACCTAGTAAGATCTACTTTAGGCAACATATGGTTTTGGAGAATTATGTCAAAGTTAAGAACACTTCGAGGTTAAATGTCTTGACCACAGTCACACAGCTAGTGTATGTCAGTAACAACATGTATGTACATCTTATTGACTCCATGACTGACTACTTGGGGTCTGCACCACACTGCTTCTACCAATAAAATCATAGTACCAACTGAATGTGTGTGCCGTTATATATTGCTCAAATCTTATTTAAATGCAAGGAAATGAATCATTCACAGTTTATTTTTTACTTTTCTCAGAATAGTTCCTAAATGTATTATTTTTAGCAAAATAATTATTTTGAATAAGTTTCTGTGCCCACAGTATGTTCTGGTAGGTAGTAGCATCACAAATTTCTACAATTCACTTTATGCTAATTTGTTATATTATCACAAACAAAAATCCAATCCAAGTTTCACTGATATCCTTGCAAAGCAGCATCTGGCAATGAGAGGTTTATTTTTATTTTTTTAAGAACTATTATATTGAATTTTAAGATTTCAGGCAAGAGACTTAGGCACTATATTTCCAACTTGTATTCAATTGAACAAGTATATTTAAAGTATTTACTGTGTATGAAGAATCACATTAGGACTGGGTCCTGAAATGATTTCTAGCATTTTTACCTGAATATGTATATGTATGTGTCTTTCTGTATATTTTCATACACACACATATATGAATACATACAGACATATAGACAGAGAGACACACATGCACAGACATATCTGTTAGTACAGTGACAAATATAACATTGACTCTGGGGTTAAAAGGACCTGATTTTTAAATATTATTTTATTGTTATATTTATCTGATATTAATTTTTTCCTGTGTGACCTTGGGCAAATCATGTAGCCTCTCTGAGTCAGTTTCCTTCTCTATAAAATAAGATTTGACTAGATTGCTTCGGAGGGTCTTTCTAATTCTAGAGCTGGTATTCCTCATCCCCAAAAGCAAAACCTCTCAGTTCTCTTCTAGCTATAAATATGTTATACTATGATCTTATAGTGTAGCCTGTGATAGTGGTTAGAAGGGTAGACTCAGGAAGACTTGGGTTTAAATTTTATCTCCATCACTCACTCAAAATCCCTGAGCCTCATTTGCCTCATCTATAAAACATGGATAACAGTACTTGTAGCACCAGCCTTGGTCTCAAGGCAATGTGGTACAGTGAAAAGAACAGAGGACGTGGAGTCAGAAGAACAGATTAATGTTAGATCTTAAGCAAGTTTCATCTCTCTGAGTCTCATTTTCCTCATCCAGAGAACAGGAGTGTTCTACAATATGATTACTAATGTCCCTTTGAGCTCTAAATCTATATTATAAGGGAATATCTATCTTATCTATCTATCTGTCTATCTATCTATCTGTCTCTATCTACCTACCTACATGTACACATCTGAATAACATCGTGTGTATATATACACACGTATATATGTATAACACATATAGTATGCCACATATAAAGGTCAGTGGTCATTCTTGAAGTTCAGTACTTAGATTTTGGTTCCTTTCATGATTTAAAAAAAATTTTGAAATGTCATGTTGGTTGCTATCAATTATGGCTATGTCTCTTGGCTTATCAATAAATAATAAACTGTCTTTCAAGATTCGAGATGGCTGTTGTTCTAATGGAACTAGATGCTAATGGAACAGGATTCCCTATAGGCACAAATGAGGTAAACCTGGGGATATACTCAGTTGGAAATACATTAAATGAAATGCTGAAATGCTGAGGTTAAACAACAGAGTTACAAAAACAAATCTCACCATAGAGAAAATGTAGCTATTTTATTCCATATTTATTTTCTATACAATCTTACCATGTAGGATAATACTTCTGGGTTAGGAAGGGATTTCAGATTATATCTAGTCAAACACTTCTCCCCCTCCCCCATTTTACATAGTAGAAAACTGAGGCCTAGAGAAATTAAGTGACTTAACAAGGTTGGCTAAGCAGTAAATCTCGAGAGTCATGGTATGAACCCAGGTCTTTTGATTCCAGGGCCGTTGTTTTTTCCGTGATACTACATTGCCTCTCACTGGAGTAACAATTGAAACAGCCATATTAATTGTATCTTAGATTAGTGAAGTGCTTTATGCTTCTGAAAATGCTTTCCTACATATTGTTTAACTCAGTGTTCACACGTCTTTTTGATAAATGGGGCAGACATTGTTATCCCAATTTTAAAGATGAGGAATCTGAATGGAAACATTACTATTACCAATTTGTAAGTGCTGAATCAAGGAACTCAGGTCTCTAGGGTCCTCCTCCAGTGAAGAGTCTGAGAGTCATTTACACACTCTTGGTATAATTGTCAACATTGGAGTGGTTCATCATTTCCTTCTCCAACTCATTTTACAGATGAGGAAACTGAGGCAGAAAAGGTTAAGTGATTTGCCCAGGGTCACACAGCTGGTAAGTGTATAATTTGAATTCAAATTTTCTTGACTTCAGGCCTGGCACTCCATGCACTGTACCACCTAGCTTCCCCACTGGTACAGTTGATATACCATTATTCCAATTTGCTTGCCTCGTTTTTAGGTAATAGTACAAATAATATATTACTATTGTTATTAAATAGTTGAAATTTAATTTGACAAACCAACTTCTACATCCTTTACACCCATCTGTCAGAAGCATTCTTTAAATCAGGTACAAGATCAAGTAACCTCTTCCAGGCGTAGTTATTACCTTGGAGATAGCAATGGTCACCCTCAGTGTGATAACTTGAAGGGGTCTATTCTTATGAAATGTGGGACACTAGAACCAAAGTTGTTTTTTTATCTACCAGGCAACTGTTATCCTGAAGCTAAGTTGCCACTTCATGTTTTATGAAAGATGTGTTTCATGTCATTTTTTTAAGTCATGTTTTATGAAAGGTTTCAGCTGGCAGCAGATTATTTTTACCCATGGTTGTCTGAATAAGCATTAAGTGGAATAGGTATTGTGTGACTGAAAAGGACCTGTTGCGGACCGCTTGAAAACTCAGATAAAAAAATCTAGCAAATCTGAAAAATATCATTGAAAGAAAAGCAAAGACAAATTCAAAGTGGACGGTGATGTCAGCAGGACAATAAAAGTTGATCATGGCATGAAACTGAACAAGGTAATTCAAGTTTAAAGCAAGGACAAATAATGGAGATTTGGGGCAAATGTGATGACCATAAAAAGCCAAAAATAATAAGGAAAAGTATAGGCAAGATAAGGCTGAGGACCTCTCTGCTGATGACAATATTGCGAGAAACAAATGAGGTTTTTTTTGTTTTGTTTTGTTTTGTTTTTGCTAGGTTACAGGGGGCATGTTTTCTTCTTTCTTTTCTTTTCAGTACTCCTGTACTGAAAGTTACTCAGACAGTTTATGTATATAGGGTGAGAAGTTGGACAACATGACCACCTAGAATTACTATGAACCATCAAAGACATTGCAAAACCACTTCTAAAATTATACTTGAATTTATTTTCTTTTAATTTTGAACATTAATTTTTTAAACCATAATGAGGTCATTATTTAAATTTAGATATTTGCAGAAGGGAAGGTTACAGAGAAAAAAAGTAATACAAATTTAGTTTTCACATTTAAAAAAACTCTGAAAGTATTGTGTTTTGTCATTAGAGATAATTGCTTATTAAATAAGTTATAAATGATGTTAAATTTCTCTCCTCTAAAGTAGTTCTCAAGGGACTGAATTGTAATCTGCATTTACCTTATTGTGTGACAAAAGAAAATTCCTATACAGATCATAAGCCCCTTTATTTATTTCTTGGCTTAAATTATATAATTCCTGTCTTCAGGTGTTAGTAGATCCAAATGATTACCTTTTACCCTTTCAAATATTTTATTTGGAATTAACAGATTAAAAATCTTTTCTAAATTCGTATTTTATAGGTCATATCTTAAAATATCAACAAAATCAGAGCGCTGTAATGAAGTTTTGTTTAAAAATGAACATACCAATATTTTTCACACTCATCAGTTTAATAATCTCAAATATTTATACTTCAGGTCTTAATGTCAGAATACTCTCTAGAGCAGGTAAATCAACTAAAATCATGCATCTTTATTAATGCTATATTCTACGTATGCGAGATTTGTTTTTTAATTAGTTTTATCACCTAATTAACTTCCATAATATAAACCTAATTTTTCCATCTCTGAAAACAGAATTTTCATTAACTTCAGTGGAAGTTTTTTCTTGCACAAAATATAGAAAAATTATAATTAAAACAATTAACAGAGCTGTCCTCCAATAATTAATATGGTTTTCTTAATTAGTTAACACTTTTCAATTTGCTTTCCCTCTAACTAATTTGTTCTGCTGTGGTTGCAACACCTCATTTGTTATCAATTGTTACAACCTGTATGTAATACCTTAGCCAATTACTGTAGAGAATATACTAAATTAGGTCATATTGCAATTTTTACCCTTGGGTGAAAAAGATAAGGCCAAGTAAATCGTGCAGTATATAATCAGCCATGAATTATGATCAGTGATAATTTGTATATGAGGAATTAGCATGGTCCCATAAGATATATTATATTCTTATGGTGAAGGTATCCGTTACCAGAATATAAGCTCTTGAAGCGCCTGCATCATTTTATTTCTCATCATTGTAGCCAAAGATTTATTAGTTTGATATCTTCTCTATGAACATAGCATGTCAGTAATTGATGATGATGATGAAGATGATGATGATGATGATAACGATGGTATTAGGATACTTAGAGTACCAAACTCACATTTTCTTGTGAGGAACGAACTTAAAGAACTATTTAAATATGAAACATTATTACAAAAACTTGCACATCATACATGTGTCAAATGTCAGAATTACTTATAAAATTTTTTCTCATTTTATTTAATTTTTAAGTGGGTAAAATGAATATTTGTTATTTCAATCTGTTATTATTTTTAAGTGATAAAAATGTACTGTATTTGTATTAACAGAAATAGTAATACATCATTCCATTAAGTTTTACTCTATGCCCTCTCCTTGTAGAATCCTTATCTTCTTTTAAATTTCAATATTCATTTGACTTTCTTAGGTTTAGACTCCCTAATGCCACTTATTGTGAATTCTTTTTCACATCTCAAATTACCTTGTGTGTGTTTTTAATTTGAGTACATATTTATTTGCTCTCCCTGTAAAATGGAAACTGCTTGAGAGCAAGGACTATTCCTTTTACTTTTTGTGTAGGGGAGCAAAAAAGGGTTTGCATCCCCTCATCTGTCCCAGTATTGTTCATCTGGTTGGCTTTTAATAATTAATTTCAAATTAAATTGACTATGAATTCTTGAAGATAATTTGAGCAAAGTATAACCTCTGGCAGGTTAAATCAAACCAAAAAGTGAGGACACGACTACCTTTTTTATGTCTTATATCTGAAGTTCTGCCTAAATTCAGAGAGGTTTATCTTGAGATAGCTATGCAATAGTGGTTTGTTGATAGTTTTTTTTTTTTTCAGATGTAGGAACTTATGAATATTATGTGCTAAAGTTTAAGGGACTATCTTTCAGATCCTCTGAAGGAAGTATTCATGCTCCATAAATCATGGATTCTTAGAGTAATGTAAGTCATAACTAAGTTTCTGAAACTGTGATTAATTTTCTTTGCTACTATTTTCTCCCAAAGGGGAAAAAAAAATGTAATTTTTTTCTGATGCTAGTACCTTATATGATGACAATATAATATCAGTATTTCATACATACATGTATATATACATATTATATACATGCCTAAATATCTCTCTGCTCATGTATATTTATGTTACATATGAGAATATGTTTGTATTTGTGCATATATACATAGTGTTAAGTGTGTGTACAATACATACACGTACATGTATAATTGTTGAAAGAGTAATTAGACACTGAGCCTATGTGAATGTTTTGTATTATGTTTAAGCAAACTTTTTCTGTCTGAACTTTGATCCACTTACTGTGTTCATTTTCCCTGTGGATTCTTTTATAGAACAGGCCTACATGACATTGCTGAGCTGTGCATTTTGAACACTCATTGTCTGTGCCCATATATATGTGTATTACTTACCTGCCATTGTGGGCCAATATTTTTATTTGTAAAAAATAAATAATATGTTTTCCTAAATATAACTTATACATGTGCAGTTAAAAATTCGTCATTCAATAGGCATCAGGAGTTGAGCATATGCCAGTAATTGGGCAAGGTGGCAAGGATCCAAAAGAAAAAAAAAAATCTTTTTTCTCTAAGAGCTTACAAAATATTAGATTCATTAAAATATTCTTATTTTAAAATTTTGAGTTAATCATGAAGTTACATGAAATAAAAGAGAGTCATTAAATAGTGGGAAAATAGCACATTGCAAATCATTCAAGGTTAGTACTTGTAGTAAGAAACAGTGGAAGTAAGTTAATTAGAAATTAAGATGAGAACATAAATTTTTACACTAGTGAAATTACCTATGCATTTCTGTTTAGGGGGAAAGGGCATATTTTATCCTTGACTTTCTTATGGTTGTTCCTATCCATGAAAGATACATTCTTAAATTCATATAAAATATTGTGAAGTATATGTAATTGTTTAGTATAAATTAACTTTCCAAATAGATTGCTTCATTTCCTTATCTAATAGGCACTGTGATTGATTCCTAATTTCTCTGAAAAAGGCATCCTCCAAAGGTAGAAATGGATTTGAGAAATCAGAAATATCTGGTAGACCACAGCAGGAGTCTAAATCTATATCCAAATCTGTGACCTACTAAGATTTTTCTAAGAATTGTTCAGTGTAAAAAAATATGAGACCTTTTATGAAACTTTCTGGCAGGGCTTATGTAAAAGACATTTGGTAAAAAAGAGTGGCAAAAAGAATCAGATATTGCAGAGAAAGGAAATCATCATATGCAAATTGGTTTGCAAATTCTGGCTTGACAGTTAAGAAAAAGGGGGATATTTCACTCTTCCCTAACAGTAATGTACAAGATTCTCTCTTTCTGATAGAGGCTCTGATTGCCTGATTTTTATACTATCATCTAATTAATTCTAGCAATGTAGAACTATCCTTAATTACATTTTCTTTTCCTGTCTCCATTTAAATAGAATGTTACAGTTGGTTAAATTATGAGACTAATGGCACTGCCATTATAATTCAGCAGTAATCGCATGTACCTATGACTTTAGGAAGATTTTAGTTTCACAGATATACGTTACTACAATGCCAGTTAAAGCACCCCAACCTAATTAACAATCCCCGTTCTGATTAATGTTTGTATAATATTTGAACATATAAAATAAAGATATTTAAATTTTTGCTTTAATAACTTTGTTAAATTCAGTAAACATTTATTAAAGTCTTGTGTGTAAGACCCAGGCTTACAGATAATAGTAAAGATAACAACAACAGCTAGCTTTTACACAATACTTAAGTAGATAAGTTTGATAAGTTTGCAAAGCTCATTTGATAAGTAGATTCTGCGTAGACCTTTTCCCCAAGAAATTTGTAGTTTACTAGAAAGAAAGTGAACATTTAATTGTAACATACAGGAAAATGTTTTAAGTGAGAGGTCAGGGAAATGTGCTATAGGAAATTTGAGAGGAAAAGATCAAGGATAAATTCAAGATGGAGTGGATAAAAATCTTCTTGGAAGAGTAGGCACCTTGGAGGAAGCTCTTTTGAAAGGAGATGGAGATGAGTTATAATATTGATTTCAGGCTTAGGGGATGATGTGAACAACAAAGGTACAGAGATATAAGAACAGGATGGTGAGGGATAAAAATTCTTCCAATTGCTGCCACCAAATCACTTTTTATTTATTTTGTATTTATCTAGTATTTTCTTATCTGGGAGCCTATGAATTCCCTTCCTAGAATACAATATGGAGAAGAAGTATGAAATAACTTGGAGTCTGATGATGTGGGCTCGAGCCTTGGTGCTGCCATTTCTTGTTTGTGACCTTGAGCAGTTCAGAATCCCTGAATTTAACTTCTTTCTAATTCCAAAATTTTATGAGAATGTGATAAAATTCGTAAGAAATAGTAAAGTATGAGATTTAAGAGAAGGAATAATGGAAAACTTCCTGGAGGAACTTAACAGATCTGGTGGATCTGTTAAGTTGTAAGCACAAGAGTGATCTAATATGATTTTAAAATAAGATTTAAGAGTCTTTGGTGCATAAGTAGTATGGTTTGGCAGGGTGGGAGGGCTGGAATGGTGGATACCACTACATAGATAGTTATAATAGCCCAAGAGGTAGACAGATTCATGGTAGAGTGATTAGAAAAATGGATTTCTTTATTTGCAGAAAAAAGCAAAGAAGAATTCTTTTTAAAAGAAAGCCATTAAATTAGGTTTTGAATATACTAATCGAGATACTAGTGTAATAGCTGGATGGAATATCCAGCTAGAAGTGCAGGATTTCTGGTTAGAACATTCAAACCTTATCCCATATACTTATTATCTTTGTGGACCACGGCAAGTCACTTTACTTCTATGGGCCTCAGCTTCCTTATCTGTAAAATAGGAATAATAATAGCCTCTTTCTCACTGGGTTGTTGTGAGAAACAGATGAATTGATCTATTTGAAGGGGCTTGAAAACTTTAAAGTGCTATATAATGTAAACTTACCCAATAAGGAGTTGGACATTTGCTTCTAGAGCTTAAGAGTAACAAGGTGGGAAATGGAAAGAAAAATTTCGAAGACATTAACATGAACCTATGCTCATAGGCAGAACAGCTAATGCTAACAATACTTAAATTTAACCACTATCATTTTTTCCTGAGGTGATGACATTCAGCAATTGACTTGATTCTACCTAAGATATATAGAGGAAAAATAGGGTACAATGAGGCTCATGCAGTTAAATTAATTAGGAAGATAATTCATATAAACTACATTTTATCAAAATTAAATATAAGTTGTAAATACTTCATGTCCTTTACTGATGCTTCCATCTATGTTTTAACATTCTTTTTCTTCCCAAGACAGTTTTTTCTCTTAAATTTAGTTGCAAAAAATATTGTTATAAATACTGACTTTTTAGATCCATAAATTATTTATATTTTCAAAGATAATAGCACAGAAAAGAGGGAAGGCTCAAACATAAAGCAACTAAATATCTGACCAGTAATGAGAAGGTAGAACAGATGGATTTCTTCAGAAGACCTTCCCTCATGCTATACCTTTTTACATCTGCTCTTTGTGTTAGAGTTTTGGCAGTAATCAGTTAATTGCAGATGGGATGTACCTGGGAGAGAAGTGACAGAAAATGGAAAACAGGGGTGAAGTAGGATTGGGTTGGAAGGTAATAAAGTCTGGAGAAAAAAAAAAAAACAATGGAAAAGATCCCTGGTATAAGAGTAAAGAACAAAAGTCAGTTTGCTGGGGGAAAAACAAAACAAACGAACAAACAGAAAAAAACAGTCCTGATAATTAGTGATAGACAGATACAAAGAGGACTGATGGTACCTGTTTCAGCAGGTAAGGAAGTCAATGGGATATTGAAATGACTAAAGCAATCTGTACTATATTTGTGTTTCTTCCAGAACCAAATGAGAACTCCATATGCACAGATGTTGGTGTTCCTACTAAAGGAGAAAATTAATGCTTAGAAAAATGCCTTTTTATTCTTCTGCTTCTCTGTATGAGAAGGAAATATTCCTTTAAAAGCCAGGGGTAAAAAACAGAGAAAGTAAAAGGAAATTTAAACAGGTGGACTGATTTTGATGAGTAGAAGAATGCAAGTTAGGGAAAGAAGGCCTACTGCATCTTGTTGGATAGGAGCAGATTTATGTACACTATGGAATAATGATAATAATATATGCAGCACCAGAAAAGAGTATATCTAATTCTTCTTATAGGAGCAGAGAGGAGTCCTGATGGTTTATGGCTTCCTGATGAAGCATAAGGAAGTGTAGATCCAGGATGAATGAGGAGAAAAGATATGCTGCCTTCATGAGGCATAAATCCAGGAAGTAATAGAAAGATTCCAATATTTGTTAAACAAGATCACATTACCCTTTTGTTGTGATTCAGGTGGGCATTAAAGAGCTTGCAAAGAGGAATGTAGATGGCATCTCTAAAGATTCTGACTTCCTGGGCAGAAATTTAAGAAATTGGAGGCACAGTTGTGTTTTCATTACTGCTTCCAGTTAAAGGTAGGAGTTTTAGAAGGGAAAGATAGGTCTGGAATTTGATTAATTGGTTAAGAAGTTCATTCTGGCTTATTGAATTTAGATTTCAGGGTAATGGCTTGAGATCAAGGCTTTTAGGAATGAAGTATAGAGATGAAGAAAGATATGTTTTCCTGGAAGCTACTAAATCTAGTCAAGACAATTTTGAATTTAAAATGAAAGGGCAGTGAGAAAACTTTGCATATACCTTCCCTAAGAAAAATATCAAAGAGTATAGCAGAAACAAAAGTAGAAGTATAATAGGGAAGGAGTCCTGTAATTCACAGGAGGTAATAGCTGTGAAAAGGAGCAGTAATGATACTCAGGGCCTGTGACACTAACACGTAAATGCCTGAAATAAGGGTAACAAAAAGGGTAATAAAAAAAGTGAACAAGGAATCTTGACATTAAGAGATAACTATAGCCTTCTAAGTATCATCTGGACTTGATGGACTGAGACCCAAGAATACTAACCTGTACTTAATGAGTTCAGGTCTCCAGACCTAGACAAACTATATCTCAGGATTCAGAAATGACTTTCCTGATGTGATTAGTGAGCTGTGGTCGTTTTTGAAAAGCTGAGAAGAGGAAAGATATTTTATGTTTGGAAACAGAAAAAAGTGTCCTCATTTTCAGAAAGCAGTGGTGTTCTTCAATTTTTTGACTAAGCCTGGGTTTATTTTGTGTGAATATTCCAGAAATCATTAAAATAGTCTGTGAGTAATTAAAATGAAAAATGTGGGCAAGAAAATATGGCTTCATCAGGAAGTCAAGTTAGAGAAAAATACTGCCTTCTTTTTAAAGCATTACTAGAATGTATAATGGGGAAATGTCATGGATAATATACTTGTATTTCAATAAGGCATTTGAAAAAGTCTTTCTATATATCATCTGCTAAAAGTTGAAAGATATGGGCTGATGGTACAGTTAAGTAGAGACCTAGTTGAATGGCTTAACCCAAAAAAAGGTGTTTAATCAATCAGTGCCATGGCTAGATACTATAGGTTAGATCGTTGATTCTTTTCTGTTCCAAATTTTTATGAGTGATTTGGATAAAGGCAGACATGACATTCTTATTATATGTGCATATGGCACAAAGCCAGGATGAATAGCCAATCCATTATATATCAAAGTCAGGATTTAAAAGATCTCAACAGTCTAGATTCATGGACCAAATCTAATAAATCTAGAATTCATAGAAATAATTTTTCACTTGAGTTTCAAAAAGCACTAAAAATGTATGGGTGAGAGATGAGACTAGAGCTCTACTCACTGGGGAAAAGCCTGGGGAATTTTAAGCGATTGCAAAACATTATATGAAACAGGAACATAATATAGCAGGAAAAAGATACTGGGATTTTTCTAGTTACTTTAACAAAAGTTTAGTGTCCAGAATGAAGTTCATAGTTCTACTAAAATCTTCTTGGTCAGTGCATATCTAGAGTATTATGTGACATTCTACTTGCCACATTTAAGGTGCTACATTGCTAAGTAAGAGCATGCCCAAGAAGGATTGACCAGAAAGGGAGCTTTAGAAGGATCAATTGAAAGAACTTGTGATGTTTAACCTAGTGCAGAAAAAACTTAGAGGGGATATGATAATTGTCTTTAGATATTTGAAATCCTTTAATATGGAAGGATTAAATTTGTACTGCTTGTCTCCAAAGGGCAGCATTAGGAGCAATGGGTGGAAGCTTCAAGGAGGCAGATTTTTGATCAATATTTTAAAACTTCTTTATAAATACAGCAATCAAAAAATGTAACGGGGGCAGCTAGATGATACAGTGGATAGAGGGCCAGGTTTGGAGTCAGGAAGACCTGAGTTTGAATCCAAGCTCAGACATTTCCTAGCTTTGTGACCCTGGACAAGTCACTTAACACTGTTTTCTTCTGTTTCTTCATCTGTAAAATGAGCTAGAGAAGGAAATGACAAACCAGGCCATTATCTCTGCCAAGAAAACTCCAAAAGGGTCAGAAAGAGTCAGACACAACTGAAAACAAGTAAACAACAACAAAAGTGTAATGGTTTGCTTCAGGAGGTAATTGGTACCCTTGTCCCTAGAGCTCATCAGTGCAGGCTGACTAAGCACTTTTTAGACATATTGTAGAAGATATTCCTACTTAAAATTTTGTTGATAAACTAGATGACCACTGAGGTTCTTTCTAGCTCTAAGATTTTGTAATTCTATTTGTTTTTATGATTTTATATCTTAAAGATCTATACAGCGGAAAATGTAGAAAATTATATTAATCACTAGATATAGGGGAAATAAATACTGTTGTCTTACATTTGTTTATTATGTTATAGTTTAGTTTATCTTAATAATAATCTGTTGTTTTGCAGTAAATGGGTTTTAAGATTCATTAAACACCTTAGTTTTGCTTTGACAGTAATAATAACAGTAAGTAATCTGAGGGACTTTTTATTGCTTTGCAGAATATAAAGTGATAAAGATTATCCCTTAATTAATTCCAGGGAGAGATTCTACTGCCATTATAAAATACATTTTAAAAATGCATTAATCTTGAATGAAAATTATAATACAGTTTAATACATACATGATATTCATAAAGAAAAATAGTTATAGAAATAATTAAGGAAATTAAATCTTGAAACTAATTCTTCCAATGTAAATAGAAGAATGAGAGCACTGTCATAATAGACAGAGCCCTGGTGTTAGAGGAAGAATACCTGTATTTGAATCTAGTCTCTACCTCTTAGAATCTGTGACATTCAGCAAGTTCCTTTGCTTCTCTGACCTCAGTTTCTTTATCTTTAAAGATGAGGATCTTGAAGTAGATGTAGATATATCTCTTCTAATTCTAAAATCTTTGATCTTATGATTCTATGTACAAATAATTATAATAATGCAAAAGATGTCATATATCAATAGAGGATGATGATACATGACCTGAAGGGGCAGAGATACTAATAGTCTTTGTGTGCTGTAATGAAATTCATAGAGCCTTTCATCTGAACTGACCAAAAAAAAAAA
>CM053587.1:133123918-133145658 GCA_028646515.1 Pseudochirops corinnae | reverse complement strand
AAGACAAAGATTCAAGTATTTTTATCAATAGACTTAGTTTTTCACATCCTGAGACACTATCTTAATTTTATTATTTCAAAGATCAGCTACATCCTGGAAGTAACATCAGATACAATCAAACTTTCTGATTCTTAGGCTCCAAGAGTCTGGGACAGTGCATAGAAAGTCAATCAACATTATCAAAGAGAATGCAAATCAGAGCAGACCTCCAAACTTCTAGGTCTTTTGTAAATCATTGTCTTGAATCTGCTATACCTTGGGACTGAAACAGGAAAGACTTATCTTAACAGAAGCTTTGAGAAAACTAGGCACCAAAAGTCTTTGGAAATGCAACAGGTCTTTGGAAGTCAGTTAACATTTTACAGGAAGAGAGCAGGTTTCAAAGCATTTAGATTTATATAACACAAATCTATGCCAAAACCACATCTCAAGAGCATCTGTATGTGAAGTGACCCCCAAGATGAAATGATTTGGCTTGCTTCAAGGGATAGGCACAGATTGAGATGGAAGATAGTTTTTGAGAAATAGAAGGGCAACCAGTGTTGTTGGATTATAGAGTACAGGATAGGGAGTTAAGTGTAAGAACACTAGAAATGTAGGAATGGGCCAGATGATGACAGCCAAAGAGAAAATTTTATATTTGATCCTGGACATAACAGGAAGCCATTATTGTTTATTAAGGAGATGGAGAGATATGTTCAGATGTTTACATTAGGATTACCTTAAAATCTTAGTGGTACATGGATACTACAAGAACTACCTCTGAGTGATTCTCACCCATAGGAGAACACTTATAGCATGGAGGAACATATCCACCAAAAATGGAAAGATACTCGGGAAAAGTCCAATAGCCTTTCCAGTACACCATGCTGTTTTTAATCTCCATGTTCTGGGATTTGTTCTTGGACAGACTGGCAGCCCATGGCAAAACATTTTGACTTTTATCTTGCCACTCAACTTCGGTGACTCTGGAAGAGAGAATGAAGCTGACTTTATGCAGCTCTGCCTCACCAAGTCAAGACATCACCCCATGATATCATTGGTCCTTTTTGAAAACAAAGTCCAAAGAACAACAACATCTCTCTCAGTATGCTCTACTGCAAAATGGATATAACAGCATCTACCCTGAAGAGTTGTTGTGAGAATCAAAATGAGACAAAATTTACACAGCACTTCACCACAGTGCCTGACAGGTGCTGTTACTTGTTGTTTGCCTGTCAGGTTCTTCATGACTCCATTTGGGGTTTTTGTTACAAAGATACTGGCATGGTTTGCTCTTTCCTCCTCTAGCTCAGTTTATAGATGAGGAGCTGAGGCAAACATATGTAAGTGACTTATCTAGGGTCACACAGCTAAGTAAGTGTCTGAGGCCAGCTTTTAACTTACAAAAATGAGTCTTCCTGACTCCATGTCAAACATTCTATTCACTGTGCCCCCTGGCTGTCCTTGACAATACTAGGTACCATACAATTACTTATTCCCTTCCAAACTCCAAAGCTAGTGCTCTCCCATTACATAAAAGATAACACAAAAAAGAGGAAATTTTTTAAAAAAAAATACAGCTTCTTCAAGTAATCATTTTTAGAGATATATTTATTCACAATTAGAAAAATATTTATTCAAGTTTTAGATGGTATTATGAAAGATCAAATATTTTTCTCCATTCACAATTTTGAAGCAAAATTTAAAGTTATCAGGAAGAAATGTGTGTTTGTTTCCTTCAACACTCAACTCAAATCCTACATTCACAATCTTTTTTCTCCAAATGCTTCCCTTCCTTGAATATAGATCTGTGTTCTCCTTACAGATAGCTGCTTCCTCAACTATGAATCTCCCTCTGGTCTGATCTAGTTTCATATTTTGTAGATGAGTGATATCAAACTCAAGTAGAAGTGAAAGTCACTGTTAATGTATTTACATTCTCTAATTATTTGAATATATAAGCTTTTAGCATTCATAATTTTACAGGAAATCCTAATATTCAAATAGCAGTACTGGAGCTAAGACTTACTTTTTAAATATGCTTTACATTTCTGTTCATATAAACTTAACAGAAGTTAATAAGAACAGACATAGAATGCAAATTGTTTATATATCCTAGAGATTTTTATAGCTCTTTATGCATCAAAACATGCCTAAAATATAAGCGTATTTATATTTAATTTTATGTCATTTCTTCTTATATTCACTACCCTGTGTAGTCCTAAATAGTCTAGTATTTGATACTTTTATTTTCCTTGTCAAAATATTTTAAAAGGCTAAATTTTCTGAGAAATTACCATTTTACTTGTGGTTAAAAGACATTTTATACTCTTATTTCCCATACACAATTGTTTAAGTTTGGGTTCTTTTTTATTCCACTGTTCAGGTAAGCAAAATTTAAAGTTATCAGGAAGAAATGTGTGTTTGTTTTTTAAACACTGACCTAGATCTTTGCTATTATGTTTATTAGAATTTGAACGGGGTCCCAAGTTGCTTCTATTCAAGTTATCACCTTCACATATTGAAGTAGTTGTCTTCAAAATATAATTATAACAGGCCATACTTGTCAGGTCATCATTTTCCTCCCTCTAATCTCCTATTAAGAGTGCAAGGATAGGCATAGTCTCCATGCTCTAAAGCACTCAGAAAATTTGCTTCTGCTGCGATGGAATTTCACATACTTATGACTCCAGAGATCTTGTCTCTTGGTACTTCCACGTCAGTCTCCTTGTTTTCTTGTCCATCCCTTTCATTTCGGCTTGATATTTGTTCTTCTCTGTTACTTTAGATTCAGCATATCTCCTTCTCTCCTCAACTTTATATTTCTTCCACTTGATCTTGACCTCACATTGATAACTGAGCAATAACTTCTCTCGGCATTATCTGCCTAACCCCAGTTTCATCCAGGGCTGTTGGTATTAATCCCATACAGCCTGCTTCTCATCAACTAGGCTATGGTACTATCTCTCACATTATCTGCACCATTATCTCTAAAACCTCTCCGGCAATTGACAGAGATGAAGGAGTTTATATAGGATTGCTCTTTTCTATTGCTATTCTCTACTACTGACCCGGCAACTTAAAAACTAATACTTTCACAGTCAAGGATGTGGCCATTGGATCAAATGGCTGCTGTAGTGTTTTCATTTAGTGCATGACCACTAGATAGTTATCATTCTGTGATATATTTATATGAAACTCTTTCTACTGTTACTCTTTCTAAGCATTTATATAACTTATACCTTAGAAGAATACTTAATTCTATCAAATATATGTTTTTAAAATTCAAAAGAACTTTTTTGTAAATCTGTACAGATTTGTAATTGGTCATCATGAAGAACCCTATGTTCTGTGCCCCTCTCTCCCCTGTTTTTGGGATAGTTTAAGGCCCTGTTATTTCATTAGCATTGATGGGCTAACAAGATTGGATCAGAAGACAGTGAGCTAACTTTTATGTGGTATGAGGACAAAATAATAGGACTGATGTTTGAACAAGCACAAGAATTTAGATACTTATTTGGATAAAGAAACTCCTTCTACATACATAGGTCAATATCTTCTTCATAACTAGGAGAGTTGGCTATATCAAACAGAGGTTAAATGACTAGATCAGGGTTGTAGTTTGTTCTAGAGGCAGAAGTTAAATTCAGCTCTGAGGTCAACTCTTTATCCATTACTTACAAAAATAAATACCTATTTGTAAGTATTCGAACCCTTGGATCAGAATGATTTTTACTCCCCATTATTTCTTTTATATAATTTCTAATTCTTTTGAGAAGACATGGGGATAAATAATTCTCCTGAATTTTGAAGCTTGGGAATTTTTTTTCTGATTAGAAGATACATGAAAGCAGGCAGGACTTGCTGTCTTATCTGAACTTTGCCAGATGCAGATATTTACACATAGTAAATACCTTATAAATGTTTACAAATTGAATAAGTATATTTCTGTCCCTAGAATCTTAACACTGGTGACTTGTTATGTAATTTTTTTTTTATCTGACCCTTATCTGGTACCTTCCATCTCCTGCTGGATGCAGCTTGTCCCCTGAGGAAAGGCTGTTAGGGGTGGAGAATCTTCCATCTGCCCCAAACCAGCTACTTCCATCTGTACCAGAATAAGCCATCTTCTGCCATCTGTACCAGAATAAGCCATCTTCTGCCTCTTGCTACCATTCAAAACTCCCAACTGGGATGGGGAGAATCACAGGTGCAAAGAAGAATAACTCTCCCTGAATCTGTCCTTTAAAGGTAGAAGAGTGATGTCCTTCACTCAGTGATGAACGTTCTCACACCTGGTCATACCCTTCTTATCCCAGTGACTCTGAACTCCTGTAGACCATCATGCAAATCCCACTGAATATTCCCTACCACCTAATTCTTAATTCTCATCTCTCTCAACACTCCTGCCCCAAATTTTCAACCTAACTCCACCCAGCACCTGCAGTATATCTTCTGGAATTCTGGTTCCATAACTAATAACTTCATTTCATCCGAAGTCTTTTCCTCTCTGATTCCTTCCGTCTACTAGTTCTTACTGAAATCTGGTTTCCCTTTTGATGACATAGCCTCCCTGGATGCCCTTTCCAGTACTAGCTGCAAGTTCATTCATTCTCCTCAGCTCACTGGTCAAGGCAGGGGGTATTGGAATACTCCTTATTTCTTATTGCTATTTCCATGCCCCCCCTTCCTCTGTCACTCAGTTCACATTATTCCTATTGATTACCCAGTCAAAATCCTGGTAGCTATTTTTCATAGACCCCAAGGTAACTCTCCTTAATTCCTCAGTGAGTTTCATACCTTGGTCAAAATGTATCTCTCTTCCCAAACTCTCACTCTTATATTCAGGGAGTTAAACATAGGTATTGATTTTCCTTCAAATACCCTAGTCATTCAGTTCCTCAACCTATTCACTTCTCATAAGCTACTCCTCCATGCCACCTTAGTCACACACTAAGATGATCATATCCATGATCTTGCCATCATCCACAAATATACCACCTCTTTGTTTAGGAATTCTGAAATCCCCTTATGCATAATAATCTATTGGCCTTTTGCCTCTCTCTTTACCTTTCCTTACAAAACTCTGCTCTTTACACATACATTACTTCCAGTCCCTTGACCCTTGTTCAGCTCTTGTGTGAGGGCTTGCCTAGTCTTTTTCAGGGTTTCTCATCTACTTTTGGTGTTCTCCTGATTTACATAACTCTCGTTTGTGGCTTCAAGAAGCTATTGCATGCACAGTGACTACACCCTGGTAAACTGTCTTGGTACATAAGCTAAACCAGGTTGAGGGTAACCTACATGCCTCACACCTATAGATGATTTAGGGGGACATCTGTCCCAAGCATGTGAAGACTTTTCCCAGGGGAATGGGCAGATGAAAACAATTTGTCCCAATGGCCATGAAGGTGATTGAAGCAGGTGCTGTGGAGTGCTGAAAGTGTGGTCAGACATTGAAGACATCAAGGTCATCCAATGCATCCCAGACCGTTACCAGTCACCCTGACTTTCGTCTTGCCTCTGAAATTCTATGACTCGTGAAGAGAGAGAGAGGCTGATAACTTTGTGCAACTCTGTCTTGCTTAAATCAAATCCATGCTCATGTCAAGACATTACCCATGATATCTTTGGTTCTCTTTGAAAATGAAGAACAAACAACAACAAAGATCTGGACAAATCCTGACCCAGAACACTGCTGCATATACATTTGAAAGGTTCTTTTCCTATAAGATGGGCATGGAGAGGAGAAGTCCGAGGATGAAGTCCAATTGCTCTCTTTTTTCTCCAAATGCTTCCCTTCCTTGAATATAGATCTGTGTTTTCCTTACAGATAGCTGCTTCCTCAACTATGAATCTCCCTCTGGTCTGATCTAGTTTCATATTTTGTAGATGAGTGATATCAAACTCAAGTAGAAGTGAAAGTCACTGAACACTGCATAAGGCTCTTTGTAGAGCACCTATTGACTTTAAAAAACTACATATTTGCATCGTCTATATCTTAATATACTTTTATTTATTTTGTTGAATATTTCCTAATTACATTTTAATATGGTTGTGGTTGAATTTCTGAGTGAAACCTCTGTTATAGATCATCCCTAGAGTGTCATCATAATTGTCCCCATATAATCTAAACATGCTGTACAAAATCACTTTGATTTTATCCAGTGGCTCCTCATAGAATTCTAAACTGATCACATTGGAATGCCTTTGATTGATTTGATTCAACTGTGATTTGTTCTTACCTAGTTAAAGTACCAGAGCATAACATTTTATCACTGTAGTTGGGGTGGGATAATTAAATTTATTTATTTAATTGATCCTCTCCCCCTCCCCCCCCCAAAACATACGGGGAGTACAAAGATGAAAAACAAAGCTGCCCTCCAGGAATTTATCATTTACATTTTTCTCTTTGTACGGCTGTATGAGAAATTTTTGTTTCAAAATAACATTTAATGAATTGATAAGAGGACTAGCTACAAACCACAAACCACTTCCCTCATATGCCTATCTAGCCTTTCCCACAAATATACACAGTGTCCAATGGATAAGTAAGCACAGAGTATATGTAGGGGTACACATCAACATATATGGCCAAGGCACCTCACACTTTTGATGATGTAAAACCTTGATGTCCTTTCTCTTCTTTCACAATTTATAAGGGGAAACAGAAGGTAGATATAGGTTTAAAAATTAAATTTCATTTACTTCAGTCAGCAAAATCCCATTTTCTCCATCTCCTATTTCCTTGCCCTCCCCCACTTTGAGAAAGAAATAAAAACAAAAATCCCTAATAGGATTTAATTTTAATAGGATAATAAAATATATTGTTAAGCAAAACAAAGGTAGACACATCTGGTAATCTGATACATTATTATCTATACCTTAATTTCTATGGTTACATTCTTAGATTCTTAGACTGGGGTCAGAGGCCAATTCTTATTTTAAAAAGACAGAGAAAACTAACTAATGCAAGTTAAAATGTCATTAAATTTATGGGAAATGTCATAAAGAATGAACTGAGATTTTGAGAAGTTGAGGGATCACTGCTGGAAGTCCTAAGAACAAGCTTCTTGGAGAAAGTGAGTCGTGCCATGAAAAGGATGGCAACAGTTCACATTTAGTCAGCATGGAGGTAGGAATGAGAAGGTCAGTATCTGAGTCCAATGAATATTACAGTTTGACTGGAGTGTGAAGTCCATGAAGGGGAATAGTATGGAATAAAACTAGAACAGGAGATTGGAGCCAGATTGTGGAGGACCTTGAAAGTAATTTTTCAAACACAATCTACCATACCCTCTTTTATTCATTTTTACTGCAGAGTTATAGGCAATTTAAAGACAAAATTGTGTGTAATGAATAAGAACTTAGGGTATTACCTGGCATAATTCCAGTTCTCATGACCTTTGTATATTGCAAAGTAACCAGTCAAAAGACATGCTTTGGAAAAGTAGTACCTTCTGTTCAACTTTTAACATTTCAGTTGATTTTACTTCTTCATTTGAAAAGTTATTTATGGTTTTTGTATTTCTAAAAAAGTTCTTGAGGAAAGTAATTTTTGGAAGTTATTTCCAACATAAAATATCACATTATAGAGTAAAGTTGTTCACATTTTTCCCTAATGTTTTCATCTGTGAACTCTTGCTTTATTTTTACATCAATGGTTTAGGGATAGGTAGGGCATGTATTATTATCCTTCTTTAAGAAGAGGGAACTGAAAAACACCACAGTGTTTGGTGATTGATCTAAATACAGTAAGACATGCTCCTAGTTGTAGAAGTAGGATTGAAACCTGTCACTTCATTAGAGCTGACCTAACCATGTTTTCCTTTTACAGTAATAACAATAGCTCATTAGCAAATAAAAATGTAAAATAATTCATTATCAATATCCTGGGCTCCTAGAAGATTGGTGGAGACTATTTTTTAAGACTGTCCAGTTGATATCACTTTTGAGTTACAATAACACGTTTCATTTCTAACAATAAGTGATTGTTTCTTGAAAATCACCTCTGCAGTGTGTTTGTAGTGGAAGAGAGGTGAGGGAATACTGGATTAAGAGACGGGATCCCTAAATTACAGTATCAGCCTTGATGATAACTAGTTCTGTGACCTTGGGTAAATTCCTTAACTTTTTTTGGTTGTTCTGCATTTTTGGGGGGGTGAGGAGGAGGCACAGCAGCATGGTGGTACAGTGGATGGAGCCTTGGGTTTAGAATTAAGACCTGAGTTCACATCTGGCCACAGATACTTAATAGTTTGTGTCTGCCTCCGTTTCATCAACTGCAAAATAGGGGTAAAAATGGCGCCTGCCTTCCTAGATACTTGTGATAATCAAATGAAATAATATTTTTAAAGTGCCAGGTTGGTACTATATGAATGCTTGTACCCTTCCCTTTCCATGTCTGCAAAGATACTAGACTCACAAATTCTATGAATTGGAAGGGCCTCACCTGCCATGAATAGCTTAATGAGAATACCCTCTGTGAGACCTGACATTGGGTCATATAGCCTTTTCTTGACCACCTGTATGGAGGAGGAACCCCTGCTCCCTGCCCCCTATAGAGGCAGCCCACTCACTTTTTGCATTTCTTCAACTTCCAAGGAAGAATTTCCTTTTATTAGACCTAAGTATGTTCTTCAAAATTGTGACTCCTAGTGGTGCTCAATCAAAAATTAAATCCCTCTTCTGTATGCCAGGTCTTGAAAACACTGTCATGTCTATGCTAAATCTTCTCTTTTTCAAACAAAACCTGCCCAATTCCTTCAATTAGATTTCCTATGGCATGACCTTGAGCATTCTGGTTGACCTTCTTTCTTTGCTTTTGAATTTATGAGTGACTATCCTGATCTGTAAGATTCCTTCCACTCAAGTGAACTTGCTCCCAAGTAATCTGTCATCTAAGCAGTTATAATATTGGCCTCTTGTTAATTTATGCTCAAATTCATTACAATTCAGATTAAATCAGACAGAATGATGCTTTTTAGCAAAAAAATCAAATCTTTAAAACTCTCTTACCTATTAACACATTTTTCAGTTTTTTTTTCCCAAATGCACTTTTTTGATGTTTAAATTTTAACTATAAATAGCTTGCAAACAAAATATATTACAGTTTATGTTTTTCAATTTGAAGTATAAATATCAGTGACAGTTTAAATTTGATTTCAGAATGGGCTTTTAATCTGAACCAAAATTATGAAAAATGGGTATATAAAAATTAAGTATACGTGCCAATGTGTTTTGCTGAATTTCTTTTCTATCATGAAATTGGGAGTGTGAACAGTACACTGAATAGGATTCCATTGTAGGTTGAACTTTGTGCAAAGGTTTTTTTTTTCTTTTTAAAGGCAATCCATCAAAGGATAACACTTAGTAAAATGTGTATCATTATGATTAAGTTTTCAAAACTTCACCAATGTTTAAAACATTTTGATAAACCTAATTTAAATAGATATAGTGAATAAAAAGATGGCCTCCAAGCCAGGAAGCCTGGACTTTCCAGGAAGCCAGAGTCCTCCCTCTCACACATACTGACTCTGTGATCAAGATAAATGACAATCTCTTAGTGTTCTAAGCATCTCTCTAAGACTATAAAGTGCAGTGGAGGAAATTTCTTCACTTCAGAGTTTCTTATAACTTCGAAGGTCCCATCCCTAATGGATCTTAATTTAAATATTATTTAAAAAAAAACAACTGATGTTATTTCAAACAAGGTACTTTGCCAAGATTATTAAAATCCATCCAAGACCAGGACTCCAGTAGATCAATGTGATTATTAGCCAATTTTCTAATTATCCCACAGTTAGGGAAAAGGCGTATGTGTAGAATTGCTTGCCAGCTCTTCGCAGTTATTTCAGGGCCCCACAGTTTTCTATACTGGATTTCAACCTCAGCTTCATATTTACCCCTCAGATTTACCTAAGCAAGATATACTAAGGAATATTGTGACGAAGTGTGCTTAAATCTGGCTCTGAGCACAAATATCATGAAAGGCAACATTTCATGGCTCTGAGCAGGATTCTGTAGTTGCCAGCAGAAGAAAAATGTTCCCTTAAAGATAGAAGTTTTACAAAAATGATTTTTCAGTCTTGTGTCATTTTAGTTCCAAGTATTATTTGTGTGTGTGTGTGTGTGTGTGTGTGTGTGTGTGTGTGTGTGTGTGTGTGCTGGAGAGAGAGACAGAGGAAGGCAAGAAAGAGAAAGACAGACAGACTATGTGTGCAAATAAAATGAAGAAATGATGGGAGGGAGGGGCCTTCTCCTGATAAGGTGATAAGGGTCGCACCAAAAATAGAAAAAAAATTAAAATGTTGTTAATAACAAGTATCTTTTTACTAAACTAATATAGAGTGACAAAACCCTGTCATGTATTGTCTGTAGTGATTTATGTTAAAAGATTTCTGTATATGTATGTGTATGTGTATACACATATACATATATGTACACATATACATATATAAATATGTATGCATATAGTAACATTCGCAGAAGAGCTGTAGATTAGACTTTTTGTCCCTAGCATTAGTACGATAGTGTTGTGTTGCTTTTTGTTACTTGTACTTCTTTTAATAAATAAGGACATCATTGCCACATGGAAATTTTCAAGAAGTAGAAGTGAGGAACAAAAATAATGATTTTTCCTGATAAAAGGACAGAAAGTGCTGAAAAAAGAATAGTATGTGTGAACAATCTGGCTTAAACAGTTAAGTGGAAAGATTTCCAGGTAGTTTGTAGGGGTCTACTTTCAGCCTGAATCACTTTTATTGAACATTAGGTCACAGATTATTGAATCTTAGAATTAAAGAGGAACATTTATACAAGATTCATTGTTTTTAACCTACTTAAAGTCCAATTTTCAAAGGTTATGGTTGGAGTTGATTGGTGGTACTTAGAGCAGTGATACTTTGAAGGAATGAAGGACCATTTAATTATTTAATGAGACTACAAAACGCCACATATAGCTGTAAAATGCTACAGCTTCAGAGCATAACAACATTTTGATAATATAATATTTTCATCAGTACCCTTACAATGGTACTGACATATGCCATATAATGCCAGGTCAGAAATTTCTTCACACTTGTTTTATGGTCCTTGACTGTCTCAGAAAAAGCCAAGTTCCTTCTATCTTCATTGCATTGATTCTTGTAATCAGTGGTAACTGTCCTGTGCCATATATGGGTGGAAGAAATGCCCTCACTTGACATTTACCAGACCTTTAAAAATGTCGGATTACTCCTAATGCCATAGAAATATATTTCTTAGAGTAAGAATTTTATTGCCAAAAATATTTTGTAGTTGTATGTTATTTTGCAGTCCAATATTATTTGACAAAAAAATTATTACATAAGAAAATTACTTGCATAACTAGTCTTTATAACCAAAATTTTTTTTGCTTATGTATTCAGACAATGTAACCTAAATTTTGAGAAATCAGATCTTTAAATTTTATGGAGTTGATACATTCCTAAAGCCAGAAATTCATAAAAAGAATAAAATTTAAGAAGAATGGGAGGATCTAAAAGTGCAATTCCATCTGTATAATCATAATGAAAATGAGAAAGGGAAGACATTGAAAGAAACAAATGTGGCATTCATCTCGATGTTTAAAACAACATTTACTAATAACAGAAGAACAGGTTTATAAAAGAACAAATACAAACCCACAAGAACATTAGAAAGGCCAAAGGCCTGAATTTGGAAAAACTTGAATTCAGTGTTTAGAAAAATTAATAAAAAGATTCATTTCTCTTTCTGGAGCATTCTGTTTACCAGAAAAGGAATATAAGGTTGGAGAATTCAATTCAATTCAACGAGCATTGTTAAATACCTAGAATAGAGGACTGTACTCAGTGCTTGGAGAATTAAATAGTTTAAACACAAGACACAATTTCTGCCCTCATGACTGTAATGTGAGATAATATGTAATGAGTTCATAAGATATCTGAAAGCAGTGCTTAAGCGAAGTCTGAAGGGAAGAATCTCTACCAGTTGGGCAGGATGAGAGAAGGCTGCATGGAGAAAATGCCATTTATATTGGTTTTAAAGAATGGCCAGGATTTGAACAGAAGGCATTCATGGCATAGGGAGCAGTGTGAGGCAAGGAACGGAGGTGGATGATTATAAGAGGTATATGTGCAGTCAATGTTAAAGCTATTATTGCTTTTTTCAAACTGGACATACCATTGGAGACTACCTCAGTAGAATGTGAATTCCTTGAAGGTAGAGACTGCTTCATTTTTGTCTTTGTATTGCCAGCCCCTAGCATAACCTGGCAGATACTAAGAAGTGAACAGTAGGATGCTAACAATGGGATGACTGAATACCGCCAAATAAATACAAAAATTTGCTCAACACTTACAGGTACAGATATATATTATAGATAGATAGATAGATAGATAGATAGATAGATAGATAGATAGATAGATAGATAGATAGATAGATGTGTATGTCTATTGATGTGTGATGTGTGCATTATTTGGTCAGTTAGAAGCCCTGTCTGTTGATCTGTAAGATATTATTTCTGCTTGTAATTTCTGTTTATATTTTCTCTGAAGTTCAGGGTGCTGCCATTTTACCCTGAACTAAGTAAATTATACATACACACACACACACACACACACACATATGTTTGATTAAACTAAGATTGTTGACCCCTTTTGAGTTGCTTTCCTTTAGAAAAGCAGATTAAAGAACCTGTGCTAGCAGCTACCCTGTGTGCTGGTGTCACTAGCTGCAAATAGCATTGCTGTTACAAGCATGAGGGTTGATAAGAAACTAAATAGTGTCAAAAAGGAAATGAAATAAGAATGATTTTCAAGTTTCAACCACAAGTGATTGAATGCTGTGGTAATCAACAAACATAAGTAACCCTGGAAGGCAAGCATATTTGGGGAGAAAGATAAGTTAAGATGTTTCATTTCAGATGCACACAGGACATATAGATGGAGATACCCATTATACAATTGAAAATTTACCCTTGGATGTCAGGAGAGATGTGAGAGAGAAACTCTTTTTGAATTGTTTTTTGTTTAAAGACTGTTTTGTATATATTTTGTAATGGGTTTTCAGGGATGGATGGCTTAGATATTCCCTAAACCATCTTTTAACCTAAGACTTGTTGATTCCGATAGGCAGGCAGTTTTCTACCCTTTCACTATCAGGGAAAATGTGATTTCTCCATGTGAAAAAGAGTAGAATCTGGAAAAGTCTAATAGGCTAAGCCTGGTGGTCTGTACATAACAAGATGTATTCTTTTTATGCATACTAGTTTAAATCATCTTAGCCTAACATAATGGCCAATCAGGACTTATGATTTAATTTATTAAATTTCATTGAAGTTTAATCCATTAGATGCCTTTTCATGTTCTGCCTGGTTTTTCACTGAGATACATATTTGTGGGAGGCAGCAAGGTGGTGCAATGGATAGAGAGCCCTGTTCCTGGAACCAGGAAGACTTAAGTTCAAATCTGACCTGAGACACTTACTACCTGTGTGACCCTGAATATGTCAGTTAAATTCTGCATTAAACCACTGGAGAAGGAAATGACAAACCACTCCAGTATCTTTGCCAAGAAAACCCAAACAGGGTCATGAAGAGTCAGATATGACTGAACAACAATTTGTTCCCAGTTTACCTTAGTAAAATGTATTCCTTTAAAGTTTTACTTACTGTTTATCCATTTGTTGAGTAGATATAGTTAATAGTGTTTGTTTTTCCTCTAGATTTCCAGCACCCACACGTTACATGACTATCTGTGCTTTTTTATAATCATTTAGCAAACATCTTAAATATGGCCAACTTTACTAAAACTCATAAAGCACCACAAGAGACCTCTCATCTCTCCTAAGCAGAATCATCACTCCTTTTTATGTTTCATTTAGCTTTCAATAAATTTTTGCATTTTCATTCAAATTAAATTGGACTGACTTCTTAAGTATAATTTTGATAATCTGATGGTTTACTAAAAGGTTAATTACATTTTAAAGCAATTGGGCAGAATCCTGAACTTTATTTGCTGACCTGCATGGCTTTTTACACAGGACTGTTTATTTTTACCTACTAAATTTAAAACGTTGAAAGGAAATATTGAAGGTATAAGGGTGTTCTATTAATGCTTTTTTTAATTTTTATTTTTAAGCTTCATTAGCATAAAACTTCACTAAGAGTTTTGGGACATTCAGTCTATCTAAGGTAGTCTCTTTAATGACTTAATATCTTCCTTCATTCTTCATGGTTTTATGAAATTTTTGTAATTGTATGAAATAATTTCATATGTATTCTCTTTTGATTGATGCCATAATTGTATTTTCTTTCTAACTTCATGCTCACCAACTTGGTAATTGTAGGATCTATATTGAGGTTTGGAGAATATTTTAATATTTCTTTTTATCATTTAAAAGATTGTCTTCCAAATTAATATACTAATTATTAAAAGGCATTTAATAAAAATTCCTGACAATTCAGTAGCATAGTTTCTTTATATGAAAGGGAAAGTTTTTTCTTACTTTTCAAATTATCTAAAGTATAGAGAAATCTTCTGGACCATTATTTAAGACATTAGGAAATTTATATAAGAATACAAGAATCATGTCTACCTAAGGCAGTTTGCTTCAGGGAAAAGAATACCCTGTTTGGAGCCTGAGAACCTGGGTGCAAATCCTAGTTCTGTTGTTTCCTAACCATGTGCTTCTGTTATTAACTGACCACATAGCACTTACCATTCTTGAATTTGTTACCTCATCTGTAAAATGAAGGGGTTGCTCAAGATGGCCTCTGAGGTCCCTTTCAGTTCCATAGCTATGATCCTACTGTAAATAAGCCCAAGCAGTCCAGGACTTTGTAGTGAAACTCTGTGGCTGCAGAAATTATTAGTTGTAAGGAACAAAAGTCCAATTCTATGATTTAACACATCTTTTTGACAGCGGTGTTCTTCCCCGAGTAGAAAAATATAGTCAACTTACTTTATTGCTGCTCTTAGAGACACAAAATTTTTTTTCTGATTTATGAAGGAGGCACAAAATGACATTTCAAGGTTACTCATAGGTAACTTATTTGCAGATAGTTTTTAGACTAACATGTTCAACTCAAATAATAAATACTGAATGAATCAGTCAAATAGAAAGCTTTTTTAAAGCACTTGATATGTTTCCGGCCTTTTGTTAATCACTGGGGATTTAAAAAAAAAAGGTTAAAAAATCTAGTCTCTGCCTTTAAAGAGTTAACATTTTAATCAGGGAGAAAATATGTAAATAACTGGGTACATATTCAATGTATGCAAAATATCTGGAAGGTAATTTCAAAGGGAAAATCACCAAAGCCCAAAGGCCTTCTGTAGAAAATAAAATTTGAGCTGAATCTTGAAGAGAAGTCAGGGAAACAGAGGCAGAGGTGAGGAAGGAGAGCATCCTAAGCATTTGGACAGCCAGTGTCAAGGAAGACAAAGAAGACGGAGTGTCATATTAGAGCCTAAACAAGTAAGACAGGGTAGTTGGATTGCAGAATATGTATAGGAGAACACAGTATAAGAAGGCTGGAAAAGTTGAAAGAGACCAGGTTGTACAAAGCTTTAAATACCAAATGACACTTTGTTTTTGGTCCTGGAAGTAATAGGGAATCATTGGAGTTAATTGAGTAGGAAGTGATGGAATTTAGTCAGACTTAGACCTTAGAAAAATCACTTTGGGGGAATGAATTTTAGGATAGATCATATTATAGAGATCCTTGTGACAAGGAAACCAGTAAGCAGACTTTTGTAATAGTCCAGAAGAGAGATAATGACAGTATTTACTAGTAAGCCTAAGTATTTGGGAGGATAGTGGTACCTTTGATCAGAATAATAATAATGGCTAACATTGCTATAGCACTTATTATATGCCAGGCCCTACGCTAAGTACTAAATAATTATTATCTCAGTTTATCCTTACAACAATACTAGGAGGTAGGTGCTATTATTATCCTCATTTTACAATTGGGGAAACTGAGACAAATAGAAGTTTAAATGACTTGACCAAGGTCACATAGCTAGTAAGTATCTGAGGCAGTATTTGAACTCTAGGTCAGCAGTTCTCAACCTGTGGGTTGCAACCCCTTTGGGAGTCGAATGACCTTTTCACAGGAGGTCACAGGGGTCGCCTAAGGCCATCAGAAAACACTTATTTCCAATGGTCTTAGGAATCGAACAGAGACACTGCTTCTCTATCCGATATGCCCACATAAGAGTATTAAAGGGTCATGGCATTAGGAAGGTTGAGAACCAATGCTCTAGGTCTTCCTAACTCCAACCCAGCACTCCATCCACTGCACCACCTGGCTTCCCAGAAAGGGAAGGGAATAGGGAAATTGGGAAGAGGAGAATGTTTGGGGGTAAAGGTAACGAGTACTGTTTTGGACATGTTGAATTTGAGATGCCCAAAAGGCAGTTGATGATGTGGTTCTTTAGCTCTGGAGAGATAGGGCTGTATAAAAGCATAAGAATCATCTGCATAGGGATGATAATTGAACCCATGGGAACTGATAAGGTTACCAGATGATAAACTGCAGAGGGAAAAAAAGACAGTGGCTTAGAACAGAGCCCTGGGGAACTCCTATGGTCAACAGGCATGGAACAGATGAAGGAATGGAGATGAAAGGATGGCTGAGTAGGAGCAGCTATTCAAATAGGAGAAGAATCAAAAGAGACCTTTGTTAGGAAAACCCAGAGAGGAAGTAATCTGCAGGAGGAAAGCGTGATCAACAGTGTCAGCTGCAGCCAAGGCAAAAAGAAGTGTTAGAACTGGGAAAAGACCATTCTGTTAGGCAATTAGGAGATCCCTGGTGATGTTGAAGAGGGACGTTTCAGTTAAATGAAGATGTAGGAAGCCAGACTGAAGAAGTTTTAGAAATGCTTGAGAGGAGAGGAAGTGGAATGTGGATGGCTTTCTTAAAAAGAGTTTACCAGAGAAAGGGAGAAGAGAGATAGGATGATAGGATCCTGATTGGTGTCTTAAACATTTCAGTAAATAAAAAATAACCAATCACTAGGCAGCTGGGTTTTCCAAGTGTGGTAAATTATTTTCAATTCAATTGTTGCTGTGTTGATGGGAGTACCTCAGTACTTAAATGGATTTGTTATCACAGCCATGTGCCCCAGTGGTGGAGTGCACATGACAACCTATCTACACAGCTCATCTGCTCTGCTGTTGTCCTTCTACAGATCCTCCACAGGGTGTTCAGCCAACAAGCAAGAGGCTTTCCTCCAAGTCAATGTGAATCACAAATATTGTAAGGGAACACCAGTAGGATACAACACAGAAGGAAAGTCATTCATGAGCACTAGATTATTCCTACCTTACAGTGAGATCCAACCTCCTACTCTTGCTTCTCTAAAGATTACAAATACATACAGCAATATGATTTGGCCAGTCTTCAAAAAAGACATGATAAAAAAACAAATAAACCAGTGGGCTACCTGGCTTCTCTCTGATCTTATGTGTGGGCTGCATGTAGCCTCAGCATGTAAGAGAAGCTGATGAAAACTTCAGTCCCATTACTGACAGCTGTTTCCTGTCTACCCCCACAACTCAATTGCCTTGTTGTGGCAACAATCATCTCCCTTCCTCCTCTCCAAACCAGCTCCACTTTTAGACTTTTCAGTTCACCCAAGCTTAAAACCTTGACTCTTTCATAATGCCATATCTAATCAGCTACATAGTAATCCTTCAGTCTGTCCTTTATTGTCCAATTGCCACTGCCAGCCACCTTATTTCAGGCCCATATCACTTCATGCCTGAACTATTTCAATAGCTTCCTAAGTCTTCTGTCTTCAGATTCATCCTGTTCTGGTTGCCAAATGAATTTTTCTAAGACCTAAGCTTTCTAAATCTCACTTTCTTGTTCAAAAAACTGACAGTTTCCTGCCTCCCTCTACCCTCAGCCCCAAACTGGTTTATTCACTATTTCTCAAATGCAATTTGTGGTATAATAGAAAGAATGCCTGAGGCCTTGGGTTCAAATGTACTCTGATGTTTACTACTTGTGTGACTTTAAGGGAGTCACTTGTCTTCTTTCTTTTCTCCTCAGTAAAATGTATGGTTTGGAGTACACAGTAGATGGCTTATGAGGTTCTCCATAGATTAATCTTATGACTTTCCTCTTTTTGTTGATGTCATTTCAGTTTTAGGAAATGTCTTTTCTGTCCATGCAAAATCTACCCTTTCTGCAGGGGATCCCTGCTTGAATGATGCTTCTGTTTCCTGATTTCCTGATGGATGCATTCAGTGCAATTACTGTTCATGTAGCATCTAGTTATATAGTGCTAACTGCAGTTTCCTTTGTTGCCTCTAATTTCTATGTAAAACTTGGATTTTTATTTAAATTCTCCTATGTTGATGCTTTCTTTCTTACTCAGTTAGAATGTAAGCACTTTGAGGGCTGGCACTGTGTTTTATACTTCTTAGTATCCCCTTTCAACCCTAATTCTTCTTCATCATCACCACCACAATCATCATTATCATTATTATAGCTAGCCTTTGTATAGGACTTAAAGATTTGAAAAGTGCTTAACAAATATTATCTCATTTTAGCACGTTAACAACCCTGGGAGGTAGGTGTTATTACCCTCATTTGACAGATAAGGAAATTTAAATTTATGCGGACAGAAGTTAAGTGATTTGTATAGTTGTTATACAGCCAATAAAGGTTCTGAGATAAAGGTGTAATGTTAATGGGATTTAAGATCTTCCCCTCCCCATACATAGGCCTCAGGTGGAGCCCATTAAGGGAAGCTTGTTTAAGGGAGGCTTGCTTGTAGGAAGGCTTCACACCTTTTGTTAATTTCTAACCAGGCTCTGAATCAGAAGGGTTGCAATGCCTTCTGGCTCCTAGAAGTGTATTTATACTTGGAGTTGGTATTTTGTTTTGGGGGATCCCTTATGAAAAGGATCTTGTGATTCCTTGATTGAGATTCTGAGTGGACCTATGTTCAGATGTAAAGGTATTCTTGATTGAGATTCTGAGTGTACCTATGTTCAGATGTAAAGGTATTCTGAATCCAGTGATGTATGTATGTAAAGTATATAGCAATATTACTTTGGTTCAGGCAGTCAGAGCCCTGTCTTTCGGTCTTTATTTCTCTGCTTGTATTTCCTCTGAAGTTCAGGATGCAGACTGTTCCCCTGGACTAGTGAATGTAATTTTAAAAAGATTGTTGACCCCTTAAATAGCTAGCTTTCTTAGTAAAGCAGGTATAAGAACCTGTGCTAGCAGCCATCCTGAGTATGTCAGTGTTGTCGCTACAAGGGGGCTGTCAGTTTATATTATGCCAGGTCAGCTGATCGTAAAATTTTCAGCGTTAGCATTTATACCTCAGACACCAACAAAAGCTACAAATCAGAGCTTGAGTTATTATTGTGTTGACTATTTATACTGAAGAAAGTGATGGAGAAAATGTTAATAATGCAGACATGTATATTTGGAAAGCCAGTTGTTAAACCTTTGCCAGCATACTCATGGTCTAAGGATATATTTGAACTCACTCAGATCTATAAAATGCATATTATAATAATAGTACTCAACTCCCTGGGTTGTTGTATCAATAAAATTCAATGATATTTGTAAAGTGTCTTGCAAACCTTAACACACTATAAAATGCTATTATTATTGTTATAGTTATTATTATGATTGGTTAGGTTTTCTTTTTCCAAGGTATGGCTCTCTGCTGTACCACTTATGTTACTTTATTTTAATAATTACAGCAACATAAAGGTTCTAGAATAATCAGTTGAGACTGTGATCTGGAAAATCCAGTAATAATAGAATAAGCAGGTGCTTCCTGTGGAAGAAGTTGACATTGGATAGTGGAGGGGAAATGATACTTTAAAGAGTACCCTTCCCTTCCCCAAGTAGCCTTAGGTAGTCTGGCATAGTTGAGGAATATAGTTTTAGATTTGCCTAATTTACAGTTTTCTAGAAGAGAAACCATGAATTTAGGACCATCCCAATACAGGGTGGCTGAGTCACACAAATTTATGATACCCATAATGGTTTAATCATTGTATGAGAAAGGAATTATCTTAATTGGATAAACGGTAAATACAATAAAACAAGAAAGATGAAAAAGTGTCCATTGAAATTATGATCCAGAATATCTGTGTTTTCTTTACTATTAACATTTCACAACATGGTATATGTTCAGAAAATCTTATGAAAAGAAAAAAAAACATTAATCAAGTTCATGCCTCAACTTGAGGGTCTCATCCTTAAGGGCCATGAAGTAGGCCTCTTCTGGTTGACATAAGGAGAAGGGTTCTCCAAGAGTGAGACAAAGCTGGGTCTGTTTGCAATTTGTGATCTCTGGATGCCTGTGTTAAATCCTGCTCCCACCGTTATCTGGTCTCTGGAGTGGCTGAGACAGAAAAGGAGCCTTTTTTAAAATGAGGCAAGGTAGTCTGATTAATTCAGACTTTGGCCAAATATGATATTTAATGATTATCACAGGTTATGTACTGACACTGAAATATGCCAGGAAATCATATAGCAAAAACAAATGAAAAGGAAAAATAATTGAAGACTCCCTTTTCCTTCTTAAAGAGAAGAATTGTCCAATACCTTTCTAGGACTTTAGCCTTCTTGTCAACTTTAGTATTCCCTCTTCCCCATATTATTTCCCCATATGCCAAGGGTGTGGCACTTATATTTGCTTAACAAGAAAGTAATGGAAAGATAATAAATATCTGTTATGTGATTAATTGAATGTAGTGAATTAATATGGGAGGTTCCCTTTTCTGAATAGCATTTTATTTTCAAATGATAATTTGCAAATGTCACTGTTGTAGTATTGGAGCCTATCAAGAATAGCTTATACAATAATTGTATAGGAAAGTGACATGTGAATTTCATACTGCTCCGTTCATACAAGAGGTCTCATGTCTAGCACAATGAATTGGTAACTATATTTTGTGCTCATTTTCCTGAAAAAGCATGAAAGATAAGTAAGCTTTGTATTGTATCTCACATTTTAGCATATAAACTTCTAGAAATCAAGCAGATGTATATCTGTTGTGTGGGGAGGTGGGAGTGTCTAGAATAGCATAATTATACCATATTAGCATCAAGATTGAAAGTAAGAACATATTTTCAAAGACATTATTTAAGTATAATTAATTCATAGTGAAGAAAAATACAATGTAATTAGTACTGAAATTAAGTGATAGAGTAAGATTTTAGTCATTATAAACTGCTGCTGTTTCTTTTTAAAAGACATGTCCAATTACATTTTAAATATTTCTTTCTCTAAAAGCAATAATATTTTCAAGGACAATTCTTATTTTTGCTAATATAAATGATATCATTAATGCACAAGAGAATGGTTCTACTGCATAATAAGCCAAGATATATATCCGTGAATGTTGATAGATTAATACGCTAATTAATTTGAAATTTATGAACTACTGGTCACTTATGCCATCACACACTAAATGGGTTTGCAAGGATCTGCATTATTCAGGAGAAATATTTGTAGGACTGATTGTTAAGCATACAGAAAACAGCTCCCTTGGTGTAAGCATAGCAACTAAAGGGAATCTTAATTTTATCTGTCCATTAATAAAATACTTTGGTTTGAATCTTTTTATTTCACAATTTTAAGTAAACACACTTTCTTTTGAGTTGCAATCCCTCACTTTTAATAAATCTGTTTTAACTGGGCATCTTGCCACATAGAAGAGTAGGGGGAAGTGGGATAAGAGGTGGGGTGATGGAGGGGAGGGTCGGGGGAGGG
>CM053587.1:133097060-133122060 GCA_028646515.1 Pseudochirops corinnae | reverse complement strand
ATCTTTTGGTTGGAGACTGTAGGCTTTTTAGTGACTTTCTTAACATAATTTTAGTTAGTTTTCTTGAATGGTTGTACCAATTCTCACAGATTCACCAACATAGCATTAGTCTGCTTTTCTTTCTACAACCTGTCCATCATTTGAATGTTCCCATAGTTTGTCAAAATTGCTTGCTGCTGCATGTAAATTGAAACACCGTAAAGTGTATTTTCAATTAGTTATTGAGCACCCATGTTGTTCTGAGTATTGGGGATGCAAAGAAAGGCAAAAAAATTCTTTTTAACAAGTTTATTGTCTAAGGGGGAGGCAATAGGCAAACAACTATGCACAAACAAGATACAAGAAAGTAGATGTAATCTCAGAGGCAAGGCACTAAGATTAAGGAGGACTAGGAAAAACTTGTAGAAGTTGAGACTAGAAGGAAGCTATTGCATTTCTCTTGTTGGTGATTTGAGGTATTGTCTCATATTATTGTTAATAATATGTAATTCTTTTGAGAAACATTTGTTCTTATCCTTTGACCAGTCACTTATGGGGGAATTACTTTTGGTCTTATGTCATTGGGCAGCAAGGTGGCACAGTAGGTAGAGTACCAGGCCTGGAGTTAGGAAGACCTGAGTTTAAACTTCCTGGTCACTGACATTTACTAACTATGTGACACTAGGCATGTCATTTAAGCCTATTTACCTCAGTTTTCTCAGATATAAGATGAGCTGCAGAAGGAAATGGTGACCACTTTAGTATTTTTGCCATGAAAACCCCAAAGGGGATCATTAAGAGTCAGACACAACTGAATAATTTGTATTATTGGGGTGTGCTCCAGCTTTAAAAGCCCTTTGTTAAATTTCCAATTTGAGCATTTATATCTCAGAAATCAGCAATCAATGCAAATCAGGGCTTTATTTATTGTTTTATTGATTCTCTGGGATAAAAACAAATGTGTTAACAATATACATGAAACTTAACAAAGTGTTTGCATACATCATGCATACATCAGTAATCAATTTAGCAGATACGTAGCCTTTAGTAACTTAGGGCTAAGTATGGAAGGTGTGAACTCTGTCCCCTGTTGCTGACATGGCAGGAGGGGGTTGGTTGAGAAAGGAGGCCAAAGTGTGTATATAAGAAGATTTCTAGAGACAGAGAGACAGAATTGAGAGTCTTCCTCCTGGTGGCTCCTGGTGATGGAAGCAGGATTGTCCCAGCATCTGGGAACTGGGCTGCTGCAGAATCTGTGAAGGCTGCCTAGGAGGGCTGCCTGGAAGGCTTCCTGGAAGGCCAAGATTTCTCTTGGGTCCTAGGGCCAGCCAAACTGTTGGATGACTGAAGAAGCATGACCAGATAAGCCTTTGTTGGTCTGTGGCTTGGTGGATCTTTGAGTTCCAGGCAACAGAAGTGGTGAAGGGTCTGAGATGTGTTGGACTCTGTGAACTTCAGTGTGTACCGGGGAATGTCCGGAGGACTGGACAAGGACCTGGGAGCTGTCTGCCTCGGAATCTAGGTGATTGATGGATTCAGGTAGGAGCTGGGACCCTGGAAGGGGATCCAGGGAATCAGAAAGATCATCATGAGTCAAGATGAAGAAAAGGCCTCCCATTGGACACATGATGAAATTGAAATGTACTGGACACTGAGGGGTGGAAGGTTTGTGTGGGTTTCTAATGATTGTATTTAGTTCCTGATTGCTAGATAAGTGACTGATTGAGTTGATCTATGATTGCCCCATGAGTAGAAGATTGATTATTGTATTGTGAATTGATGAATTGATGGAATGATTAAGTAAGGAGGGTTTCCCGCTTGGGGAAACTAGATGATTATTCTTTTGTTCTTTGTTCTAAATATTGTGCCCACTATAGTGAAAACTGTGTGGCCATTCTAATGTTAAGCTGTTGTGGACACTATATTGTGATTTTCTGTGATAAAATGTAATGTCGTAGATGTTATATTGTGGTTTATTGTGAATGTTTACCTTGATTTGCAATGGGATAAATGGAGTGTTCACTAAACTATGTAATCCGAACCTTAAAAGCTGTTCACAGTAGCATTCTTTTGGGAATCTGCTAGTCCATGGCATTACACAGCCTTATAACAGGTTGTTAACATTTACCAGCACACCCCATTCCTCTACAAACACAGAGCTCATCAGGAGTGCAGTAGAAGGCTTGGAGAATGAAGTCGTTGCCAGACTGGAGGCTAATAATAATATTAACTTATTTACAGAGTGTTTTTAAGTTTTGCAAAGTGCTTTGTATCCATTATCACATTTGAACCTCAAAACAAACCACCTTACATATGGATTGCTGTTAGTTTTCTGTGTATCTTATACACTTTTTAGAGATACTTGATATAGTGATTTTATTTTCTCACTTGACCACTTCCTTCTTATCCCAGTTTTGTTCATTTTTTTGTGCGCAAAACATTTTCAATTTCATGTGGTCGAAATGATATATTTTATGTTTGGGATCATCTCTATTCTTTATTTTGTTAACAACTCACACTCTAACTATAGCTATAAAAGGCAACTGATCTGAGCCCTTATTTTTTACGCATGATAATAATAATAGCTTGCATTTATATAGAACTTTGAGGTTTGCAAAACACCTTTCAAACATTAATCTTTCATCTGAAATGCTCAGCTGTCCAAGATATCTATGCTTTGTTGAGAAGATTTCTTATACTGTAAAAAAACCCCCAAACCTAACTACCTGTAGTATTGATTATCATATCATAGTTCTTTGTCATCCATGGTGATTACATCTCTCATATAATTGTGGAGAAATATCATGTGTGTTTGATATGAAGCATATTGCCATCCAAATGACCATAAGGTGAAGAATGTGGTTATCACTAAGAAGCTTCAAAGTGATATTATTCTGCTTTACACTTTGACTTCATGTCTTCCCTCACTGTTATGTTCTCTATTATCAGCACTGGTGAGGAGAAATATGGCAGAGCTTCTTCCACTTTACTGAAAGTGTTGATGACAGCAAAGGATCGATATCAGAATTTTTAGATTTTATGAGTGCTAGGCAGCGAGCAAACGTTGAGTGAAATCAGCCATTGCTCCAGAGATTTAATGCCCTCTTTTAGTTTTAATATCCAGTTTTGTAATCACAGAACTTCTAAGCCAAACTCTGTTTTGACCGCAGGCTTGGTTTGTAACTGAAAAAATAAACAGTTCCCCTAAAAAGGCTGGTACTTTATTTTGCCCAAATCTACATCATTCCTGGCCATTTCTAGAAAGTGTACCATGCTACCCTACCCCAGTCCCTTTCGGATTTTCTTTGTGTGTTGTCTTTTGTCTTCCTTCATTAGAACATAAGCTGTAGGGCTGTATCTGACTTGTTTGTACTTGTGGTATGGTGGCTGGCACCTGGTAAACATTTAACAAATGCTTTATCATTTATTTATTGATCTGAAGCACCCACAAGGGTTGTAAATATTATGACAGTGCTTGAATCTAAATTTCATTTCACAAAAACAGGGTTCAAAAGAGAGGACAAATTTAGAAGAAATTAATAATATAATTGAGGAATTTGGGCTCCAACAAATGGACCTTTTTTTCTTTTTCCTTCTATCTAGCTTTGTTGGTGATTTCATCAAGTCTTATAGGTTCAATTGTCATTATGTACATGATCCTCATATTTCAATATCGAATCCTAATATCTCTTATGAACTACAGCACCACATCACCAATTGTGTTTTGGATATATCAAAATGGATTTACCTTAGGCATTTCAAATTCAACATATTCAAAACAATTTTCATCATATTTTTCCCCAAACTTACCCCTCTCCCTTCCTTATAGTTGAAGGCACCACATTCCTTCTAGTAAGCCCAGGCTTATACCTTTCATCCTTTATTCCTTGGTCACACTCATCCCAAGTATTCATTCTGTTGCCATATATTGCCTTTTCTACCTTCACAATATCTCCTCTTCTTTTCATTTAAATAATCACCACTATAGTACAAACTTTGAAACATCTTAACCTCAGTATGTCCAGAACTGAACTCATTATTCCCCCAGCCCCACCCCCAAGAAAACCTCTCCCCACTTCCAAGCTTCTCTATTACTGTCTAGGGCACCACCATCCTTCTGGTCAGCTAGGCTCACAACCCAGGTGTCATCTTCAGTTCACCTTCTTACTATTTCTCACCTACCAATATACAATCTGTTGTGGTTTTACCTTCTTAACGCGTCTCACACTTCTTTCTTTCCTCTGACATTGCTACCATCTTGGTACAGGCTGTCAATAACTCATTCTTAGATTGATACAATAGGGTGTTAGCTGGTCTCCTTGCCCTAAATCTCGCCTTACTCTAGGGCTAGGCTATCCCCCACTTGACTGGAAATAACTGCCCTAAAGCACAGGTCTGACTTTGTGGGCCTCCCTATTCAATAGACTGTAGTAGTTCATCACCTCCAGAATCAAATATAAAATCCTCTCTTTTACTTTCAAAGCACTTCATAACCTGCCATTCTCCCCACCACATCCTACTTTCCAGTCTTTGTGAAACTTACACCTGTCCTCCATTGCCCCATGTACTCTTCTGTCCAGTGATACAACCTCGTTGATTTTACTTGTACAAGTCTCTCCATCTCCAGACTGTGCATTTTCACTGGCCATCCTCCATGTCAGGTATACCCTCCCTCCTCATCTCTACCTCCTGGTTTCCCTGAATCCCTTCAAGTCTCAACAAAAATCTGATTCTTTATAGGAAGCCTTTCCCAATCCTTCTATTGATTCCTTCTGTTAATTATTCCCAATTTTTCCTGTGTATGGCTATTTTTTCATAGTTCTTGATATGTTCCCTCCCCTTAGGCTGTGAGCTCTTGTGAGAGCAGGGACTGACTTAACTTTTACTTTTCTTTGTATCCCTATGTCTTAGCGCAGGGCCTGGCTCAGAATAGGTACTTAATAAGTGTTGGTTAAAGGGTGGGAAACCTGCAGGTCCCTAATAAGGGGATTTGCTCTGTAAAGTTTGGATTCAGTTAAAGAGCCACACCTGAGCACCTAGAGGGCCACATATAGGCTTTTGGCCACAGGTTCCCCACGCTAGTAAGATTGGTACTCTCATCACCTATCTCTGTGACCATTACAATAGCTTTATGATTGGTCTCGTTTCTCTCCATTCCAATCTCTCACATATAACACTTCATCTCCCATTCCTCTGCCTTTGAACTGTATATCCTCATGCCTAGAATGTTCTCTTTCCTCGCCTCTACCTCTCTTTCCCTGACTGCCTGCAAGCTTCAGCTCAGACCTTACCTACCTTATGTAGGAGATTGTTAGTGCCTTTCTCCCTGAGATTACCTCCTCTTTATTCTCTCTATGTCTCTCTGTCTCTTTCTTCCTGTCTTTGTTTTTCTCTGCCTCTGTCCCTTTGTAAATAGGTAGAGATAGATAGCTCTCTCTTACATATACCCAATTATTTACTTGTAGTCCCTACCTCTCCCCCTCATTAGATTATTGGTTTGTTGAGGACAGGGACTATTTTTGTCTTTCATTGTATTCCCCCTGCCCCCCCCCCCATTTTCTTACCAAGAGAAGTGACTGGCACTTAATCAGGTGCTTAATAAGTGCTTGTTAGTGTTGGCTGACTAACTTTTGGTAGAAGTAAGAGGAAATGTAAATTACCCTAAGTGCTTCATAAATAGTCATCTCTTTGTGTCCCTCTCATTCTCTTTTTTTGACAGATTCATGGATGGAGAGGTAAAAAAAACAGGAGCAATAAGATTTAGAGGAGATTAAATTTGTTTTTTTCTCTTTCATGTCTTCCGTATGCTAATAAGAAAAGCAACAAGGTTTAAAGAGCAAATAGTTGATATCTGCCCTTTCATTAGTTACAAACAAAATTACTTCCCTTACTTGAGAGAAGAAAAAATAGTCTAAAACTTTCCATGAACTCTTGAGCAGTGTCACATGACATCTACATGTTATCTGGTTACCACTAGAGAAAGATGTCTCTTTTCATATTTCAGTTTAATTACACTCATTGATCCACAGAGTTCATTATATAAATCATTTTAGGATTTTTAATATCTTACATTTGGGAGATTTTTGCTGACAGAAATAAAAAACTAGTTTCCTCATGTTACATTTCTGGAGTTCTGCTGAACTCAAATCAAATAGTTCTGTCTGACCTCCAGGAATATGTGATTTCTTGTGTGTTTTATATATAGGTAGATTTGAAAATGGTCAAGCTTCATTCTGTGTTACAAGGTTGTTGAGGATAGAATGCTACAGAGTGCAATATAACTTTGATTTATTCTATGATAACGAGATAAAAACCTGTGACCCCGAACTGTAAAGGAAATTGGCCTAATCTATATCTGTTTTAATACTACTTTTAAGAGATATCATCATGGTATAAATGGATATAGGGTTGAAATTACTGGCAGGAAGATCCAGGTTCAATTCCTGCCATTGATATTTAATAGCTGTGTTACCATGGACAAGTCTTTTAATAGCTTAGCCCTCTAGGCAATTCCATAAGACTTTAAGTTATAGAGGGACTGCCAGTCAGCATTGATGAAGGAGTCACCAAAGTTGCCAGTAAAATCAGTTTCAAACTCCTAAAACTTTCATCTTCAATCTTAATTGTTTTTTTTAAATAAACAACTTTTTATCCACCTTCCAAGACTATTTCTTTTAACAACCATTTAGTAAAGAAGAATTCTGAGGAAGATATTAAAATGGACTTGGGAGTTCCCACCAAAGATGGCAGATCATCACCCATCCTTGGCCACTAATCCTCTAGGACTCATAATTGTTGCTTTTGCAAAAGTTCACCAGAGGAAGTCCACCTGATGTGCTAGAGGCTTTGTCTTCTTTTTCCTAATGCCCAAGGATACCAGTGAAATACTCCTATTCTCTGCTTAGCATTCCTTTCTGTAGCCATTTAACCAGTCCATCTTTTTCCCCATACAGTTCTTTGATAACATCTTGTGCTAAAATTGAATCTTGTTCTCTTATATCAATCCTCTTCCCCCACCCCCACTCAGTATACTAAGTTTATAAGCAGCCAGTATAATGTAACAATAGCAGGAAGTTAGATTGAAAAGAGGAACCTGGAAGTCACATATAAACTGTCCCAAAGATTAAAGAAGCATAATTTGCAAACTGTATCATGTGTTAACTAAAATCACACCTTGGTCATATGTGTGAAATCAGAGGAAGCCATTTAAGCTTTTCTTATCAGGGTCTTTGGACCCTGTGCTATGAAAATCTCACATAAGTTTCAGACATCCACAGTAAGGCCAGCAGAACCCTAAATAGTGCTGAAAATCTTGAGATGATCTAGACCTGTTTATTTAAAGGTTTACTGACAACTTTGAGATGATCTGAATATGTTAATGAACTAACCCCAAGATGGCACAGGTAGGAGTTAGTCTGTCTCCCCAAAAAAAACCCTACAAAATAAGACCTCAAATTCCTGTTCCCTGATCAGTCTTCCCTCTCCTTTGGGTCCATGCTTCTTAGTGTTCCCAATTCTAATCCATAGTTATGAGTTATCCATGGTGCCTCTCACTTTTCCCATACTCTTCCTCATGCTACTTGCCCTTCTTCACTACCCCAGCCCCTGTTTCCATACCATCTGTCTGTGAACCCCTTTTCACTGCTTGTCTCTGCACTTTCTGTGCCCTTTGCCCCTATACACTCTGTGCCTTATTAAAGTGTGATTACAGCCTCACTTCTTGCTTATATTTTTGTTTTTCCTGATGACTACTCAAAGAAACACTGTGCCTACCCCATTACACAATTTCATAAATTCATTAGCAGTTTACATCTTTCCTCTTCTTCTTCAGAGTTCCTCATTGATAAAATGTATCATAGTCCACAAATACCATGCACCTTTCCCTTTCCTACTGTGCAATTATTAGCTCTGATTCTTAAAAAGTCCATGTCTTGATGTCATGCAGCAATTGTGGTAAAATATTTGTGTCATAAATATGGGCTTATTACTTTCGTGGGAAGCAAGAGAACAGTGCAAGCTCCGAAGATAATTCATCCCGTTCTTTTCCTTCTTTTCAATGTCAGGTGAAGAAAAAATAAAAGTAGATATAAGATGTTGTCTCTGCCTTCATGGAGTTTGTAGTCAGGAATAAAACTCGAAATGAGAAAATATAATACAGCATATTACATGATAACTACATAAGTGAGTTGCAAAATAAAGTGCCATGTGTGGTCTAAAAGGGAAGAGTTTTGTGGAGGAGACTATGTCTGGGTGGAGCTTTAAAAATGATCTTCAGTTAATTGAAAAGTTGTTGAGAAAACTGACACTACAAAAGTTAATCAAGTATCTAAAACTTTCTTTGAACTCTTGAGCAGTATATATATGCATGTCATCTAAGTGCCATTATGGATAGATTTATCTTTTTTTTTTGGCTCTATCTGTCAAATCAAAATTTAGTGCCAACTTGAAAAACTGATCTAACACTTATTCTTCTTGCATATTGTTGGCATACAGTCAGCATTATAGAAATATTAAAATTTGTGGTGATTATTTTATTTTTTGACCTAAAAATATAACAATCTCACAATTTCCTTTTTAAGATATAAATTCATAAGCCAAAATTGAATAGTAGTATTTGAAAACATTGATGAAAAATTAATCATCAATGGCAATATTAGAGCTAAGAGAAAATAAAACTAAAATCTTGCTTGCAGGTATAGTTCTCATGATCATTTTCTCTTAAGATGATAGAATAACTTAATACCTATCACTTTCATACATTGACTCTATGTTGCATCAAAACTGGCCTTCAGGGGAATGGAGCCAAGATGATGGACTAAAAGCAAGGAACTTGCTTAAACTCCTGCTCCAACCACATCCAATACCTGTAAAAAAAAACAAATTTTGGAGCTATAGAACCCACAGAGTGACAGAGAGAAACAAATCTTCTGCTGAAGATAGCCTGGAAGGCCAACTGGAAGGGTCTGTCACACCATGCTGGGAGTCAAGCACAGTCCCATTTGAGCTGTGCCAACCCAGACTCACAACCCAGACCACCCAGAGCAGACTTCAGGAGAGGGAATCACCGGCAGCTGTGGTGGTCTCCACACTTCTCAATCCATAAAATTCAAAGAGAAAATAAAAGGTCAGTAGGGAAGTCTGTTGGAACTGGGTGAGAGAAGAGTATGGTCTGGCCTCTGACCACAGGCAGTGGCAGAGGTGGCGATAGTTGCAGCTGCTGCTGCATGGCTGTATCCTGAGCTCCTGGCCAATAGCTCATGGGAGGACAAAGTGACCATTCAAAGGGTAATTGCTCTTGCTTTGACCTACTTGTATCTGGGTTGCAGTCTTGGGTGGTGGTCCTGGAGTGAGGAATGCTAGCATACCAGAGCTTGTTCCACCTATAGAGAGGGCATCCTCTTCATAGCTCTGACAACAGCTGTGCAAAGCCCCAGAAATTTGGGACACAGCACTCTCTACTCTGGAAGCAGAGTTCTCCCATGGCAAAGAGCTCAAATGTCAAGTAATTGGCTGGCAAGACAAGGAAACAGAGGAAGCACAATCAGACCATAGAATCTTTTTGGGAGGACAAAGAGGATCAAAACATAGAACCAGAAGACAGCAAAGTCAAAAATCCTTCATCAAAAACCTTCAAGAAAAATATGAACTGGTCATATTTTTGGAAGAGCCCAAGAAGGATTTTGAAAATCAAGTAAGAGAAGTGGAGGAAAAATTAGGAAGAGAAATGAAAATGATACATGAAAATCATGAAAAGTGAGTCAACAGCATACCAAAGAAGGTCCCCCCAAAATACTGAAGAAAATAACACCTAAAAACAGACTAACTCAAATGGCAGAAGAGTTGCAAAAAGCCAGTGAGGAGAAGAATTCCTAAAAAGCCGAAAAGGAATTTCAAAAACTCACTAAAGAGAATAATTCCTTCAAAATTAGATTTGAGAAAATGGAAGCAATAACTTTATGAGAAATCAAGATCCTATAAAACAGATCCAAACAAATAAAAAAAAATAGAAGTCAAAGTGAAATATCTCATTGGAAAAACCACTGACCTGGAAAATAGATCAGGGAGAGATAATTTAAAAATTATTGGACTGCCTGAAAGCCATGATCAAAAAAAAAAGAAAAGAACCTAGAGATCATCCTTCAAGAAATTCTTGAAGAAAATTGCCCTGATATTTTAGAACCAGAGAGCAAAATAGAAATTCAAAGTATTCACTGATCACCTCTTGAAAAAGATCCCAAAAAGAAAACTCCCAGGAATATCATAGCCAAATTCCAGAGTTCTCAAGTGAAGGAGAAAATATTACAAGCTGTCAGGAAGAAACATTTTGAGTATTGTGGAAACACAATCAGGATAACACAAGATCTAGCAGCTTCTACATTAAAGAATCAAAGGGCTTGGAATATCATATTCTGGAGGTCATAAGAGCTAGGATTAAAACAAAGTATCATCTACCCAGAAAAACTGAGTATAATACTTAAGGTGAAAATATGGATATTCAGTGAAATAGAGGACTTTCAAGCATTCTTGATGAAAAATAAAACAGCTGACCAGAAAATTTGATTTGCAGATATAAGAAGCAAGAGGAACATGAGAAGGCAAACAGGAAAAAGAAATCATAAGGAACTTATTAAAGTTGAACTCTTTACATTCCTACAAGGAAAAATGATAATTATAACTCATGAGACTTTTCTCAGTATGAGAATAATTGAAGGGAATATCTATGTATATATGTATACATACATACATACATATATATGTAGGTATAGGAGGGTGTATGTGTGTGTTTGTGTGTGTACATGTATACATAGACAGAGGGCACAGGATGAGTCGAATATGAAGGGATGATATCTAAAAATTAAAACTAAGAGGTATGAGAGGAATATATTGGGAGAAGAGAAAGTGAGAGATAGAATAGAGTAAGTTTTCTCAAATAAGAGGCAAGAGAAAACTGTTACAATGGAGGGGAAGAGTAGGAAGGTGAAAGGGAATGAGTCAACCTTACAATCACTGAATTTGGCTTAAGGAGGAATGAAATACTTACTCAATTGGGTATCTTACCTTACAGGAAAGTAGAGGGAGGGAAGGGAATAAGAGAGGGGATGATAAAAGAGAGGTCAGATTGTGGGAGACAAGTCAGTAGTTAGAAGCAAACACTTTTGAAAAGGGACAGGGTCAAAGGAGAAAATAGAATAAGTGGGAGGCAGGATAGGATGGAGGGAAATATAGTTAGTCTTTCACAATATAACTACTTAGAAATATTTTGCATAACCACACATGTACAGCCTATATTGAATCGCTTATCTTCCCAGTAGGGGTGGGTGAGGAAGGAAGAAGGGCAAGAATCTGGAACTCAAAGTTTTAAAAACAAATATCAAAAAATTGTGTTTTACATGCAAGTGGGAAATAAGATATACAGGCAGTGGGGTATAGAAATCCATCTTGCCTTACAAGAAATTTGGGGGGAGGTATGGGGAAGGATATAAGAGAGAACAGTTTGAGGGAGTGCTTAGTAGGCTAGCTATCTTGGGGTAGGGGTTAGAGGAGAGACGGGGAAAAATTTGTAACTCAAAATCTTGTGGAAATAAATGTTGAAAGTAAAAATAAATAAAATAAAATGCTAAAAAAAAATGGCCTTCATACTGCTCCTCACTTTCATCTCTGTGACTTAGGCCTTAATAAATGTCTGTTTACTGACTGATGACTTTGAACTGGTTGCCCTTTTTGTCTGGAATGCACTTCATCTTTACCTCCATCTTTTATAATTCCTGATTTCCTTCAATATTCAGCTCAAGGAAAACTTCTGCATTAGGCCCTTCCTATTTCCACTAGTTCTTTTCTTCCCCCCACCATGGTTGCTATATATATCTTTTGTATGTGTATGTTATTTCCTCCTATAGACTATAAATTCCTTGAGGGCATAAACTCCTCTACTTTTGTCATTGTATCCCCAGGACTGTATACCTCAGTGCTTGGAAAATAGTAGGTGTTAATAAATGTTTGCTGCTTGATTAAATAACACATATAAATTTGGGACACGCATTCTTTTATAGATGCTATAACATGCCAACTCAAGTTTCATTTGAGTTGTTTTTTTCAGTTTTGTTCAACTCTTTTGTGACCCCATTTGGAGTTTAAAAGATAATAGAGTAGTTTGCCTTTCCTTCTCCCTTTCATTTTACAGATGAGGAAGCTGAGGCAAACAAGTTATTAAGTCAGTTGTCCAGAGTCACACAGCTAGTTTAGTATTCAAGGTCAAATTTGAACTCAGGAAGATGCATCTTTCTGACTCTAGGCTCAGAACTCCATTCACTGCACCAACTAACTGTCCCAACCAACTCAAATTACCATTGTCAAATAAAAAAATTATTAATTAATTCTTTAGAAACTGCTTAAAGGAGAATATCACATCCTTTGTCCCATGACAGGCATAAATGTCACACTTTCTTTCAGACAAACAATAAATCATTTATCATTTATTAAACATCTACCATCTTCAAGGCACTATGCTAGGCCCTGGTAATTTAAAAATCAAAACAAAATTAAATTAAAAAAACATATTCTTTAAGGAACTGACATTTGGGGGAAATCACCTATTTAGTTGATATAGAATTAACCTAGTGGTTTATGCTTTCACCTATATCCTACATTATCTTTCCCTTAATAGACAGGAGGAAAATGACAATTCAGATTCTTCTTTCTATTTCTGCAAATACTTTTTTCATTGCTATAAATTATCATTGAAGTTGGGAAAATTATATGGTTGCACTAAACCCTGATTGCCAAAGCAGTTCTATTTTCTTCCAAAAGATAGGACATAAAAACAACACTTTGGCAAAGGAGATGTGACCTACAAGTACTCTTCTATTGAAACCTGCTTTATTGTCATAGTTGGTACCCTGGCTCATAATTTCCCAACTTTAAGACTAGAGTTGCCATTAAAAAAAAAATTACTTAGAGAGCCCGGGCTGCTTTCTGCAGGCATATCACTGCATACAGATGTGTGGTTTCTCTATCTCTTATTTCTTTTTTTCAAATTTCTGTAGTTCAAAAGATAGATTTCTATGTTGAAATGACATCAAATCTGGGGTGGCTAGGTGGCACAGTAAAAAACTAACAGCGGCCCTGTAATTGGGAGGACCTGAGTTCAAATCCAGCCTCTGACCATTAACACAAAAAACTAGCTGTGTGATCTTGGGCTAGTCATTTAACCTCAATTTCCCCCATCCAAAAAGGAAAAAAAAAAAGAAATGACATCAAATGTCAACATAAGATCAATTTATAAAATGTTTAAATTATTAATGCCTTAAGGATATGAGGGAAAATAAATTTTACTATACTAGAGAGCATCTTTACTAATCCCTCCTATTATATCTGCTGTTTTAAATCCAGGATTTATTTTCAGTTCTGCAGTAAAAATATTTTTGTTGTTGCTCTTTATTAATTACTAAATAGAACATGTACGTGTAGAGGCAAGATTTCTTTGAAATTGCTTTAGCCACTTGAGGTTTTGCCTCACATCTGGGAAAGTTGCCAAAAGATGGGACTAGGTAATGTTGGAGAGATTGTGAAAAGACAGACATACTAACTATTGCACTGTTGATCAAGCTATTGCTGTAGAGATTTTTCTTGGGCTGTATATATACCAGGAGATTTCAGGGAGAATCTCACTTTGCACCTAGATTGGCTGTCTGGGGGTCAAATAACTTAAGTAGAGAAAATGGCAGGGGGAGGTGGAGAGGGGAGAATCTGTTATTAACATGGTATGGAAGACTGTCCTCTGGTAGTAGATTCATCTTCTTAGAGTACAGATTTGGGTTTTTTATACCTATTTAGGCTCACTCAGGACACAGCTAAACAGCATTAATCCTCAGTAGAAAGGAATGGGGCTGGGGGAGGGGAGCGTGAAAACCTGAGTCACAAAAGTTAATAGAGATCATTTTTGTTCTTGTAAGGAAAATGCGGTGCACTGTGGTTGGTAATCTCTAAGCTAGTGGAAGAATCCTTCAAGATAGAATCAGTATGGCTCACCTTTTTGTTGCCTGCTAGACAACAAGAGAGGAATAAAGTACAGCCTGAGGGTTTCTCTTGATACATCCCATAGCTCTTGTTTCTTTGGCCTTGGGGATTTCTTTATCTGGAGTGATGTTTTCCCCAAGATCACAGTACTCATGTTCATCTACCTTCCCCTCATTGTGAATTAGTACAACTATTAGAAAAAAGCTATTTAGAATTATATAAAGTGTCATATATGTATGTCTGTACATATATATACACATATATACACAAACATACACACACATACATTATATTTATTGTATTATTATTATATGTATTATATTATATATATTATATTATTATATGTATTATATATACGTGTGTTTGTATATATACACACATTATATATATTTATATATATAATTTGATCTAGACATTCACCTGTTAAGTTTCTGCCCCCACCAAGAAAGTAATTGGGAAAAAAGGGTTCCAAATAAACCCAAATATTTATAGAAGCATTTTTTTTTGTGGTAGCAAAGAATTGTAAATAAAGTAGATGTCCCTTGTTTGGGTATGACTAACCAAATCATAGTATGTGGATAGAATATTACTGTGCAAGAAGAAATGAACATGACAAATGCAGAGAATCATGGAAACATTTATATGAAGTGATACGAATTGAAGTCGGCACTGCCAGGAAAACAATAAACAATGATTGCAACAATGAGAATGGAAACTACAACTATAAATCCATTGACATTGAATGTTGTAAATTTACAAAGTATAGATTATATGTGTGTGTGTGTGTGTGTGTGTATATACTTTGTACATAGTTTGTCTATACAAAATATATATTTTGTACTCTTTTTAGTCCCCCCCAAAAAGAGGTATGGAAAGATACTTTACTCCCTCCTTTGTGGAGGCCATTGATAATAGAACATTCCTTATAGTATTAGATTACTTTTGCTACATGCATCAGTTTTTCTGTTCTTTTTTTTTACACTTTGTTATAAGAGATGGCAATTTAAAAATATGCACAGAGCAATCAGGGCAATGTAAAAAGGTATCAATAAAAGTTTAAAAATTAGTATATGAAAGTTTAGAATATGTATGAACTCAACTCCAAGTTAGCATGGCTAGTACAAAAATATAAATTCCCATTTATGCTTATGATTGGAAAATATTGGGTTCAGTGATTAGGAATTCACAACTTGGAGCTATTTGGTGTTTGGGAGAAATTGAAATGCACTCTGCAGAATAAAATTCATTTTTCCCTTGAAATGAATTCCTTGCCATTTAATTAAAGTAGGAAAGTGCCAACTACATAACTTTATAAATTTTTCAAAGGATAAAATATTCCGTACTGTCACTTTTTTTTTTACTGTTGCTTCTTGATAAAGGATATTTGTACTTATATACAATCTGGTATTTGAGCATTTTAGATCACAAATACACAATCATCACCATGGGAAATGAATGAGTGTATCTGAATGCACATTGAAAATCTGCAGTGTTCTGCCAGTGTAAGATGTTGTTACTGTTTTTATTGGTTTCTTTCCCATCAAGGAGGAGAGCATTTAAGAAAATTGAATGACTTTATCAAGCCTATGCTTAATTTCAGAGCAGTTAAGGATGGAAAAGTTCAGGTAGTCAAGTTATCTTATTAGTAAAAATGGTTTAATGAATTGAGAATTGTTAGACTGGAAAAAAGAAGCTTTAGGGGTGAAGACACATCAGATGTCTTCAGGGCCTGTCATGTGAAAGAGGAATTAGATTTACTTTATTGAGATCTAGAGGGAAAAATTAGGAATAATAGGAGTAATAAGACTCTTAAAAATTAGGAGAAAGTTCAGAGAAGATAATTAAGGAAAAAGAAACAATTTAAGCTAACCAAAAAATGGAATGGGTTACCTTAAGAGATGACTTCATCCATACTTGAGATTTTTCAAGTAATGATTAAATAATTACTTGTCCACGGTGGTCCAGGTTCCCTCTGCCAGAATTTTCTACTCTGAGACTATGATTTTGTGACACTAACTTGCTTTCAATTTCGCTTAATATGTTCCTAATTGCTTGGCATCATTCTTTTAGTTAACTATAATTTTATAAAATTGAAGTTATATCTCTTAGTTTTAAGTTCTATCACCTTTAGGATATTAGGCAATTTGACTCCAGGAGAAACAAGAAAAAGGCAGGACATCTTTGCAACTATCCTGCTCTACAGTATTTACACAGTGCTTGATGGTGGTTTCTTGACTTTTAAAATGTCACTGTGAAGGGAGAAACTGACAGGTGCCATTATTCCCTTATGCTTGCCATGTTTAAACAAGTAACTGAGATGATAAAATGCTTTGTCTTGCCTTTTAAAGCTGCCAGAAAAAAAAGAAAAGAAACTACATGTGAATATGCTATGTGAAAGAGTCCTTTGTTCTGTAAAGAAATGGTGTCAAACTCAAATAGAAATGAGAAGAGGAAATAAAGGGGCACTAATCAGGATCCCCATAGGCTGCATATTGACTTAATTAAAAAAAATAATTTTATCTATGTTTTATTGTATTTTATTTAAAAAATATTTCCTAATGGCATTTTAATCTGTGTCAGGCAGCATTCCATAGTTTTGAGGCAAGGCCCATGAGCATGTTTGACACCTTTACTGTATACCAATGTTCTATGTTAGTCCTCTTCTAGAACAATATTCCCTACATTTGAGATGAAGAAAAGTTTTTCTCCTTTGAAAACTGAAGTAGAGACTGCTACCTCCCATAGCTCTTTTTTCAAACTTTTGGCAAAAGTTAAAACACTCTTATGGAAATATTTTAGCAACACCACATGCCTTTTTATTAAGAAGATTGAAATTGTTCAAAAAGGGAATTGGCCAATTGGTTGCTTTTGTTGTTGTTTTTGTTAACTGTCCCAGCTGGAAAAGAACTTCATAGAGAAGTTTTGTTTTCATCCATATAAATATTCTGGCTCCATAAAAATAAATAGGAAATAGCAGTGATTTTTTTTTCAGTGTCTCTTGAAATGAAATATTGACTAGGAGTTTAAGGTCAACCTTTTTTGTTTTCTCTCCTTGCCTTACTTTCAGCTGAAAATTTTTATTATTCTTTTCCCACACTTCTGTGTGCCTAAGGATGATGCTTATCAACACCTGGTTGTAAAATGGAATGTTCAGAATTAATGTGTGAGTTCCAAGGAGATAGCTGTGTAGAGATGCCATTAGCACTTAAAAAGAAGTGTCAGAGGTGTCTGTTAAATGCTGTTTATTTGGTCTGAGGCCTATTTGAAAGCTTTTTAAAAGTTCAGGAAGTTTCTGGAAACAAGTGTTCAGAGAGAGCTCTATTTTTATAGGTGAATGTGACAATCTGAGGTGATTTGTAGATTAATTTATCTATATTTTGACAGGACCCTTTTATTACTTATAGAAGCAAATGGTGGGTATATTTATCTTTTACATAATATTAAAATACAGAAATATTCAAAATTTACTCTGGGGAAAGGTTTTTTATTTTTATATGTTAATATAAATTCTGCTACCTTTAGTGTGATGAAAAGCCCTATGAAGTCATGGTTTTCCCTTACTGTGATGTAATTTATTAAGTAAGAATAAGAACTTGACCTGTGATTTCACTGGCACTGGCCATTTACAGATGAAGAAACTCCCTTGGAGCCAGTGAGACATAGGTTCAAATACTGGACCAATACATATTATCTATGTGACCCTGGCCAAGTCATTTTAACCTTCTTAATGTCATAGTAGGCAACTTTAATGCAATAAAAACAGTGCTAAAATACCAAGAAATTATTTGGGGTGGAGAGATTATTCCAGCTTACCCAAAATAGTTTGTAAATTTCAAGGAAACGAATTAATTCTGCAAAGTGAATGGCGGCAGACTAGATGCCCTCTTAGAACCTTTTCAGCTTTACATCTGTGATCCTACAATGCTATCAAAGTCACATAAAACAGGATGATATGTACATTAAACTATAGTGCTTCAGGCCCTTTGGCATATTGCAACCTGTTGTTTCATAGACTTAACTTCCTTTTTTTTCCTATCATGTTTTTGGAACATGACTCCTTATGCCCCTCATTGGCTTTTTGACTGTCAACCTATCTTTTTTCTTTGATTGGCTTCCTACAACTTCCATCTTTAAAGGTGTTTTACTATACTACACTAAAGGAAAAAATAGATCAGAAATACATTATACTATATTAAATTTTAAGGTTTATAAGTTACCAAGATGTTTATGTGTTATGTTTTCTAACCAGAGGGAAGTAGGCCTCAATCTTACTTTGTCTTTACTACTGATTGACTACTTTCAACTAGGTCATTGTTAGCTTTGTTCTAGCTCTTTAGCAAGTTTAATCAATTGACAGGCTGACCATGTTGTTCAGATGCCCAGTATATGTTTACCAGAATACTGTTTTACAGAGAACTCTCACAAGGCAAATGCTCTCACAGAGATCAGAAGATGTGATCCAAAGAAACTCTAAAGGTCTCTCTGAAGGACTTTGATATCGATTATGAGCAATGGGAGACACTGGTACAGGACTGTCCATCATGACATGCCCACATCAGAGAAGGTGCTGTGCTCCATGAGTTAAGCAGAATTTCAGTAGCTCAAATGAAACATGAAACGTGCAAATTTAAAGACCTCTCTATCCCAAATGAATAACAATTAAGGAGCCATTGACATGCCTCTTTGGTATTTCAGCCTTCTGGAAATATAATTCCTCATCTTTTAGTTTCAAGTATTATGGGAGACATGGGTCCCATCAAATATTTTTCTTTTACGTTCCTTGACAACTTTTCCCTCATTCTCTTTTTTTTGTTGTTTTTATTCTTTTTTGGTGGCTTTTCTTAACATGACAATGCCAATCTCATGCCATCTAAGGAACTTTAAAGATTATCTAATCTAATCCCCTTTATTACAGAGAAAGAAACTGAAGTCAGCAAATCAGTCAGTCAGCATTTGTTTAGACCCTACTCGTGCCAAACTCTGTACAAAGTGCTGGAGATGCAAAGAAAGGGGAAAACGTGTCCTGATCTCAAGGAATTTGGAGTCTAATGGGGAAGATAACATTCAAAAAACTTTCTAAAAACAATATCTATGGGGCAGCTGGGTGGCACAGTGAATAGAGCACCAGCCCTAGAGTCAGGAGGACCTGAGTTCAAATTCGGCCTCAGACACTTAACACTTATTAGCCGTGTGACCTTGGGCAAGTCACTTAAACCCAATTACCTTGACTTCCCCCCTCCAAAATGCAAAAAACCCCAAACACCAATATCTATATCTATAGAATAAATTGGAGATAATCTTGAGAAAAATACTAAGATTAAGGAAAAGTGGGAAAGACATCTTGCAGAAAGTAGGGCTTTGATTGATACTTAAAGGAAACGAGGAAAGCTAGGAGGTGGAAATGAGGAAGGAGAAACTAAATCTCTGAGAGGGTAAGTGATTTTTCCTATATTTAGATAGGAATTATTAGGCAGAATTATAATTCAAACTCAGGTCATTTGATTGCATAATCAGCATGCTGCCTCCACTATATCATGTTGCCTTAATTTGCTGGTCATGGGCCTGAGCAAGTAATGTCCATTTTTCTTCAACTTTACTTAGGAGAAAGGTTCTGCCTGCATTCTCATATTATATGCTACTGGGTTTCAGTTCATGAATTATCTTCAAAGGAGGCTGACCGTTATCTTTGAGTCATTCTCTTAAATCCTGATTGGCCTGCCCGAAGCATCCTCAACCTTGATTATGTCTCCTCTGTCCTTGGTGGTGAAATTGCCATTCTGAAGTATTTGCCTTGACAAGAAATAAGCCTTGTGGGTCCTGCTCATGAAGCATCAGTCCTCCATGTTACCTTCCTGTTACTCCTAGTACAAAGTTCTTAGAGAGGCAAGTTTTTTTTTTTTTTTCCCTGTGTTGTACAATTCACCTTTATACGCTAGGAGAGTGACGTTTGGCCTCAGTTCATTAACTGTTGAGATGACAGATAAACTAGTGCCACTGACCACTGAGATACCTATTTCTGGCTTAACTTTGCCTCTTTATTAGTTCAGTATACTGCAGTTGGCTCAGATTCAGTTTCCCACATAAGTAGTTCTCAGTTTACAATTATCAACATTGTTAACAGAAAGTATATATTAACTGTTTCCCCTCTATACATTTAAGGATGTAAAGAATATATGAGGTTAATAGAAGATCTTTAAAACTGCTCTTGACACAATAAGTGATCAAGTGTGTAGAAGCAGACAAAGAAATCTTCAGAGAACTCTTTCAGTGTTACATATTATACTATAATCATAATAGAGGCATATTACAATGTAAAGCAATTTCAGTGATAGACATTTATATAACTATTTCATTTATTCTGCCATAGTATCTATTGATTTCTGCTGTTTGCTTGTTTTTCACAATGTTAAAGGTTGTTGTTTTGCACAGAAAGTTAAAAATGCAAAAATATTGTTCTTTTTCAATGAGGATTGTTTTTAGCTCTCATTGCCATATGTAGTACAGTATTTAGAAACTATATAATGCTATAATATATAAAACATTTTTTCTTTGTTCTGTGTCAGCAGTGACCTTGGCATTTTATTAAACAAGCTAATTTTAAAACAAAATAAATGAAGTGTTTGGATTTTGAACAGAGCCAAACAAATGATGCTTTTGGACCAATTATGTGTACTTCAATTTCCCATAGTTTACAATTGTACTTGCTACTCAATAGAAGGGCTTTTGAAGTGCATAGCTTTGTAGGAACCTGGAGAGATTTTAGAGACAAGGAACTTCTAACACATTAGCAGCATTTTAACCTTATCAAAGACAGCCTAGACATACCCTGGAGATTTTGTATTAAAGAAGAGTATGAAGTCATTAGACAAAAATAGCTTGGGTCAAAAATCATTTGGCAGAGAATGTTCATATCTTTACTCCCTGAAAATGACAAAAGATAGCTAGGGCCAAGCTCTCATTGTGTAACCAGTATTTTTCCATTATGTTTAAATACATGTTAAAATATCCACTCTGAATCATTTTAATTGCAGTAAAGGATACTATGCTCCAGAAACCTAAAATTAGTGTCACTTCTCATGATGGGAGCATGCTTAACCATGAGCCTTTTTAGTTTGCATGAATCTGTTCTTATTTAGCTAAAAATTTCTAATGATTTCTGTTTCTTTCCTGACAGAGATGACAGAGAGGAGGAATAAAATACTTACAACTTTTTTGAAATTAATAAATTTGACTAAAAAATGTACATAGTCCTTTTCTTCTACCTAAGGCTATGCAAAGGGAAAACCCCAACATATATAAAATATGATTCTAATTATGAAGAATTTTAAAGTATAGGATACTGTTATGTCCATGACCTTATTGCCATGATATTTTGAATAAAAAGGGAAGTGGACAGTAAAAAAGAGGATAAAGGAGGAAGGGAAACAGGAGAAGGAGAGACAGACAATTATTACTGATTTTTCATTGTTAAATCTTGTCATATAAAAGGGTATATCACTTAATTCTGTGGCATTGATGCTTAGTAGACTGTATATAGTGTTCAAAATCACAAGTTTATAATGACTCAGAAAAATTGATAATTTTTTCACCTATACTGTAATGCCTTTCTTAACAAAGGGGATGAATTGCAATGATGCACTTCATTGCCAGAAATATTTTTTAACCAAATAATAACTGTGTATTTCAGAGTGTTAGAAAGTGGAATTCTGATGTGAAAAGATAACTGAGAATCCAACTAGTCAGTAGGTCAGTAAACATTTTTAGGAAAGCTCTACATGCCAGACTGTATTCTGAAGACTGGGATACAAAGAAAGGTAAAAGATAATCGCTGTTCTAGGGGTACTTGCTGTCTAATGGAAGAGACAATATGCAAAGAATTATGTGCAAGCAAGCTGTGTACAGGAAAAGTAGGAAATAACCAGCAGAGATTAGACACTAGAATTGAGAAGGATTGGGAAAGACTTTCTGTAGAAGTGGCATTTGACCTGGGACTTGAAGGTCCTGAGGATGCAGTGATGTAGTGGGAGAGCATTCTTAGGCAGGGGAATAACTGATAAAAATGGCTGGATCCAAAAGCTGAATGTCTTGTTTGAAGAGCAGCAAGGATGTCAGTGTCACTAGATCAAAGAATAAAGGAATACATGATAGGTATGTTATAAGGGTAAGGAATAAAGAGAAGGGGAAGTTCAGGGTGGGTGTGGGAGGGAAGTTATGAAGGGCTTTGAATGCCAAACAGTATTTTCTGTTTGATCCTGGAAGTAACAGGCAGTCACTGGAGTTTTTTGAGCGTGTGTGGCAGTGGGGGGAATTGGGGGGAGGGGATAGTGTGACATGCTCAGACTTGAACTATAGGAGAATAACTTTGACAATTAAATGGTAGATAGGCTTGAATAGGGAGAGACTTGTAGTATAGAGCTCAACCATTAGGCTATTGGAATAGTTGAGGAGTGAGGTAATAAAGGTCTTATACCAGGGTGGTGGCAGTATCTGAGGAGAGAAGGGGGAGTATTTGAGAGCTGTTTATAAAGGTGAAGTCAGTGATCACTCATTGGTCACAGCCCTTCTATATGACCAAACTATTGTACAATGTGAAAGTATTTGCAGATCCTGTACACGATTGCACACCACCATGGGGGGGGGGGGGGAAGGGAGGGGAGAAAATCTGAAACTCAAGTGATTGTGGAACTGAATCTTGTAAATTAAAAGTAAATGAGCAAATAAAAAAAAAAATAAATAAATAAAGGTGAAGTCAACAGGCCTTGGCAACAGTATATATGTAACTGACTCAAATGGTCCTTAATCTTGAAGGTAAAATCTGCCTTGCATTTAATGTACTGATCGTTCCTCATTTATTAACCCCATAGCACACACTTTAGATCCTGCAGGTCAGAGAAGTTTCCTTTGCTTAATACCTCAGAACAGGTTAAATTAGATTTTAATTCAACAAAAATTTATTATGTACTTACCATTTGCAATGTGCCATAAAATAAGACATGGTCCTTCCAATCATGGAACTTACAATCCAAGATTCAGTTCTCAATCAAAACATCAATTGATTTGTCTTTTTCTTGTGTCTTCCTGGTTGTGTCTTCTGGAGGCCCTACAGGGGAAAATATTCAGTGGACACAGAGAAAGGAAATAATGATATTGTCAACTGTCTTGTTCCTTTATAAATGATGTAGACTATAGATTCTCTTCTTCCCAGCCTTTCCAGCTTGAAGTGGAAGTGTTCCAATAGACTCCTCTCTAAAGTCAAAACCTTACTTACATATCAAATTGAGACCTTAACCACCAGCCCTGTGGATGTGGTTGGCACTGGAACTCCCTACTACTCATTTATATGGCCATCCTACCCAGTCTTCATTAATTGTGAAGCTTCTAAAAAACAAAATATTATTGATAGCCTTACAAAGGAGTTACTTTTTGATGGAAAGTAAATGTAATTTCCTTGATAGCAGATTTGGTTTCATTTTTATCTTTGCATCCTCATTGGCTGACACAAATGCATAGCACATTTTAGGTACTTAATGAATAGTTTATTGACTAAATGACCTAATTGAATGGATTAATTAATATCATTATAAAACATGAATAATAAAGCTGAGCCATCCTAAAAAGGTTTGGGATAAAAGGAACTAATTATCACAAATAGATGCTATTATTAAAAAAAGAAATGGCTATTTTATTCTTTCAAGTTTTCCCCTTTAAAAGCAGTAGGTAGATCACTATATTTACATTCCTTTTTTTTCTAGTCAAACTAAAATATCGTCTATACCTAACTTTTTTTTTTCCTCCCCATTTTCTTTTACCCAGAATATACCTATAGCTGAAGTATCTCCCTCTGCCCTCTGTAGTAAGCCACGACCTCCATATACTTCTAAGCAAAACTATTGTACATCTCCCTGGGCAGAGCCTCCCTAGGCTTTTACATTTACTTGGACTGCATCAATTTACAGTTGTGGCTCCACTATTTTGTGAAAGTGTTCTTTACTCATTTCATTTGACATGTTCACTCTTCTCCTCTTAGAAGATTTATTACCTTGGAAGAAAAAGCATTAAGATTAGATATTTCCTTATACTCAAAAGAAAATAAAGTACTTGATATATTTAATTCAAACAAATTGCTTACTTACATACTCAGATGTTCAGAAGACAGCATATATATCACATATTGTATCAGAGTTGTCTAAATGTTAGATTTTGAGATTCTAAAGAAGCCTTTTGTTAAGTTTTACTCCTGCTCTTTCTCCAGAATTCAATTTAGTTCAACAACAAATATTTTATTCAGTACAACAAACATTTATTAGGTGCCTGCACTTGGTAACAAATTGTGCTGGCTAGGCCTGGACTTATAGTGACAGAGGGATTGGACATTGAATGACTGAAGGAGAATACAAATCAATAGGGAAAAAGGATATATAGCTCTAATATAAGAGAAGGAAGGTAAAGCTGAGGGATATGTCCAGGTAAAATGTTATGATTAATTTTTGGAAGGATGACTTTAATCTAAGGTAGAGTGGGGGAGGAGATGAGAAGATTTCACATAAAAGTTAATATCTAAATTGAATCTTGAAGGAAGAGTTATTGTGAGGATTAAATAAGATAGCATATGTGGGAGGGAACAAAAATTAAGGTGCTATTCTATAAATGCACAACATTGTGAGAATTTATTATTATAGTCCTCTTTTGACTCATATTATAATTTTATCTTTATTTCTGTTGATGATTATCCCACCACTTAACAGTATCTTTTCTGTTCCTCCTGGTTTCTTTTAATTCATAAATGATTTAGAAATAGTTAAATGTACTATTAAAGGAATCCTATGAGCAATTTATTTTTTTCAATGATGCACTCTTTTGAAATGTGAATAGCCATTAGCTAATTAATCTAAAATGGCAGTTGTTTTTTAATGACATACCTGTATTACTTGTGTTAAAAAGGAGGTCCTTAGTTATTTAGTTTGTCAAATCATACTTTAACTTTAAAAAATGTAAATGTGTATGT
>CM053587.1:133069922-133096560 GCA_028646515.1 Pseudochirops corinnae | reverse complement strand
TAACCACTGACAAAAACATACACATACATATATATGATTAAATTTTATGTCATCTATCACCATTTAACAAAGTAGAATCAAATGAATTTATAAATAAGAAGTTAAGACCCAGTTTCTTTTGTTCTGTGTTCTGTTTTAGGTTTCTCTGAAGTATCACTAACTGACCCTTTCTTTCCTTCTTGCTTCCTCCCTTTCTTCCTTCTTCTGCTACAACCCTGAGCCAGTTGATATTCTTGAATTCTCCATCAATTCAGGGATAATATTAGAAATTGATACTAATCAATGAATACTTTCATCTTTATGAATCGCTGACCTCTGCAGATAATATTAAGCTACAAAGATACTTCAGTGTATCTCCCTAATGCAGTCAGCTCCCATCTATCACTGTGGATCACCACCAAATGACGTTGTGCTTAGATTGTATAACTTTTATTCATGGTCCTGTATAAATCTTCTATAGAGACTATCCAACCTGCTGAAGGACTTCTAGATTTCTTCACATTCATTACTTGAAGAATAATAAGTAAACTATTGGATAAACATAGAAAAAAAAACTACAAAAGGATCTGTGTCTATATTGTTGATAACATACTCCAACCAACCCTGTTGTAAGGGCTATACAAATATACCCACATATATACACTTATGTCTGTATATTTATATCTGCATAAATGTACACATACACACACACACACACACATATATAATCTGTGCATGCATATTATACAATACCTTGTACAAGCAGTATGAATAGCCAGAGTTGGGTCAAGAAACAGGATCAGGAGAGTGTGTTGGATTGCCTTTTGGAAAACTGCAGAGCTCCTTTTGTAAATGACTGACCTCCCAGAATAAATGACCAATATTTTTAGAACCAATATTCTACCACTGTTGTTGTGTGGATTGGAATATGGAATGATTGTTTCTAACAAAAATTAAAAATGAGAATCATTCAAAAGGAAATGGAGCATATCATCAGTGTGAAAAGGGTGCAGCATATAAACTTAAGGAACTTTTAAAAAAATGGATAAAGGATGTTATTTTTATAATATGGTTAAGAATTAGAACTAATGAATAGCTAGCCCATTTTCTCTAATGGCACTGTCTTAATGTTAGGAGAAAGAGACAAAGGCTTCTAACATGTTGATTAGACTATCTGTGAGGAATAAGATGATAGGTCATGGATGAGTTACAAATGGGATAAGTAGGCATGGACAGGATGTAATCTGCCATTGGAGAGAATATCCACATTGATACGATCATACATCCATCTGAGTATTTTAGTTATGACACATAGAGAGAATTGTGGCCAGCAAGGATGACTTCATAGTCAGTGTTTCCATTGAAGATAGATGGAGTTGACACACATAAGAATTAAATTACCCATGTAGCTGTCACTGGCAGTACTTAAAAAAAAAATTGGCTCAGAAAGTAGTGGAAGTGAGCCTTGGACCCAGAGTCAGGTGGGTTTGAAACTTTCCCTTGATACTATTTTGCTAAGTTTGAGTAAATCATTAAACCTCTCTGAGTTTCAGTTTCATTTTCTGCAAAATGGGGTAATAACACAGAGGCTACTTTTAAAGGTCATTGTAAAAATTGGATGAAATTATATACATAAACTTGTTTTGTAAAATGCCATAAACATCAGCTGTTATCATTAATGAAGAAATGGAACTTGAAGCATCATGGTGTGATGCAAAGTTCAGTGGGAAAAAATAATCACAAGATCCGAGTTAGATTCTAAGCTCCATGTCTCTGAGTTAGTCATTTACCTTCATTTACCCTCAGTTTTCTCATATGTAAAATTGAATAATAATGTTTACATTACTTTCTTGGGAGAATGGTGAGGGGGAAAAATGTTATAGAACATAATGAAGTGTTATATAAATGCATGTTCTTATTCATGAAATGTAGTCTGTACATATATCACCAGGGCAGGGTAATAATTCAAATAGTCTGGGGTAAAGTTGATGGAAATAACACATCTGTATTTTCTAAATATCTTCAAAGAAAACAAAACAATATTTTAGTTGAATGACATATTTGCATAAACAATTTGCATCCTTTTGGTTCATTTTACAGGGTATATTTTTGACAGCTAATCTCCCTTTTTCACATGCAGAATTTTGTACCTGTAAGACAGTCACACTACTAAAACTGAGACTCAATTAAGCAACTTGGAACATTCGCTTCAAGTAATAAATATCTTAAAGATGAAAAAAAAGGTTTTAAGTTCTTTTGATATTCGGAGTCAAACATCAGTATTTTAATTATATTTTTAAACTGTGGAAAAGTAAATGGGTTATGTGTACACATTTTTGTCATAAATATTTATTGAACTCAATTTGGAGATATGTATTAATTCCTAAATGTGAGAATTTAGCCTAATTTATTGAAAGTAATATCAAGAGGACCTGAGCAGATGACGTAACAGATAGTGCTCTCTCTAGAGAACTAGATTTACAGACAGAGAAACTGAGCTCAAAGCTTGACTGTCACAGCCTGAGTGTCCTTGGGCAAGTCACATCACCTCTCTTGGCTTCAGTTCACACATCTATAAAATCAAGGAGTTAGACCAGTTTTAAGCTCATTGTTTATTATCCTGTGACTCAGTGATTTTTAAAGTCCTTCTCAACTCTTAATCAAATGCTTGTCATAGTCTTAGAAGCAGTAGGTACCTTAGAGATCCTGAGATCAAATATTTTGCCCAAAGCAAGTATCTTCCAAAAAAAAAAAATCACTATTTGATTCAGTCTCTACTTGAATATTTATAGTGTCAGTGAGATTCATGGCTATGGCACACCCTGGATTGTAATTGTTGGAATCCCCGAGTCTGTCCTCAGGTCTGCTTTACTGCTCCCCTGACTGCTCAGGTCAAGCCTCGGGGAGCAGGCCGACTTCCAGGTTGGCAGTATACTTAGAAGGATGGATAGATGGTGGATGGATGGACGAATGAATAGATGAATGTATAGATAGATAGTTAGGTGGAGCAATTTTAGGCAGCTCAAACTGATAGAATTTTTTTCCCTTCAAATTAGAGGCATTGAGGTGGTTTCATGTATAAAGCACTGAACCCAGGATTAGGAAGATATAAATTCAACTATGACCTCAGACTTTTACTAGCAAGTCATTTAATCTTTGTCTCCATTTCCTCAACTGTAGAATGATGATAATAATGGCATCTTACTCCCGGGGTTCTTGTAAGAATAAAATGAGGTAATATTTGCAAAATGAGGTAATATTTGCAAAAAACTTAAAGTGCTATATAAATGCTAGATATTTATTAGCTGTTTATGAAATCAGACCAAATCAGCTTCGTTGTGGTTTTTATCCATTGATCCAAAGTTTTCCCTCTGGAGCAACAGAAAATACACATACTGCCTTTTCCAAGTCACAGTTTTTTTTTAAATTTTGGAGTACCTCTATCCTATTCCCACTAAAATTTAATATAGTGAAGTAACTTTCATTCTTACCTTTCTTACCAGTTTCTGTTACAAGAAGTAGTTGAAACATGCTACTCTAGTCTCTTGTCTGTCTTGGATTTGAGTTCTTTGTAGCCAAACACAAAATATTTCAGCTGAAGGTTATTCTTAATACAGAATATGTTTATTATTTTTCATCATGTTAATCGAGTGATAGTAAATTTATTACCTGTAATGTGCTTTGCTAAGAAATAGATCCTGGGTGTCCATTGAGACTTAGTAATGGACAGCCTCAGAATAAATAGTAAAGAAGCTATTACTAGATGACATTTAATAGCTATACAAGTGTGTCTTAATGAACCTTAAGATATAGCTTCCCCTGTAATTGCTGACAACTGTGTTGCTGTGGATTTAAGATCCTGCATGCTTATCAGAGTGGCTATTGACTGAGACTCATTCTGTTTATTGATTACTTAATTAGTTTTCCAAGATAGCTAATCAGGGAGAGATGTCAGTATTTAGGAGTCTTTTATTAAAGCATGCTAAGAAATTTAAATAAGAAATGTTTGGCCTGAAATAAACTGTAGTGAATTTAGTCATCATAACAATGTAGTATTGTATTATAAGTACAACAATTATAATTTTATGTTGCTATTCTCATTCTTAGCAAAATGTTATGTTTTGGATGCATATAGAAATTGGTGATCTCTACCTGTGAGTCCAGTTTTCATCACATGTGCATCAATTAGAAAAGGCTGAACAGAACATACGATATGAGTGTAATGGCACAGTATTGTGCTTCAACCAAAAAATGACAGGACTATTTCAGAAAAAAATGGGAATGTTATATGAACAGAAGTAGTGAATTGGGGAAAACCAGTAAAATAATTTATACTGTAACACATTATAAAAATGAAAAAGTGATTGATTTAAAAACTCTGATAATTACAATGACCGTCCAGAGTTCCAAAGCACTGGTCATGCAGAATGTTTCTTTTCTCTAGACAGAGAAGTGATGGGTTCAATATACAGAATGAGACACAATTCTTAGACATAGTCAATATGGGAATTTATTTTATTTAAATATCTTTGTTAAAAGGGCTTTGTTTTCTATTTTCTTTTTGTAATAGGGAGGGGGGAAGAGAAAATAATGTTTATAAACTAAAAAAAAAAGTTTAATCATGTGGAATGTTGTGTGGTATCTGCAATTCACTGATTACCAGGACCCAGAACCAATATTCTTCTAAAAGTCCTGTGATCCAACTTCCTGGTACAAATTGGACAGGGAGAAAAGTGATGTATGTCATTCCCCTGGCATCTGTTGGGCCCTTAGTCTTCCCAAAGCCTTGAATTTGCCTTAGGGTTCAGACCAGTGGACTCTGGACGTGATGAAATTAGTCGTGTGTCTTGTGAATGAGTGAATGGTCCTTCAGGAAGCTCAGGCCCCTTTTAGCCTTTATTTAAATATTCTGAGCCTCAGGTTCTTTACCTGCAAAATGGGTTAGTTGCAAGGATCAAACAAATTAATGCATATGAAATCTCTTTAAAATGCTAATTTTCTATGTTGTTATAATTTAATAATGATCAAACATGATTCCCATATACCAAAGATGAAAAACATTACTCACCTCCAGACAGAGAGCAGATGGACTATACATGAAGAATGAGGTAAACGTTTCTGGACATGACCAACATGCGCATTTGTTTTGCTTGACTATGTATATTTGCTACATTTACCCCCCCCCCCCCAACACAGACACCCCTCGTCTGAGTGGGAAGGATGTCATAGGAAGAGGAAAATAAATGCTTGTTCATAGGAAAAAAAACTTTAAAAATAAATGTAAGGTAGTATAATGAAGCAACTATTGGGAAGAGTGCCAGGGTTTGAGTAAGGAAGACTCATCTTCCTAGTTCTAGTCTTGCCTTAGATAGTTACTAGATGTAGGACCCTGGACAAGTTATTTAACTCTGTTTTACTCAGTTTCCTCATCTGTAAAATGAGCTAGAGAAGAAAATGGTATACCACTCCTTTCTATTTACCAAGAAAACTCCAAATGGGGTCATAAAGAACTAAACATGACCAAAATGCCTGAACAACAGCAAATATCAGAATACATGTTAGGTTTTTTTTCTTACACGTCTATTTCTACTATGTATTCTAATGATAAAACATAAAATGATCCAGTTATCTCTTTATTAATCTGCATTTCCTCTTCATATCAATTTATTTTAATTATGTTAAATATTTACTAATTTAACTCTCTTGTCAGATATGGTAATAATCCAAATGTTTGCATTGTTCAAAGAAAAATACATTTTTTTTCCTTATGTTAAGTGCTGATTCTGATGTAAAATTGTTTTTATTCTCTGGTGTAAAGTATTTATTCTGTCTCCTGTATGTTATCTCATTTAATCAAAATATTAGTAGAGACCAGTATTACAATGTGGTTAACGACTGCTAACACACAATGATATTATAATGCAAACATTGTATACTTTGAATGCAAGAAAATAATCAGCAATATTTATGAGAATTAAGAAAATATTGTGAAATGATGAAAGCAAAAGGTCAAACTTCTTGGAGCATAGTCAGAGATTAAATTAAGAAATGGAACTATAGATTCTAGTAACAAAATTTAGTTATGGGAAATGGTGATGATTCCCTTAAGCTGGAGGGTACTACTCATAAAACTGTTTTGGTCTTGCTGCATCTGTGATGAAGACTTCTACTATCAGGTTACATGTTTTCCTTATTAAATCTATTTTTCATGTGACTGTGGAGAAACAAAACTAATTTGTGAAATGACAGTCAGTGAATTTACCATAGAGTAAGAGATGGAGAAGATAAATCTAGAATGTTCTTCTGCTTTAATTTTATTGGGAGGGGCATAAAAATGGCATAAAAATGTTTTTTATTTGTTCACATGAAAATGTAGTTATGGTTTCTCTATTAAAAATAAAAAGGATTATGTTCATGAATGGGAGAGTTTATGAAACAGTAAACATATCAATACATGAAATACAGATTGTTTTAATTTAGTTTAAGGAAAATGAAGGCAGAATATATCACAAGAAAAATATGTTCTTGAGTCCTAATTTTGTGGGATGTGAGAAAAGGGATTAAAGAGAAAGACGTTGTAAGATAATTCTCTAAAATATCTCACATTTTTCAGAATAGAATCTTTGTTGTTGTTTTTCTCTCTCCTTCCTAGAAAGTATAAGGGCATAACTTAGATAACCTCATTGGGTAAGTGAATATTTGCCAGAAGGGGTGCGAAGGAAAATGAAATGGAGAAGGGGGGAGGTTTATACTTACTGTAGCTCTTCCTAGCCTAATTACCATTACAAGATATGTAAATAGTGACCAATAACTAATTCAGAAATTTTTAAAAAATGACAAAATGTTGGCCTTCTATGTAGAGTTACCCCGATTTAAGTTGAATGAGTTAGAAGAATTGATTGTTACAGGAAAATATAATTTTCAAGTCCTGGCTCAACTACTTCCCTGGATGTTTAGTTTCTTTACTTGTAAAATTAAAGTATGAGGACTTGATATTCTATAAGATTCCCTCCAGTTCTAAATCTATGACCCTGAGTTGAAAATGATGGAGGAAAAGCTAAAATCAATTGCTAAGAAAAACAGATCTGGTACCAATTATGAATTGGTGAATTCTCCAAGCTAATGAGATTTTGGAAGCACAACTGGGCTTTGGGAAAGTGGAAAAACAACAACATAGGTTTGAAAAATTCTCAACAGATGTGCCATGCCTTGATGTCATTTCCTTCCAACAAACAAGTTTTCTTGATGAGTATTTGTAGCGTGTATATATTATCCTCAAAATGTTTTTTAAAGTCAAATCAATATATTTAGGAGTAGTCTTGTCATTGTGATTATTTAAGTGATCCTAACTACCTTGGGCTCATGTATTTTCCGAAACATTCACTATAATCTGATTTCTGCAATAGCTCTGTCAGAATCGGTTTCTATGGAGAGAAAGCTAGTCCTTTTTTTTTTTTTTCATATTGACCACAGTAGGTGCCCATGTGGATGTAATTCAGCTCTCACTTTGAATTAGAGAAAAAGTTAACTCAGTTGCCTAAGGGAATAAAATGTAGTTAGGAAGGTTTGCTGGTTTGTGGTGTAGTAGAAAGAGCATGACTTTGGAAGCAGAGGACTCAGATTTGACTTAGTATTCTGTGTGACCTTGGCCAAGGTATATCCCCATATGGTCATCAGTTTTCCTCCCCTTAAAATAAGGGAGATGAACTAGGTGACTTCTAAGGTCATTCCAGTCTTAAATCTGTAAACCTTTGATCTAGGGCAAATGGATTTTGTAAAGCAGAATTTAAAGTTTTGATTAAATTGATGATCTAAAAATCAATTGAGTCAACAAATCCATTTTGTCCCCAAGATACTCAGTTTAAGTCAGTGCTGAAAATTAGTTTAGGTTGATATGAATGAGTGTTAGTTCTTTTAAGCCAAAGAGTTCATATTTAATACAATGGCAAAGTATGGGGAATATTAGAGAAAGTTTTGAGGAATTCTGAAACTTACATACTGAAATATTTTTACTTATTTACAAGATTAGGTAGAGCTATTGAACTAATATAATTTTGTGCTTTAAGTTGAAGCTTTATGTTATTTGAAGTATATTTTAAGAAAATAGTTGTGAACATTTGTAATATGCTGTGAAATAGTAACATTGCATGACTAGTATTGAAGCTGATGATACGGATTTTGAATGTTTTTATGGTTGTTTTGAACGTAGTCTTAGGAAAAATATGAAAAACAAAACCAACAATAACAAAGATGTACCCAAAGCAAAATCTCAGCAGGAATTTTGTTATTGTATATTTGTTTTATTTGTAACAGACATACAACTACCACCCCTCTTTTCCACTCCAAAAACAAAGATGTAACACTAGAGTGAAACCATAAAATAGAGAGCAAAGTACAGCTTCTATAATACTGCTTCTGGACACCTTTTCATTAGAATTGTCAAAATTATGGTTTATGCATATATATTTATACCAAAGAAAAACATTCAAATAATTTGGGGGCAACTATGATATTACTAAATATTCCTGGTGCTTGAAATTAAGAGTTCTTTTCACAACATAATAACCATTAAAAATTCAAAATTGTTGTTAGAAATGCTGATTTAATACTTTTGCTATTATGAGTGAAAAAGTAACCTTTAAGAAAGACCATTAATGTAACTAGAAGCTCCTTTTAGTAGCATCAAAATTAAAAGGAAATTCAAAGTATTACAGAGGCTATCATGGCTAGTTCTATCTGATAATATGAGCAAAAGTCAAATTATAGTTTGGTTTTTTTTAATGTAGATCTGGAAGTAGTGTTAGGAGGTTGTAACAATTTCCTTATTGTTTTTTGTTTTGTTTTTGTTTTTTGCTTTTTGGAGGGGGAAGGCAGGACAATTGGAGTTAAGTGACTTGCCCAAGGTCACATGGCTAGTAAGTGTTAAGGATCTGAGGCCGTATTTGAACTCAGGTCCTCCTGACTCCAGGGCTGGTGCTCTATTCACTGCACCACCTAGCCACCCTGGTTTGTAACCTTTCAGTTACAGCATATTAATGTAGGAGTGTTCCTTCTACCCTTAAGAACAGAATTTCAATTTTAGTATATGTTACTTGAAAAACAACAAAACCCTTAAACAGAATTTTGTGTATAGAATTCTACATTTCAGCTAACTTTTTTCAGTTACATTTATTGAATGTTGTCTTCCTCCTATAAAATAATTTACTATCTGGATGGGGAAGACAAGGAAATGCGAGGTAATATTTGATTTATGTATCAAAATCATCAGTGAAAAATTTAAGAGTGATACACCCATAGAAAAATAAATTATGGGGGCAGCTAAATGGTGCAGTGAATAGAACACAGGCCCTGGAATCAGGAGGATCTGAGTTCAAATCTAGCCTTAGACCCTTACTAGTTGTGTGATCCTGGGCAAGTCACTTAACCCTGTTTGTTTCAATTTCCTCATCTGTAAAAGTGAATTGGGAAAAGAAATGGCAAACCACTTCAAGAAAACCCCAAATGGGACCATAAAGAGTCAGACATGATTGAAAAATGACTGAACAACAGTGAAGGTTTATGCTTTAGCAGAAAGAATATTGGCACTGGTTCATTCTCTTCTCTTAGTGAGAGAAATATGTTGATAAAGAGTAGTCTTTTGTGAGTTTATGAGTAAGAGTAAATTTGTTCCCCTGTCACTTTTGTGACCGTAGTTGCAACTCCATGATATAGAGGCTGGCTATAATCAGACTACATCACTCTTGCCCTCCCTCCATTTCCAATCTCTACCCTTTAGTTAACCAGTTCATTTCTAACAAAAACTAAAAAATCCTTTGCTCCTTTGTCTTTTCATGGCTCACACTATCCTAAATCCTAGCGCTGTATTAACACCTCCAATATACTTAATCTGATTTCACTCATATGGTGCTAACCAGAGCTGGAGAATCATACAACTTTACTGACTCTGTCCATGACAGATTTGTGTTATTTAATCTTGATTCGGCCCTCTCTGCATCAAGGGATTTTTTTTTTTTACTCCTCCCTAATTCATTCTTTGGGCAGGTAGTTGACAGAGCACTGGGCCTAGAATCAAGAAGACTCATCTTGAGTTCAAATCTGGCCTCAGACACTTCCTATCTCTGTGACTTTGGGCAAGTCACTTAACCCCGTTAGCCTGATTCTCATTTGTATAATGAGCTAGAGAAGGAAATGGCTAACAATGCCAGTATCTTTGCTAAGAAAAACCTAAATGGGATCCTGAAGCGTTAGTTGGACATGACTAGAACAGCAAGAAATTATGCAGAAGACAGAGCCTCTCTTTTTGTTGTTGTTTAATCATCCTGAGTCATTTCCAGCGATAGTTCATTCTGTATTCCACTTCATACAACAACTGTTCAACATCCCTCTTTCCTTTAATGCTTTCACAATCGCTCTTTATTCACACAGCTGAGGACTTTACTTTGTACTTTACTGAGAAAATCCAGGCCATATTTTCTCTCCTCTTCGTCTCATAATCTCTTGACATCATCTTCCACACTCTCTTCATTTGTTCCAGTCTTCAATGAAGGTCCCTAATTGCCCTCATCATCATCTACATGAACTCTTACTCCCATTCCCTCTTGTTTTCTCCTCAAAATTATTGCTACTATACTCTCTCTGTCTCTGTTTCTGTCTGTCTTCATCTCTGTTTCTCTGTCATTTTCCCCTTTGCCTCTTGTCTCTTGTCTTCTGTTTCTTCTCTTTCCTCCTTCCTCTCACCCTTATTTCATCTCTCCCTAGCTACTGGTTCCTTTCTTCTTCCTTAGAAATATGACCAAATATTTCTGTTAAATGTTAAAAAAAACAAATAAATCCTTATTAGATTATCATGGCCATAAGCTATTATCCTTTGACTCTCCTCCCTTTCTTAGGCAAAATAGAAAAACACAACTTCTCTTATTTCTTCCACTTCTCTCACTCATTTCTGAATACTTTGTAATATTTTGAATTTAAAGTCAGAGGACCTGGGTTCAAATCTTGTCTCTGACACTTCATCTGTGAACATTGGGCAAGTCACTTAACTTCGACAGGTCTCAGTTTCCTCATCTCTAAAAATGAGGAAGTTTGGCTAGAAAGCCTCAGAAGTTCCTTTTAGTCATAATATATAATCCTATGTATCCATTTGTTGTTGAGTCATTTTCAGTTGTGTCTGACTCTTTATGACCCCTATGGGGGTTTTCTTGACAAAGATCCTGGAGTGGTTTGCCATTTCCTTCTCCAGCTTGTTTTTATAGATGAGGAAACTCTGTATGAGACAAATAGGGTTAAGTGATTTACCCAAGGGTCACACAGCTAGTAGTTGAGTTTGGATTTGAACTCAGAAGACTTTCTTGACTCCAGTCCCAGCATTCTATCTATTGCACTTGCTATCCTCATCTCCTCTTTTTCCAAACTCTAGCCCTACATCACCAACTGCCTATTGGGCATTTTAAGCTGGATATTCCATAGACATCTCAAATTGAAAATGCCCCAAACCAATTAATGACCCTTCTTCCCATTTGTACTCTTCTAATTTTTTCTATTTCTGTTGAGGTTACTACCATTCTTTCAGTCACCCTGTTTTGTAACCATGGTGTCATTCTTCAGTGTGGTCTTATTACTCATTTTACTCATCATGCATTTCAGAAACTGTGGAGTGTTTCTGCCTCCATAACTTCTGTCTTCCTGGTCATCTATCTTTTTCTCCCCTCACACAACCACCACCTTAGTTATTGTTTCTCATCACCTGTGACCTGGATTGTTGCAGTAAATGCCCTCTGGGTTTCCTCACCTCAAGTCTCTACTCACTGAAATACATCCTCCAAATAGTTGCTGAGCTGTTGTTTTTCCCCTAAGCACATGGCACTCCCTTACATAACAGATTCTATATTCCTGTTGCCTTTAGGGTCAACATAAACTCTGGCATTTAAAGTTCCTTATAATGTGGCTCCAACTCAGCTTTTCATATTACACATTAGTCCCCTTTCCTTATCCTATGATTCAGCTAATCTGGTCTTATGTTATTCCACACACTCATCACTCCATCTCTTGCATTCTTCCCTTCTCAACAGATTTCTCCCATGTCCGTGAGCCATTCCTTCCTCGCCACTACCTTTTAAGCAGGGCTACCTTCTTTCAAAACTCAAATGAAACACTTCTGCACAAAGCCTTTCCTTACCACCTGCTAGCTGTTGGTGACTTTCCCTCAAAATAATGTATTTTTGTATATATTGTTCATATTTCTGTATGTGTGCATTGTCTTACTTGGATTCATTGTCAACTCTGAGAGCAGTGACTATGTACTTTCATATAATGTCTAGCACTATGTCTGGAACATAGGTATAAATGATTGCTGATTGACAACTTTCCTGATATCTCAAATCTACTTCAATATAAACACCAAAGAGACCATCAGTTATTGATTTCTGAATAATTGCTGAGAAAGGGCATAGGCCTGGATAAGAATAGTAATAATGATGCTATTACTAATAGCGATAATAATAACAGCTAATATTTATATTGTGCTTTAAAGATTGCAAAACACATTACATATAGGATCTAATTTGAGCCTCACAGCAACAGTATGAATGAGTTATTATGCCCATTTTGCATATGAGGAAACTGAAACTGAAAACAAAAAAATATGTTTAAGGGGAGACTTTCATTCCCTATGTCTTCAGTGTTTACATTATTGAACCCTTTGGGTATGGGATAAAGAGCAGAATCAGTTAAGCATAACAGTTTTTAGAAAAAAATTTACTTTAATCTTGTTGTAGATTAAAATGCTTTCCCCCTTAAACAAAATTAAATGAGTGAAGATCTTTCACCTAAATGGATTTTAGCTTTAGTTTGAGTTCTGCACTTTGTCAAAATTAAGTAAGTTGTCTACAGCTCAATTGTAATGAGTTTGTACATTCAAGTATATGTTTATACTAGTTTCCTCTATATTGATTAGAAACCACTAATGTAAAGTATGGAGACATTGCTTTATTAAAAATCACCTTCATGTATTTACCCTGTGGGAATGATTGAGCTTATTCTGATGTTTCCTTGCATTAAAAAGAAAAACTTGCTTAATTAGCAATATAATATTATATATGTGTGTGTTTGTGTATCTTTGAATGCCCACCTTTGAAATGAAAATTAGGGTTGCTTTGATTATAACTAATATTTAAACTCTCATTTATTCAGTAACGGCTTATAGTGTAACTACTGTTGCTCCTGTTTCCAACCAATTATATAACGATAAAAAAGGACTATAATTTGTGACTACAGTTCCTTGTTTTCTGAATTAACTGTACATGAGATTTCCAAACTATTTGAGAACTTGGGGATAGATGATGTTTTTATTGACTTAGAACAATAGAATCATAGAATTAGAAATGTATAGATTTGTATAGATTTGCCATTGTCCAGTACTAGACAAGAGCTACTCAGTCACCTTAGGGATAGAGTTTGTACTATGACCAGGCTATTTCAGATGATTATCATTTTCAAAAACTTCCAAAGTAACATCCACAGCCTTTCTTAGTAGTACAGGCTGTATAATAATGCTTCAAATCTAGCCTGAAACCCCTCTGCTTCAATTTAAATTCATTTTCTGTAGCTATGTTCAAGAAGGGGATGGAGAAAATTATAGTGATCTTTCTTATATCCTAAGCCTCACTTAGAATCATTATTTTGGACTTTTTTTTCCCAAACATGTTTATATAACATGAGGAAAATGAGATAAATGAAATTATTATACATCAGCTGAATTCAATGATGTCATTTTTGAAATTTAGAAGGTATTTTCTGTATAAAAATTAAAATAACTTTGAGTGTTTCTTGATAGGTACTTAGAAAAAATAGGAAAATTGGGGGTGGGGGAGAGGAAGGGGAGAAAATTTGAAACTCAAGGGATTGTGGAACTGAATCTTGTAAACCAAAAGTCAATAAATCAATTATTTAAAAAAAGAAAAATAGGAAAAATGTGAGCTAATAAGTTAAATTTATATCTTGTACTTTATCATCATAAATACAGTTTTTAAAATTAAATTTTATGTTTATTTTTAGTTTACAACATTCATTTTGACAAGATTTCAAGTTACAAATTCTCTTCCCATCTTTCCACTGACCACCACACCAAAACAGCGATCCCACTGAATACTCCCTCCCCTAATCTGCTCTCTACTATATCCTTTCCCATCCCCCCTCTGACTTTCCAGTAAGGCAAGATGAATCTCTATACCCCGGTGCCTGTGTATCTTATTTCCCAGTTGCATGTAAAAAAAAATAATAATATTAATAAATTTTTTTTAAATTTGATTTAAAACTTTGAATTCCAGATTCTTTCCCTGCTTCCCTCGTCGCCCACATTTACTGGGAAGATAAGCAATTCAATATAGGTTGTACATGTGTAGTTAAGCAAAACATTTCCATAGTGGATATATTGTGAAAGACTAACTATATTTCCCTCCATCCTATCCCACCCCCCACTTGTTCTATTTTCTACTTTGCCCCTGTCCCTTTTCAAATTGTGTGCTTCTAAATACCCTCCCCCCCTCAATCTGACCTCCCTTTTATCATCCTGCCTCTTAATCCTCCCTACTTGCCTCTAAGGTAAGATACACAATGTAGTATGTTTTTCCCTCCTTAAGCCAAATTCAATGAGAGTAAGGTTGACCCATTCCCGTTTGCCTTCCTGTTCTTCCCCTCCATTATAACATTGTAACATTGTAATTCCCTTACCTCTTTAATATAAGATAATTTACTCTATTCTGTCTGTCCCTACCTCCTCTCATTATGTTCCTCTCTCACCTCTTAATTTTATTTTTTAAATATCATCCCTTCCTATTCAATTGATCCTGTGCCCTCTGTCTATGTATACCTGTACACATATGTATACCCTCACATATATATTTATATACACATATACCCTCCTATATAGATATATATATGTATGTATACCTATTTATACATTTATATTCCCTTCAACTATGCTCATACTGAGAAGTTTCATAAGTTACAATTATCGTTTTTCCATATAGGCATATAAATAGTTCAACTTTGATAAGTTCCTTATGTTTTCTTTTCCCTGTTTATCTTCTCATGCTTCTTTTGCTTCTTGTATTTGAATATCAAATTTTGTATTCAACTCCGGTTTTTTCATCAAGAATGCTTGAAAATCCTCAATTTCACTGAATGACCATATTTTCCACTGAAACATTATACTCAGTTTTGCTGGGTACGTGATTCTTAGTTTTAATTCTAGCTCCTTTGACCTCTGGAATATCATATTCCAAGCCCTTCAATCCATTAATGTAGAAGCTGCTAGATCTTGTGTTATCCTGATTGTGTTTTCACAGTATTCAAATTGTTTCTTCTTGGCAGCTTATAATGTTTTCTCTTTGATCTGAGAAGCCCCGGGACTTGGCTATAATATTCCTAGGAGTTTTCTTTTTGGGATCTTTTTCAGTAGGTGATTGGTGAATTCTTTCAAATTCTATTTTGCCTTCTGGTTCTAAAATATCAGGGCAATTTTCCTTGAAAATTTCTTGAAGGATTATTTCAAGGTTCTTTTTTTGATCATACTTTTCAGATAGTCCAATAATTTTTAAAATCTCTCTTCTGGATCTGTTTTCCAGGTCAGTAGATTTTCCAATGAGATATTTCACATTGCCTTCTATTTTTCCATTTGTTTGGATATGTTTAATAGTATCTTGATTTCTTATAAGTCTTTAGCTTTCATTTGCTCCAATCTAATTCTGAAGGAATTATTCTCTTCAGTGAGCTTTTGAAATTCTTTTTCCATTTGGCAAATTCAGTTTTTTAAAGCATTCTTCTCTTCATTGGCTTCTTGGGGCTGTTTTGCCATTTGAGTTAATCTATTTTTAAGGTGTTATTTTCTTCAGTCAGGTTGTTGACTCTTTTTTTATGATTTTCTTGCATCATTCTCATTTCTCTTCCCAATTTTTCCTCTACTTCTCTTACTTGATTTTCAAAATCCTTCTTGAGCTCCTCCCTGGCCTGTAACCAATTCATATTTTTCTTGGAAGCTTTTGGTGCAAGAGTTCTGACTCCATTGTCTTCCTCCTGTTCCATGCTTTGATCCTTTTTGTCCCCAATAAAGAAATCTAAGGTTCGTTTGCTATGCTTGTTTTGCTTCCTTTGCTTACTCATGTTGCCACTCAATTACTTGACTTTTGAGCTCTTTGCCACAGTAGAACTCTGCTTCCAGAGAGGAAGGCTTTTTACCAAATTGCTCGTGTTTTCACAGCTGCCAGAGCTATTAGTTGGGTGCCCTCTCTGCTGTACCCATAATCTCTGGCTCACTGGTCACACACCTCAGGACCACCACCCAAGACTGCCATCCAGATCCAGGCAGGTTAAGGCAAGAGCAATTTCCCTCTGACCGGTCACTTGGTTCCCCTATAATCAGCAGGCCAGGAGCTCTGAAGTAGCCATGTGGAGGCTGCTTCAGGGCTGGCACCTTGGCTGCTTCTCACTCAGGGGCAGAGGGAGGACCATGCTCTCTCTGTCCCCTCCCACTTCCAACAGTGTTCTACACTGACCTTTTACTTTGTCTTTGGCATTTATGGGTTGATATTTCTGGAAACCACCACACCTGCTGGTCATGCACCCTCCTGAAGTCCACTCCAGCCACTGGTGGTCGGCGCCTACCTGGGGCTAAAACTGCAGGCTCACATGGGACTGGTGTCTGCTCCCAGTGTGCTGTGATAGACATTTCTTGCTGGCCTGCCAGCTGCCTTCAGTGGGAGATTTGTTTCTCTCTGTCACTTTGTGGGTTCTGTCACTCTAAAATTTGTTTAGACTCATAATATAGGTATTTGAAGTGGTTATAGGGAGAGCCCATGGAGTTTTCCTGCTTCCACACTGTCATCTTGGCTCTGCCCCTATAAACAGTTTTTAGTGATTCGATTATTTTCTTTCCTTTTCTTTTTTTTAAAATTTTCATTAAGTTTTCTTTGTCTTATAAAGTTTCTGCTGAAATTAAAGTTGCTTATCTAATAAATTTTCATTTCTCAGAGCTCTAATTTTAATACTAATTTTGTATATATTAATTCAGTAAGTTCACTCCTCTCTACTTTTTATTCAAATAAACTCAGATACAAATAATTGAAGTAATATTTATTGTTCATTGGTAAGTAAATCAAATATAATTTTTAAAATGACAATTTTACCCAACTAATCTATTTATTGAATGTCATCTCAATAAATTACTAAATAAAACCATTTTAATGAGTTAGAAAAAAATAAAAAGAAAGTTCATTTGGACAAAGAAACCAGGAAAAAAAGATGTAAAGGAAGCAGATTCAGGAGCATCAGACGTTAAACTATATTACGAGTTGAGAGCATTGTTGAAGTATAAAAATAATAATTTCAATTATTTTAAATTGAAGTAAAATTTTCTTCCATAGATAGAACCTATGTAGCCATTAATAGAAGGAATGCAGAAAATTGGGGGAGGGGGGAGGTTTCATTGATAATCTCTCAGATAGTATGTGATGGGGTTGGAATATTTCTCCAGTATAGGAAATGATGAACTGATTGATTTATGAAAACAACAGAAAGATTTTAACTTATAAAGGAAGATTCGTCTTCAGAGAAACATATCATAGGAGAAAATAAGCATAGAACAATCTTACATATATAGCTATAAATGTATGTGTGCATATATGTGTATGTGTGTGTATATGTGTGTATATATGTATATGTGTATATATACACACACATAGAAATATGTTTATGTGTGTGTATGTATCTGTGTATATATGTATGTGTGTGCATATACATGGGTGCATTATGTATCCACACTCAATCATAGCCTTCTTTAGGGTGGTGTGGGGAGGAAGGAGGAAAATATGTAAAAAGTACAAAGCAAAGAACACATAAATTAACATTCCATTTGAACAATTTAGCTATATGACTTCTCAACAGGACTGCCAGATTTGATTTTATGACTTACTTTTAGAAAATACACATTCTTATTGAGCAAAGTAATACCATATATTAAAGAGTATATAGTAAGTTAAACTCTGTAGGAAGATATGGGGCAGGTAAATGTACTGTGCATATATGAACAGCATTGGAATCAATTCATCAGTAAATATTTATTAAGTACCTACATGTACCAGGCAGGCTCACTAAATCTTAGTCTGGAAGAGGACTAAAGTAAAGAAACTGAGGCCAAACAATAACTGTCTGGCATAATATAACAAAGCTGGTGAATAACAGAGATTGAATTTGAAACAAAAAACCCAAAAAGTTATTAATAAGGCAACTTACTTACACTTCAGAACACAAGTAATTAAATGCATCCGTTATATGTGTTAAAATCACAACTATTGTAGGTTTCATTTATTTATTTATTCATTCATCTGTTAATTTATTTTTAAAATTGTTTATCTTTTTGGAACAAACCTGTGGCTTCATCTATACATAGAACATTTACTATCAAAATCTTCCTTTACCAATGTGTAATGGTAATTAATTTAAATTTGAAGACCTCTTTTTGTTATGTCAAGTAAGCAGGTACTTAGCCCTTAGGAACTAATCAAATCTTTGTGCCTAAGAGGCAGAGGGTGTGAACTCTGTCTCCTGTTGCTGACATAACAGGAAGGGTTTGGCTGAAACAGGAAGCCAATGCTTTGTGTGTATATAAGAAGAACCCCAGAGAGAGAGAGAGAGAGAGAGAGAGAGAGAGAGAGAGTCAGAATTAGAATTTTTTCTCCTGGTGGGTGTAACAGTAATCAGTTTAGCAGATATTTAGTCCTTGGTAATGGCTAAGTACCTCTTGAGAGAGGCAGAAGGTGCGAACTCTGTCTCCTGTGTGAACAGAGGGCATGAACTCTGTCTCCTGTTGCTGACATGGCAGGAGAGGGTTGGCTGAGACAGAAGGCCAGTGTGTGTATATAAGAAGACTTCTAGAGACAGAGAATCAGCATTGGGAATTTTCCTCCTGGTGGAGGGAGCAGAATTGTCCCAGCATCTGGGGGCTGGTTTGCTGGACTGAGAACTGAGTAGGAGTTTTCTATGAGACCAGAATCTCATGAAGGCCATCTGGAAGGCTGAAGAGGGCTGCCTGGAAGGCCTCCTGGAAGGCAGAGATTTCTCCTGCATCCTAGGGCCAGCTGAACTACTGGAGGACTGAAGAAGCATGACCAGGATAAGACTTTGTTTGTGGTTTGGTTGACCCTTGGGCTCCCAGCAACAGAAGTAGTGAAAGTTTTGAGATGAGCTAGACCCTGTGAACTTCAGTGTGTAACAGGAACTGCCTGGAGGAGGACCTGGGAGCTGTCTGCTTCTGAATCCAGGTGACTGTTTGGTGGATTCAGGTAGGAGCTGGGACCATGGAAGAGGATCCAGGGAATCTGAGAGACCACCCTAAGTCAAGTGAAGAAAAGGCCTCTCCTTGGATGTTGAACAAGTTTACTAGACATCTAGGGGTGGAGAGTTTGTGTAATTTTCTAATGATTTTATTTAGTGACTGATTCCTAGATAAGTGACTGATTAAGTTAATCTATAATTGCCCCATGAGTGGAAGATTCATTATTGTATTGTGAATTGATTGAATGACTAAGTAAGTAGGGTTTCCCCCTTAGGGAAACCAGATGATTATTCTTTTGTTCTTTGTTCTAAATATTGTGGCCACTGTACTGAAAACTATGTGGCCATTCTAATGTTAAGCTGTTGTGAACACTATATTGTGATTTTCTGTGATAAGATGTAATGTGAATATTATATTTTGATTTGTTGTGAATGTTTGCCTTGATTTGTTATGGAATAAATAGAGTGTTCACTATACTGTGCAATCAGAACCTTAAAAGCTGTTCCCAGTAGCATTCTTTTGGGAGGCTGCTTGTGCATAGCATTACACAGTGTTCCCCACCTAAAATCTTAAAGAATAATTGTGTGGGAGTACTGAAGTATTTACCTGTTGAGGTAATGTATATTGTCACACAGCTAGAGGGCTTCAGAGTTAGAACTTTAACGCAGATCTTCTACCTCCCATGCCAACACTGTACCCATTATACTGAAATGCCTTGAATTTTAATTTCACTTTTAGAAATCATTAGAGTAAAAAATTTGGCATTTTTTTCCATCTTATTTTCACAATAGAAAATGTATATTTTAAATGGTATTTCATATGACATTTAAATATCACTATAAATATTAAATTATCAAATGTTCATTAATGTAATGTGAAAACTCTAGCCTATATCAGATTGCATTGGTATTAGAAAGTTCTTAACTTTCCTTAGTCATGATTCTATGGAAAGTAAGATTGGCCCACCTGTGAATGGAGTTTTGGTGGCAGGATGATTGCTTCACCAAGAATATTTCCTAGTTCATTCACCCATCCTAGAAGCATTTATTAAGTCATTTCTGTATGAAAGACACTGTGCTAGGTACCAAGGATACCAATACAAAAATGAAATAGTCCCTGAATTAAAGAAGCTTACATTTTTAGTGAGTGTTACAGCATTTACAAAGATAAATAAAGATAAAATGTATGTAAATTAAATGCACTCAATTTTGGCAGAGGGAAAACATCACTAGGGGATTCAGGAAGAGCCTGGGTGGGGAGGTGACACCTAAGCTAACAAGAGAAATAGGAATTCTAAGACTAAGAGTTGAGGAGGGAAAATGTTATAGGCCTAAAAGTGACAAATGGAGTGTGGTCTGTGGAAAATAGCAGACAGTGACACTGGCTAAAATGTAGCATGTATGAGTGAGAGCACTATGAAATAAATCTGAACAAAGAAGTTTGGGGTCTAATTTTTAAAAAAATCTTTAAGTACCAAACAAAGGAGTTTACATTTTATTCTAAAGACAATAGGGAACTCCTCAAGTGGAGGACTGACATGGTTGAATCTGTGCTTTAAGAATATAAATTTATTGACTGGAGGATAAAGTGGAGATACATGACTGGAAATTAGGAGAGCAATTAAGAAGCTATTGAAAGAGTACAAGGGCAAGTACTGAGGGTATAAATGTAGAGGGTAATAGTTTTATGAGTTGAGAGAAATAGATGCATGCATGAATCTGGTGGAACGTGGAAATGATTTCTCTGCAACTGATGAGACATTTCTGAAGAGAAATCAAGCACAAGTTATCTTGTGGCGAAGTAGTAATGGACATTGCTCTAGTGACTGATGTTCAGTCACAATTGTATTTGAAAGCAATATTTGTATCACCCTTTAGTACATATATCCAGAGAAAAGCAAAAAGATTCTTCACTTGTCATTATTCAGAAAAGCTTGCTGCTTGTATCCACCTTGATGCATGTAGAACTAGATAACAGTCTTGTATTTCCTTGTGTTATTTGTACTTTTAATGCTGGACTAAGGATATTGAAAACCATTTTTCAATATTCTTTTATGTTATCCTGTGTTCCTGGTGAATATAGCTGTTAAAGTACAAATGAAGTTTTTGATGTTACCACGAATTTATAATGCATCAAAATAGATTCTGGGAGCCACAGGATATTTGTTTTTTTATTTGAATGCAATTTTGATATATCCGTTTGGCAGAATAAGAACTTCCTTGTGCACATTATTATAAAAACAGCTGGAGAATACACCCTCTGCCCCTGAAGAGAAGACAGAATTGGTATTCTCATCTTTCACTGTCCATTATAGGATGGCAGAGAGAGGGCTTCAATAAGCTCTTCTTTAGTTTTTGTTGAAGATGCCAATCAAATATGCTTAATAGTGAGTGCTACTTACTCTTAGCTTTTTTGCTCCTTTAATCTTAACTGGAAGACAATCCTCTGGGAGGTCTTGATAATTTCTAAGCATGAAACTTTTGTTAGTTGTTTTTCAGTTATTGGTGAACAGAAAAACCTTAGTTTTTTTGGTAAAAAAATGTTTACTCTTATCATGGCATCAAGCAAAGATGCCTGAATGGATTGTGGTTAAACTCTAAAGGAAAATGTCTCCTCTGAGCAGTTTTTTTTAAAGGAGACATCCACAAAAGATATTAGACCACAAAAATGAATGAAAAAACCTAGACTCTAAATATGTTGTTTTTTATTCTGTATGCTGTTTTGCAAGAAGAAGAAATACACATAGCTCTGTCATTATATTGAATGCCTTAAATATTGTCAGTACTTCTAACCAACTAAATAATAGCCATGCATTTATATTGCATATAATAGAGAGTCTTCTTTATTTCTTCCCATAGAAATGCAAAATGTTTCATATCATTGAGATTCTAAACTTCTGTGATTATATTCATTTGTCTAGTAAGGAACATCAATCCATCAAAGTCAAAGAAGTCAATATCAGGTTCAGACTTTCTGTGTTTTGCCTAGATTTTTTACTTCTAATCATACATAGAGTACATATTATCCTGCAGTGTTCTGAGTTATCTATTCCTAAGACATAGAAAATAGAAGTTCACTGGGGATTAAGAATTCTTCAAAATTCTGTTTTACAATTTGTTATTTATTTTCAAGTAATTTTTTCTATAATGTCAGTATACGTTCTGTGTATGGTATGTTAAACAAATTTATTTTAAAATGTACAGAACCACAATGTATATTTTTATCTATCTATACCCAAGTCTATATCTATATATGCTATCTATGTGCCTGCAAGTAGAAGAAAATAGGAATCCCGAAGTAATCATCTAGGGTGGCAAATCCCCTGTTTTATATATGAAATAAAACATCTCTTGTTATGTATGTGTATAATAAGCATATATGCATATATATTGTGCGTGTGTCAAACATGTATGTGATATACACATATACATAGTTTCCATTTTATATGTACAAACATATATATACATATATGTATTATACTCCTGTTTATATATGTATATATAAATATCTCCCATCATACACATATGTGTGTATTGTGTGTGTGTGTTTTTATGAAACATCCTCTGTTTTATATGCATATGTGCATGCATATAAAAGGCAAGTAGATAGCTCAGTGGATAGAACAGACTTAGAGTCAGAAAGACCTGAGTTCAAATTTGAGCTAAGATACTTACTAGCTATATGAACTTGGGCAATTCATTTAACCTCTATTTGCCTTAATCCACTAGAGAAAAAAATGGCAAACTACTTCATACCTTTGCCAAGAAAACCTCATGGACAGTATTGGCCATGGGAGTCACAAAAGTCAGACTGAATGAATAATTACTGAACAAAATGACTGAACAGTAATGTATGCATATATGCATGTATATATATATGTATCTCCTGTCATTCATATATACATATATAAACATACCAACATGTGTGCATATGTGAGTGTACATTTATATTTTGGAATATCCTCATATATATAATATATGTGTTTTCATATATATGTGTGTGTATGTGTGTGTGCTGGTATTCTTTGAAATGTCTTTCCTGAACCCATTTCTCCTGCATGATTGGCCAAAGCAAAATACAATTTGTTTTTAAAAATTATAAACAGTTATTATGACAATTTCTTCACAATAAGAAGCTTATAAATAAAGCTTAGTAGTAAGTTTTAAATCAATACTTCTATCCTTTTTGAAAATAATGATTAGAAGGAAAAGTAATATATAGAAACATAGCTATTGTGACCCTTCTAAACTGGTAAATTTTTGCTTCTTTAACAGAAATGTTCAACATCTTTTCATTTTATAATACTCTTATAGCTGTACCAAAAAAAAAACCAACAAAAAACTTTGATCAGTATTTGGAGGCTGTTATATTGTGTTGGTCAAAGGGATGGAGGAAGAGCTTCTAAAATAAAGTAATTCGTATTTACATAATGTTTGAAGTTTTGTTCAGTTATTTCCTCAAAACTAACCTGTGAATTAGGTTTTGGAAGTATTACTATTGTGATTTTATACATGAAGTAACTAAAGCTTAAGTAACTTGCTCTAGGTATCATTCCAGTTAACTTCTGAACTAGGATTTCTAGTCAAATCAAATCAGCAATAATTCCTTAAGTGTTTGTTGTGTTCCAAGCACTGAAATAAATTCTGGGAATAAAAAGAAAGGCACTTAAAGGACCTCACAATCTAGTGGTCAAGACAACATGGAAATGACTACATACATAAGAAAATAATGGTAAGTTGGAGGTACTCTCAGAGGAAAAGAACTAGGATTGAAAGGGCTCAGGGAATGCTTTGTTTTTTTTCTGTAGAAGATGGAATTTTAGTTGAGACTTGAATGAAACCCAGAATTCCAGGAAGCAGAGAAGTGGAAGGGGAACATTCAGACATGGAGGACAGCTACATAAGGCATTGAGTCTTATGTTGGAGGGACAACAGGGAGCCCAGTTTTCCTGCTTTATAGAATTCATGGAAGAAATTAAAGTATAAGATTGGAAAATTGGAAGGAGTCATGTTCTGAAGGGTTTTAAAAATCAATCATATAATTTTATATTGGATCCTAGAGATAATAGAGGACTACTGGAGTTTATTTAGTGGTGCATGCTCATATTGGGGTGTGTGTGTGTGTGTGTGTGTGTGTGTGTGTGTGAGTGAGTGAGAGAGAGACATATGGTCATATCTGCATGCTAGGAAGATCACTTAGCAGTTGAGTAGAGGATAGATTACAATAGGGGTAGATTTAATGTACAAAGACTAAACATGAGAGCTATTGAAATGTTCCAAGAATGAGATAGTCACTTTGGAAAATGTGGTCCCATGTAAATAATGAGCTCAGAACCTCGAATGCAGAGAGTTCAGAAAATAATGAAATGTGAGAAAGTAGAGGCACTGATTGTAGATGTCTTTCATAAAGAGTTTAACCACAATGGGTAGACGAGATATAGGATGGTAGGGGACAAATGGAAAGTTAGGGTTTTTTGGGTGTGAGCAAGGCATGGTCATGTTTCCTGGCATGAAGGAATCAACCAGTAGGAGGAAGAGATTGAACATTAGAGAGTGAGGACAATTGAGGGAGGTGATATGCTGCAGAAGACAAGATAGTTTGGGATCACTTGTGTACATAGAGGTGTTAGTCTTGACAAGAAGAGCCACTTTTTCATGAAAGATGGGAAAGAAGGAGGAGATAATATGGAATAGCATCTGAGTGATATGAGATGAAGATGGAGGGATAATTCAAGTGGCCTTTATCTTTTCACTGAAGTATGATACAAAGGTATAGGATAGACATGGTAAAAGGATAGACATGAAGGGATAAAAAAGTTTGGAACAGCTACTCAAGTGAGTTGGATAGTGCATTATTTATGGAGGTGTAAAAGGATCACCTCACTACAATGAAGGTTACATAAAATAAAAATATAGAGGATGCATTCATCACCATTTTATGAAGTTTTCTAGATCCTTTCAGCAGCATTTGAATGAACAAAGTCAATAGATAGTGGCACCTAGCAGCGCATAATTGGTTATAGGATGGGGGAAGGGTCTTAAGGATAGAAAATAGTGTAGAAGTGAAATAGTTCACAAAGGAGTCAGTATAGGAAAGGAAGGAGAGTGTAATTAGCACAGAAGTGCTAGTTCACTAATAAATGGGGAAATAACTGAGGAGCAGAAGGAATGGAAGTCATAATGAGGATGACAAATAGAGGTTGTAAGGCAAAGGGAAAAATGAAATTATAAAAGATTATGATCAGAAAAAGGGATTTTAGAGTTCATGGAATTGAAAAACTTTAGAATGTTGGCAAGATCAAAGATATAACCCATCAAGATGATGAGAGTAAGAGAATGGACAATGGAGAATTGGAACTGGGAGTGGTGAGGGGCAGGACTTCTTCTTAGGTCAGCATTTTTATAGTGCAGTGTCTTATTTTCGTATTCATTTTGATTTACTTGCTCTTATTTCTATCTTTTCCTGATGGATTTAAAAAACGTAAGTTTGTGGCACTAAACTCTCACAAACAAATCCAGAAAAATGTAAATATTAAATCCCATAAATTATATTGATAAAGGCAATTTAAAGAAAACATTAAAATTGATTAGAGTCAAAATAACTTAAACTTTAAGAATTGGTGGTGCAGTAGATAGAGTGCCAGGCCTGTAGTCAGGAAGACCTGAGTTCAAATGCAACCTCAGACAAATCTCATAACCTCTATTTGGCTCATCTATGAAATGGGGAAACAAGGAAGAAGGAAATGGGAAACCTCTGGAGTACCTTTGCTAAGAAAGCTCCATGGAGAATGTCTGTGGGGTCACACAAAATCAAACACAACTGAATGACTGAATAACAACAACAAAGAATTAGTGATTCAAAGATTAAATCATGAAAACAATAGATGATTTCATTTTTAAAAAACTAGAAACGATAAAACAACAACATATCAAAAACTTTGGGATGCCTTCAAAGGGAAAATTTGTATCCCAAAAGACTATCATTAACCAAAAGAAAGAATAGAACAATGAATTGAGCTTGTCACTAAAGAAGGAAAACATATTTTAGAAAAGCTAAAAGCAAAAAAGACATACCAAAAATAAAAAAGCAGGGGTGGCTAAGTGGTGCAGTGAATAGAGCTCCGGCCCTGGAGTCAAGAGGATCTGAGTTCAAATCTGGCCTCAGACGCTTGACACACTTACTAGCCATGTGACTTTGGGCAATTCACTTAACCCCAATTGCCCTCCAAAAAAGCAAAAGACAAAAAAAAAAAAAAAAAAAAAGAAAAGAAAAAAGCAGATAAACAATATTGAAAGCAAAACAAAAAAAAAATGAATTGATATATAATTTTTT
>CM053587.1:133045629-133069422 GCA_028646515.1 Pseudochirops corinnae | reverse complement strand
TGGACTATGATTTTGTAAGTATTTACAAAAGCATTATTGAAGAATAGAATTTATAAACTTGGCCAAAAATATACATTTATGTTCCTAGCTCAGTGCTATACTGTAGAGACTTTTTAGTGTAATCTTAGATAATGACTCTCTTGTAGTCTACTTTAAACTAATATTCTTGGTTGTTTCTCCTGTAATGGATTTCTAATACTCTAATTAAGCTGTTCATTCTTAATCTAGGAGATAAATCAAAGTATTTTCTCTCTACTCCCCAGCTACAACTCTAAACAACTTTACTTTCCCTTAACAAAGCTAATTCCTTTCGTCTAAGTAGAGAATAAAAAGGCTGAAACTTTTCAGGCTGAGCAGCTTTTCTGTTCTAACTTCCATCTCCCAAGAGGTGAATATAACTTCTTGGACTGCAGGACACTTTTCTGCTTAGCCAAAGAAGCTTTCTGGTATACGTGAGTACCTCAGGAAGCCTGTTTTGCTCTGGACATGTCTGAACTAGTCATTTTCTCATCTGACAGAAAGTTCATTAGCTATGTTTTGAGCATAACAAAATGTTTTCCTACTCAAAGTATTTACTTCTAAAAATCATAAATATCTAAAAAAAATTTTCTCCTTCTTCCTGTGTTCTATGTCTCTTGCCTCACCTCTCCCTTTCTTTCTGAATTGCTTCATCTGTGGAGGGCAGAAGTAGGTAATAGAGACTTGAGGTTTTTTTTTTAATAGTGTAATAAAATGGGGCAGCTAAGTGGCACAGTGAATAGAGCACTGGCCCTGGAGTCAAGAGGACCTGAGTTCAAATGTGACCTCAGACACTTAAAACTTACTAGCCGAGTGATCTTGGGCAAGTCACTTAACCCCAATTGCACTGCCTTCTACCCTACAAAAAGCGAAAAGAAGAAATTGGTCTAGTAAAGATTGGAATGGGTGATACTTCACCATGTCATTTATTCATTACATCATGATGAGAAATTAGCAAACCTACTACACTGAAAACACAATTAATTTTTAAAAGCAATATAATTAACTTTCATTGCTGCTTTTGGTGGCTACCCAATTTATCTATATGGATATTCTCTACACCTATGCAATCCTTTCTCATTTTGTTGTCCTTTGTGATTCTTATCTATTGATTCCCATAAATCTTCCTGTATGTTATTGATGTTAAAAAAAAAAAATCCTGTGACTTGCTAGGTTCTTCCTCCATCTTCATAGAACCTTACATTGTAATAAATAAACATGGTTAAACAAAATAAATTATTATATTCATCATATCTGAAAATATATGCTTCTTTTCCTGTTCACTATCCCTTTTCAGATGGACAGGGTCCATGCTTCACTATCAAGTTTTCTCAAGTTTCAATATGTCGCTTGTTAACCTGAATTCTAAAGTCTTTTGCTATTATTTTGTATTACATTATTGTGATCATTGGGACAATTGTTCTTCCAGGTTTGCTTATTTTGCTCTGTATTAGTTCATGTTAGTTTCTCCAAATTTTTCACATTTATAATTTCTTACAGTACAACAATATTCCATTACCTTCATATACTACAATTGACACATACTGACTTTTCTTCTAGTTTGTTATTACTACAAGAATTGCTGTTCTAAGTATCTGTCTATTTATGGGACCATTTTCTCTGACTTTCATAACCTTCTTATAGTATATGACTACTTGGGTTGAAAAAAAAAAAAAAAATATATATATATATATATATATATATATATATATATCAGTGACCTTTCCTTTTCTTTTTTTTTTTGCTGTGTGATGAACTATAAAAACCTGAGATACAGAGTTTCTGGATAATTAATAACCAATTATTAATTAGGCTAGCTAATAATCAGTAAATTGATGGTCAGTGATTTCTCTCAATAACCAAAGACAAAATCATGTAGAGACTAAGAGCCTTAAATACTTTTGTAAAAGGGAATTACCATGACAAGTGAAAATAAACTGATTGGTGGACATTTAATGAGGCGGTGGGCTTGAAATCTTCAGTTACTTCTGCTGACAGTGTGGCTTGATCATGAGACTCAGCCACAGCCAGTACTCTATACAGAGGAATCCATCTCTATCCAGTCTACTTTGGTTGGTTATCTTCTTCCTGAGCTGGGTCAGACTAAATTCTAATAGAGACGTAGAGACGTACAAGGACAGGGTTCCTTTTCACCTGGATAAGAACTTGCTTAGACAGATTCTGTTTACAATCCAAACAATAGTAGTCTCCTAGTTGGGTGGGGTCAGGCATGTTCCTTCAGGGCTAGGACAATCTCAGGGATTAGTCACTTCCTTCAGAGATTAATTTTTTATAAGAGCTGGGTTTCAAAGAAGAAATAAAGGAGAAAAGCCTGGATCCCAAATTAATAATTCTGATATTAATATAATAGTAAAATAATTTTTGTTGACTGTCATTTTAAATATATTTTGCACCCCAGTTTGTGACCAGTCTTGGTCATTATAATTCTGCATTATTTTCCATTGTTTTATTGTCATTGCTCTTTTCATTTATCTTATTTTAGTCTTTGTGTATATCAGTTTTCTAGTTTTCCTTATTTTATTCTGCCTCATTTTCTATGTCTTTCTCATTTTCTGTCCATCATATCTATTATTTCTTAAAGTACAATATTATTTCATTGCAGTTTACATACCACTATTTCTTTAGCTATTCCCTAATCAATGGGAATAATAATAGCCAATATTTATATAGTACTTTAAGTTTTGCAAAATTCTTTGCGTACATCATCTCATTTTATATACTTTGCTCTCCATAATTTGCAAACATAAAAAGCATTAGCATAAACATTTTGGTGGATACAGGGACAGGACCATTATTTTTGTTATTTATCTCTTTGTGAGCATAGATCTGCCAGTGAAATCTCTGGCTGAAAGGGGTTGAATATTTGAATTGTTTTTTTTAAACATAATTCTAAATTGCTTTCCAGAATATTTGTATCATTTCACAGTTTCACAAACAATATAATAATGTATCTATATTTCCTCATCTCCTCAAATTTTGACCATTTCTTTCTTTAGTCATATTTTTCATTTTGTTGGGCATTAAGGGAAACTTGATGGTTGTTTTCATTTTCATTTCTCTTACTGCTAGTGATTTAGACCATTCCTGTATGTATTATTGAGAAGGTGTATTTCTTTTTGTGAAAACAGTTTATGTATTGCCTTTGGATAGTTATCTAAGTCTTTTCAACTGTACAAAGAGGTATTTGAACCAAATATCATAGAAGATCCTTTCTATTTCTGTCTATGATTGATCCTTTGGATGACTTGTTATATGGTTCTATTAATTGACTAAATATCTTGGATAGTGGACTCTTATCAGCATTGTTTGATACATTTCTCCCCAAATTGAATTTTTACCTTTTATTGTAGAAAAAATTTTCAGTAAATCAGTTAGAGGCGGCTAGGTGGTGCAGTGAATAGAGCACTGACCCTGGAGTCAGGAGGACCTGAGTTCAAATGCAGCCTCAGACACTTAACACAAAAAAACTACCTGTGTGACCTTGAGCAAGTCACTTAATCCCAATTGCCCTACCTTCCTGCTCCAAAAAGAGGGGAAAAAAATCAGTAAAGCAAGAAATCAACCTGCTATGTGCCAAGACCTTTGCTAACTGTTAGGGATACAAGTACAAAGAATGAAACAATCCTTATGTGTAGAGAGTTGAAATTCAAATGAGGGAGGCGAATACTTAGAAAAACATGTAGATACTGAACAAATATATGCAAAGTAGTTAGATATTAGGTAGTTTGGGGATGGAGGACATTAGCAATTAGGGGATTAGGAAAGGCCAGAGCACTTCTTAAACTGTGGGGTTGTGACCTACAGTTTAAAAAGTGCTGAAGGGATCATGAGTAGAAAAAGTTTAAGCCCTGAATTATAGAAGATGGAGCTGAGATCTTAAAGATACATAGGAACTCAATGTAATGGAGGTAAGGAGATCATTTTAGGCGTTTTCTGCTTCCTTCATCCCCATCCTCATCTCTCCACCTTCCCCACCATAGTCTCCTGTTTGTTGCTCCTTTGCATCATCTGGTGCTGGTTTTCATTTTTCCTGAGGTACTTTTAAAGGAAGCTCAGTTTGACTGGAATATTTGGTTTTGTCACTTTTTTTCCAGCCCATCAGTCTTCCATGGAGGAAAACTCTTTTAATACCTTGGAATACCAGGGGAGTACTTAAGTGGTTTCCTCTCTTTTCTCTCATTCTAAATACATGATCACACTCCATCTTTCTCAATTATACATGTCCTCAGTAAGGTCTTTAACTCCATTTCTCATGTGCCATTAAATGTGATTTTAAAATTATTGTTTTGTATTGTTTTGTTGTTATTTTGCAGCTATTTAAACTGGCCATGCAACTTTGATTTTCCTTTGAGTTGAATCATAATTTAAATTCTTCCAAAATCATAGTAGCTATGATTTGTGTCATCACATGCGGCAAAGGAATAGGAACTTGACCTTTGGTTACATTGGTAGAGGTAGCTCCTGCATGATTCCCTCCACCAGTGCAAATCAGCACCTCTTCAATTCACATTCTTAGAGTTGCACAGAGCACTGAGAGTTTACCTACTTTGCCCAGAGTTACACATCCTGAACCCAAGTCTTCTTGGCTTCAAAGACAGCTTGCTATCCACTGTAACATGTGGCCTTTCATCACAGGTAGAAAATTGGTGTCAAAAAGACAGTTTTCCAATTTGCAGCAATCAGTTTGGAATCTTTGAAAGTACAACACAATTTTGGAAATGTAATCCAACTATCCTTGTCCTTTAGATTCAAAACCCAGGTGGTTGTCTCTGTCTGTTCAGATGCATGCTCTGTAGTCTGTGAAACGCATGTTGCTCACCTTTGTGGATGGTTAGACTTTGGAAAAACTGCTTTTAAATTCTTGTGGATTCTAAGTGTTCTATGGTGCTATTCAATTAGCAGAATGTTACTCATTTGGACTATTTTGCAAACCTTACCAACCAATAAAGAATTCCTTTTTCCCCGCTAAAATGTTTTAAGGCATGTTACATAAACTAGACAGTTATATAAACATATTTGTATTTACCTTATTTAATACCACACTTGATATAAACTAATCATTAAATAAAGTATGAACAAATTATAAAATCATCCAGTCTAGTATATACAAAACTATGTTATATAATATGATATGATACAAAGCTATAGGTTGAACAAGTGATCTCCAGGCTTTGATTTTCTTTGATTTTCTCCTCAATAAATGAGAAACTTAGATTTGGTAGCCTCTAAGTCAGTTTTTCTTGTAAATCTTTGAAAGAATTGTAGGTGATGAGATTGATAGATCATTTAATTCCATAGTTGAGTCTTTCAGATTATTACATATATGTATTCCTTTACATCTTATATAAGTTAATTATACTGTACTTTAATATTGTTATGTACTCATTTTCATAATCAATAAGGACAGCTAGGTGGAGTAGTGCACACAGTGTTGGGTCTGTAGTCAGGAAGAACTGAGTTTAAATCTTCCCTCAGATACTTATTAGCTATTTGACCCTGGGAAACTCACTTAAACTCTGCCTTAGTTTCCTCATCTGCAAAATGAGAATAATAATAGCACCTACCTCCAGGGTTGGGGTGAGGATCAAATGAGACAATAATTGTAAAGTGTTTAGCACAGTGACTGGCACATAGTAAGCACTTTATAAATGTTAGCTATTAATATTAGCAATTAAATACAAGATACAAAAGGGCTATCAAACCTTTCTTGACTATCTTGATCAAATTTTTATATACGAAAATATACTAAAAATTTTAGCTTAAGTAAAAATACAGGGCCAAATCAGAATAGCATATGCCACATGGGAATTAAAGCAGAAATTATAGATTTAAGCTAATGAATGCTCTAAAACAATTTACAGCCATCTGGAAAAAGTAAGCTATACAGAAGGTATTTCAGAATGTATTCGAGGAGGAAAACAGCATAAAAACTTAGAGAACAGATTGATTTTAATTGTAATCATTTTAGTCAAATCTTGATAATGACTTTCAACCAATATTTATCACAGTAATGCTAATTATTTGGAATGTTCTTTCACTTAATCATTGACATACTAATGCTATGGGAGCTGTTACAGTTAAGTAATTTTCTCCTCTGAGGGTCATGTTGAATGCCTTACTATTAAATAGGGCACTCAAGCCAGGGCAATATATCCAGTCTTAGAGCTGTCATTTTTCACAGTGTCTTTTCTGAAAAATGAATCACCTCACATTTTCTCAAATCCAGTTTTTGAAGGGTTCTTCTTATATAGTGGCAATACAGAATTAGCATTCACTGCTCCTCACATTAATCTGGAAGACATTGTACTTCACATAATCACTGCCTACTTTAATACCTTTGTCCTAGTGTAAGCATTAATTATATGTGTCAACAATAATCACTTTTCAATATGATAATTGTAGATAGAGAAAAGTCCACCATTAGCAAATGTGTGCTTGAAAGATAATGTCTTCAGAGATAAGAGTTTTATTTGTCTAACATGTTACAGTAGCTTTCTATGAGGTCCCTTAATACTCAATGCCTAAGGGACCCCACAGGTGTAAAAATTATCTTTTTTGTTTGATATCAATAAGAGCTCTTTACATAGAAGAAAAATGAAGTCCTGCTTGTCGAAGCGAATAAGATCCTTCTAGTCATTAATAATAAATGAAAGCAAGAGAATATCTGAGATTTTGTTTTTAATTATTTGTGCATTTAAAAAATATTTCCTAATAATGCAGAAAAATTTGCTGAGTATCTATTTTGTGCTAAGCACAATGCTAGGGGCTGTGGTTGATAAAAATAGTTGCTCTCCCAAAAGTTTTAGTGCATTCTTAAACTATTAAAATTATTTAAACTTTAATAGTTTAAAATTACATCAAGATTTCTGGGCCTTTACTATTAATACACAGCTTCTGTCATGAACTTGTTTGAGTATATTTGTGAATGAATTATAATATGGTTATGTTTGTCATTGGCATTTAGTTTCAGCATGGTTCTTTCTTGGGTCCCATCTTTAGTCACTGATATACTAAGACAGTATGATCATGGTGGAAATAGCACGGGACTTAAGAGTTAGACTACTGCATTTGGTTTGGAGTTCCAGTTTGAACACTTACAGATTGTGTAACCCTGGGCAAACCACATACATTCTATGAGTTTTGATTTTCTGTTCTGTCAGATGGGTAATACAATATTTCCAATATCTATCTCCTGTTGCTATATAAGAAAAGTACGTTATAAACCTAAAGTGCTATTGAAACATAAGTTTTATGATTGCAAAATAATCTTATCTTATAAATAAGATTGTGACTACTCATTAGAGACATGAGATGGCATTGTGGAAAGATCACTTGATTTAAAGTAAAAGAGGATAGGTTCAAATCATAGGTCTGTTACCAAATTGTGTGACCTTGGGGAAGTCACATCACTTTTTATGGCCCTTAAATTTCTCACCTATAAAATGAGGATATGAGGTTGTATAATCTTTAGGATCCTTTGAAGTTATAAGACTGTAATTCCATAATATTAGCTATTCCTTTAATAAGAACCCAAAAGACCATGGTGTAATTAATCAATTATATAAAATATACAAATAATTAAATATTGCTATTAAATATTAATTAATTCATACAACAAAAATTTACTAAGTGCCTGTGTCCTCAGAAGCCTTACAATAAGAGATGACCTGAACTATGCCTAAACAAATATAATCTAAATTAGAATAATTTCATCCGAAGATCAATGAGAAGACTAATAGTTGGCCTTAAAAAGCTGGAGGATATGGCCAATGAAAAATTGTTTACAAAAAAGTGCCATAAGTTAGATCATCAAAAGAAGGATTGGGGTTCACAGACAAGGGACATGACTGAGAAGACTGAATGAGTTTAAAACAGGCGTGTAATTCCAGAGTAATAAAGGTACTAGATACAAGATTGAAGGTAGGGACTTAAAAATAGGAGAATAGGAAAGATGCCTAGAACTTGGAGAATTGAGATATTAGATAAGGAGTTGGTCAAAAAGGTCAAAGATAGGAGCTGATCTAAAGGTGGAAGATGAGGACCCAGTTATTGATGTTAGAGGCATTAAATCAGAGTGAGACCATTATCAAGTCTGCCATTATGCTGATCTGCTTTAGCACTAGATACATGAATTCTTACATTTTACCTCCTTTGGTGTCATATTGATATTAGTACCTAGGGTAGGGGCAGGTGATGCCAATGGGAAATGGAAGAGTTGGTAGAGTTGTGGTGGGGCAGGGGATGGAGCAGATATGGGCAATACATTTGGAGTGAAATATCTTGGTACAAATCCTGGTTTTGCTGTGTCTGGAACACTAGGCAAGTTAACTAACCCTGTCAGGTTCAATTTCTTTATCTGTAAACTTAGGCGTTTGAATTGGATGATTTCTAAGCTCCCTTCTGTCTCTAAATTCTATGATACTGTAATCTCACTTCTTTCTAGTCCTCTTGATTCTGGTTTCCTAATTTGTAAATAAAGATTTTTGAGAAAATTTTATCAAACTATTTTGTATTTAAATATTGTCTTTAATGTTAAAGGCTCATCATTTGCAGTTCCTTATTTTCCATTGACTTAAGGCTTCTAGTTCTGTTATTCCTGGTTATACAATTTTCTCCCTAAGGTATCCCTCATTTAACTCAGGGTTTTGAGGGTATTTCATTTACAATGGCTTTCTTTTTACTGTAAGCTTTGTTCCATGCTGTATCTTGGTCCCTTGCCTTTTTAAGCATATAACTTGTAGCTTGGAATGACTTAACTCCCATCTGTAGATTCAGTTCCAAGACAGGCAGACAGACTATAGGAAGCTCACCATTTCAATATTGTGACAGCCTTGTGACTGACAAGGTGACAGTAGTTACCTGGGTACCTATTGTCTTCTATCTGTTTACCAATAAGTTACCACACTAGGCATTCTCTCTTATTCCCTACATCCAAATCGGCCACAGGTCCCTGAAATCTACATCTCCTTGTTAACTCCTGCTAGATGAGACTATAAAGTGGAGAGAACACTGATTTGGGAATCAGAACAAATCCCACAATTAATGGAAACTTAATCAGGTTACTTATCTTCATTGCACCTCAGTTTCTTCAAATATAAAAGGAGTTGAACTAGATTCCTCAGAACCATTCCAGTTAAGGAGTTGTGATCTTGCCTGTTTATTTGAACCTCTGTTTTACTTGTCCCACCCCCTACTTAAATAAATACTTGTAAATCCATCAGATTCTGGACCAGACCTTTGACTAAATGCCTAAGTACTTTTGTCCTGCTTGCCCATCTCTTTGTGCAATAATTAATGTTCCTATTTGCTTCTACTTTTAGACCTGTCTGTCACCAAATAATATCATGCCATATTTATGTGGTCTAATATTGATTTTTCACCTGACTTATGGGTCTAACTGGACTCTGTGTGATTCTTCCAATGAACTCATAGAGTCTTTGGAATAGGCAAAAACTCATGAAAGAACAGGCAATTGTTTTCCCTAATGACAAATAGATGAGCATTCAGCAGTGTTCAGAACCTGGCATAGTGCATGGTGCATATTGTTCATTTGTTTCACTGGTGTCCTACTCTTCATGATCTCATTTGGGGTTTTCTTGACAAAGATACTGAAGTGGTTTATATTTCCTTCTCTACCTTTGTATATAGTAGGTGCTTAATAAATGACACTTATTTGATTGATTCAGAAGGCCTTGAGTAGCTTTATTCATTATTCTACAGCAATTGGAGTATCACATACTAAAATCTACAGGTAAAAATTGAATTTTGGCTGTTGTCTAACTTTTATTTTCTTAAGTGGTAAGTTCTAAGAGAACAAGTATCATTTCTTTTTTATATTTTAAAACAGCACCCTGCATTCCATGAGCAGTTAAAACAGCAGCCACTGCAACAACGGCTGTGAGAGCGAAGGTAGAAAGCGAGGGCAACTCATCAGGAGGTCAGTCTCCAAACCAGCGGCTATGAGATGCAATGTAATGACAAAGAAATGGAGTTCACTAAACTTATGAGTCCCGAAGGGAAAAGGGCTGCTCCCATCTACTCTCTCACTGTCTGAATGCAGTTGCATTCAATAATGGATGAAAGAAAACAAGAGAAGCAGCAATCAGCATATTGCCATTTTTATTTAATGGTTAGGAATAAGTATGCTATATATAGTAATGCTAACAGTATCTGTACAGTTGCAATAACACAAAGCAAGGTATATATTCAGTCACAAAACCCCAGTAGAATGACGTAGATGGCAACTCTAGGCTATCGTTACTACACCTTCACAAGGATTTGGGTACACCATTTATGCTTTGTGCCCAGAGATTAATACTGTGTTATGTTTTTAATGATGTTTTCCATTGTAATCAACACAGAAATAGGTCTAATAAGAATATCTCATTCAAGGAATATGGCTTTCAAAATTAATGTGTTGTATTTTTTTTCTATTAGAAATGGTAGCTTTCTAATAAAGCTACTAAATGTTACACATTCAGACATCTTTAAAGGAAGAGTTAATTCAGAACTCAGTGCTACAGAAGATTATTCACCCGTGTAGATACAATTATATCTGAGTAGATAATGGATTTGTGTTATTCTTAATGTCTATACATGGAGATAGTGAGACTGAAATAGTTTTATAACTTTTCAGTACATTGAACGAAAGAGAAGTATGACAGTAGAAAGCATCTGATAAATTAAATGTGACATGTTTTTTATCCATATAAAATGGTTTCTGAACAGCTGGTAATTGTGAATATTTCAGCAGTCATTTTTGATGTGGAATATTACCTCTGTGCCCAACACTAATGAGTTGTGAGTTGCACTTTATCAAATTGACAATGTCCTTATTTTTCTTTCCTTCCTTCCTTCTTTTCTCTTTCTTTTTCTTTCTTTGTCTCTGTGTCTATCTGTCCACCTTCTCTCTCTCTCTCTCTCTCTCTCTCTCTCTCTCTCTCTCTCTCTCTCTCTTTCTCTCTCTCTCTTTCTCTCTCTCTCAGGCACAAACTAAAAGTGGTGTAGCAGTAGTTAATAGAGGTGCTCACATTTTTAAAGCCATGAGCCTTTTCATAAAGTTTCACTATCAGCTTTTTCTTTAAAATCTATCGTAACACTAGAAAAAATAACCTTTGGGTTGAGAGTAAAGAAGATGACAATGAAACTCTATATTTGAAAGAATACTGAATGGGTGTTTTAGGTAGATAATAGGGTACCTTAAAGTATCCACATTTTTTTAGTAAAGGGTTTCCATTCAGGAATAAAACATGATGATAATGGCTTATATTTGTGTAGTTCCTCATACCTTTCCCAAAGATATTTTGTATACATCATATCATTTGACCCTGAAAATAATATTAGGGAGAAGGTCATCATTCCTATGAGGAAATGCAAATAAAGAAAAACTACACACTTATAAAAATCTGAGCACATAATTTAAGTCTTAATTAGACGATTAGAGTTGTCAGAAGTGGAATGAACTGCTTTGAGAAGTGATAGGTTACCCTTAATTTGATGTTTGCAGACACTGGTAGCATGACTACTAGATAAGTGTGTTATAATGGGGATTCTTTTTATGTGTGGCTTAGATTAGATGGTTGCTGAAGTTCCCTCTGAAGTTCAGTTTCCAAGATTTTGTCTCTGGATTTACACTGCAGTTCTTTGACTATGTAGCTGGACAGAAATCAATGTCAATTCATAGGAAACTAGGTAGAACAAGGGGCTGCCCAAATTGGAAGGGAGGTGAAAGATTTAAATTCAATATTCCTTTTGAACTTAAAAATGTAGTGTGGTAGGAGTAAAGCATGAAGAAGCAAATATATTCCCTACATTACCCTCCTGCTTATTCACTCCAGAATCTGCATTGTAATATGTAGTTTATATAGTCTTTAGAACAGGAGACAAGCTAAGCAAAGCTGGAAGAGATCATAATCACAGCTCAAAACACACACTCCTCTGTTTATTATTCTATCAGTTTCCTACGTTCAACACCTTAGCATTAAGTCTGAGTCTTTCCTGCCTGGCTCAAATATCAACTTACTAAGTCCCATATATTCTGCCTTCCCAAATAAGCACACCTCTGCCTCTCTATTCCTACTGTCACAACTCTAGTATAGACCAGCATTACTACCCTTCTGGACAGTCATCTAGGAGGCTTGTCTGCCTCTCCTTTTTCCATCTCCTATGATATCTTCATTCCAGGGCCAAACTAATCTTCCTTATCAGGGGACACAATCATGTCATTTCTCTGTTCAAAACACTGTAGTGGCTCCAAATTACCTATTGAATAGATACCCTAGCATTCAAAGTCTTCCACAATCTGATGCCATAGTATTTTTGTACCTGTGTTTCATTTTGTCCATGTTCTTTCTATTACAGACCAACTGTATTGTTTGTTTTCATCTCCAGTGCATACACAGCACTTCCGTGCCCCAGTACCATTTCTGTAGTGTTCAACCTCAGTAATCTGTTAAAACCTACCTCCTCCTTGAAGCTTGCTACATTCACTTAAGTCAATGATAATCCATCCTCAGATCTCATATGCCACTCTGTACCTTTCTTATGCACTTATCATGTATTATAAGTTAGTTATTCAGATAGGTATCACTTTCCTCAACTAAACTGTAACTCCATGAAGTCAGGGGCCATATTGCAACATTTCAACATTTGTAGCTCTCTTATGACTAGTATAGTTGTTAGAACACAATATAACTTTAGCTTAATAATTATTGAAGTAAAGTTAATTTAATATACTATCTTCCTGTTTTCCTGGAATGTTAAAAGAAAATGGCTGATGAATGAGGAAGTACCACAGTTTTGGTGTGAAGCTCTTTTTTTACTTTGGGGTGTTTCCAAATCCAAGACGTTTGTGCTTAGTAACTTGACATAGTGATGCTTTTCCTATCGCAGGTAAGGAAATCATATTCCCTTCCTGTCTCTGAGAACTGGGTACAGTGAATTAAATGGAACTTAGAAGTTGTAATGGGAATATGAAGAACTTCCCTGCCCCTTGGCCCCTTGATAGGCTTAAGTGACTCTGAGAACCTTCCCTGATTTGAAAATATACTCTGCCCCCTAATAGGCTGAATGTGGTCATATGGAGCCTGTGGCAGGACGCTTGTTTTTTCAGGAATGCCCACACCTTATTACTTTGTAATTGGGCAGTGGGTCAAGAGGGTTGTTATATTCTTTGAGCCAGGAGAAGGCTATATATACCCTGATGTGAGGTTTTGCTTTGGGGCTCACTTTAGAAAGAGTTGTGTGATTTGGCCAGATGAGACTCTAGGCAGACGTTGAGCCCCCTGGCTTTGAAAACCCAGATGTTGGTGCTTCCCTCTCTGGTAACTAACTACATATGGATGTAATGGTTAGACAGCTGAAAGCCCTATCTGCTGAATTGTGTTATTTTCTGTTGTAATTTCTGTTTGTATTCTCTGAGTTCAGGGTGCTGACTTTTCCCCCTGAACTAGGTAAATGATAGATGTTTCATTGAGTAAAGTAAGATTGTTAACCCATTTTTGAGTTGCTTTCCTTTAGAAAAGCATATCTAAGAACCTGTGCTAGCAGCCATCCTAGACATGCTAGGGTATTTGCTACTACAGAAGTATTTCAGAGGATGATACAGGATCACATATATATTACCTTGAGTCATAAACAGAAAGAATGAACATGTGGGCAAGAAGCATTGAAACAACTATTGACACTCTCTCCTCCCCTTATCCAACAATTACTACTCTCTACCTGCTTCTGGGATGTTCTCTTTTGCTTCTGTAGGAGCACTATGAAGTCAGTCATGGAATCATTCGGGCAGGCAGGCAGGCAGGCATTCAATAAGCATGCATTAAGTGCCTATGTGCACCGGAAAAAGTTATGGAGAAGTATCATATAAGCATAAGTAAAAATGATAATTGAGTCCTAGATTGTATAGCAGAAGTACAGTGCTTTAAGGGGATAGTATTTGTTCAGTTTTATTTCTACCTGAAAAAATACCACATTGAAAAATAGCAAGAAAATATAGTTAAACTGCAGTCTTTGGAATTAGGAGTATTGAGGTTAGTTGATGTACCGATAACCATTTTAAAAATAATTTAACATGTATTCAGCACTGAATTAGTGTCCATGTTGGGATAAAAAAAAGCTGGACTTGGGGATAATTGATATAGTATGATCAGGAAAAATAATCAATGGGAAGGTTGTTTGGAAAATATGTATACAGGTAGAATTATGGTTTATCAAATAGACTCATCAGATCTTTGTGCTAGAAGAGACTGTAGTATAGAGGTTATCTAGTCAGATCCTTAACAGTGGAGAAATCTCATTTACAATATCCTTGATGAGTGGCCATCCATACTGTGCTTGAACACTTTTGCACAGGAAATTCACTATCTCATTAGGCAATCAATTCTAGTTTTAAACATCTCTAATTGTTAGAAAGTTCTTCCTAAGATTGAGTTGCAATCTGTCTCTTAGTAAATTCCATCTTTTGTCCCTACTTCTACTCTTCTAGCTTAATGAGTTTTCTAAAATTATCAAACAGATAACATCTTCAAGAATATTTAAATAAAAAGATGTTTTAATAGAGTATTTGTATAGACATGAGTACATTAAGTAATACTTATATGAGTGTAATGAAATAACTTGAAATGTATTTAAATACCTTGTTGAGTATTTTAATGATATTTTTTGAAGTTTTTTCAAATAAGGATATAAACTGTTTTAGAAATCATCTCAGAAGAATTCTTTTCTAAAAAATGCATCTTCTCCTTTGTATAAAGTTTAAAAAAAAAAGAAATAAAGCACCAAGTAAATGTGAGCTGTTCATCATCATCGTAATCCTTCAGTAATTATTTAGCAAAAAATTATGAGGTAAATAATCTTGACTATGGAAAACAACTTTGAGAAACCTGGAAGTAAGCAGAAATGGTGTTATGTCATAGGTACTCTGTAGCTTTTGCATTTGCTCTCCATGACTGTGTCCTAGGACTTCCTGATTTCTGTTTCCGTTTTCTCTGGTGACCTCTTCCAGTAGCATAGATTTTGATCATTGTTTATATAGACCTTGTTTATCTAGTCTTATTCTCTCCTCTGATTTTCAGCAGTTGCCTACTGGGCAGTTCAAATTGTGTGTCCTGGAGATATCTCAAACTCAACATGTCTAAAACTGGACTCACTGCCCACCACAAATATTGCTCTTTAAAACTTCACTGTTCTGCCAAAGATACCACTATTCTTTTAGTCTCCCACATTCATAACCTCAGTGTTACCCTTAGCTCCCTACCCCACATATGCAATTAGTTGTCAAATCTTACACTTCTATAGTATCTTTTCTATTTAACCCCTACTCTCTATTTACACAAATACCACCTTAGTCCAGGATCTTATCATCCCGCACCTAGATTGTTACAAGAACCTTCTAAATGGCCTTCCAGAGATGAATCTCTCCCATGTCAGTCAGTCTTCTACATAGCTACTAAAATTGTTTTTCTTAAGTACATATCACAGCATGTCACTCTCCTATTCAATGAATTCTGATAAGTCCCTATTTACTTTAGGATCAAATATAAACTCTTCTGTTTAGCTTTTAAAATCCTTCATGGCCAGGCCCAAGTCAAACTTTTCTTCCTGCTGGTCATTGCTCTCCCCTTCATAACTATGTAATGTAGCCAAACTTTTTTTGGTGTTTTTTTTTTTTTCCACAAATAACACACCTTGTCCTGTCTCTGTCCCTTTGCAATGTTCATTCTTTGTGTCTGTAATTCATTCTTCACCTCTATCTCACAGACTCCCACTCTTCCTTCAAGATGTAGCTTAAGTACTACCTTCTACAGGAAATCTTTCCTAATCCCCCAATGCTAGTGTCCTTTCTCCCAAACCGCTCTGTAGTAAACACATATATTTATATGTATACTCTTTATATCCCCCATTAAAATACAATTTCCTTGAGACTTAGAATTCTTCCACCTTTGTATTGGTATTCACAGTGCCTAACACTTTGAGGGCACTTAGCAGATCCATTTTGATTAAATATTCGGATTGCTTACATTTGGAGCCCATTAACTCTTATGAAAATTCTAATTTGCATTACCTGCTTCTCAGCCTCTAGTATTGACAACTGAGTCCCTTGAAATACATTAGACAAGTCCATAGCAGAAATAAAAACACAAAAAGTGAAGTTGTCTGGTGTCATTACTTTAGAGCTAAATATCCATACCTACCTCATACACCTCAATGGCTCTTATAGGCATTACTTCATAGTATAAAAGTCATTTGTTATAATAATGGCCTGAGTTATCAAGAACCTTTTTACAGACTTTTTATTTTTTTTTTCTTTTTACTGAGACCTATTATTTCATTAGTCTAAGGAACTTTTAGGAGGGAAAACCCTTCCACGAATATAAATTAATCTGTAAATTAGCCTAAGTTGCTTATGGTACCAAAAATTTACAATAATTGCACTTGATTGCAAGTTATGCATCAGAAGGACTGGACAAAAATTCTTTCTCAATCCAAGAGAAACCTTTCTGTTCACTAGGCTATGATTTCCCTTGTTGCCCTCAGATTTAATATTAAAATGAATATTTAGAAATCATATAAACAGTCAACTTCAATATATGTTATCAGAGATTATAAATGGATATATTTTTGCTTCTACTCTGTTAATGTGGTGACAGAACTCTGAAGACAAAGGTTGTAAACGGATTTTTTTATTACCTGATGGTCCTGCACTGCTTGTGAGAAGAGACAAATATCATAATGCTGAAAGCCCACAGGTGTTCTAGATAACAATGACTAAGAGACTGGCTTTCTTACTATGTGATCTTAAATAAACAAGCAAAAATAATTTCTGAGATTTTCTTCTTGTAGCAATATGTTCTATAAGAAGAACAGGTATAGTATGTGTCTTTTAAATTATGCCTTTGCTTAGCAATATCATTTATATGATAGTTCCTAATATATGTTTGCTATTGAACTTAACTCTGTGAGGCATTGGTACAAATTGCCATTCCCTGAAAATTGAAAAGGAAACAAATTCTTCTCTTAAGCTTCTATCTTGCTATGGCAAGTAGACTTACAAACAATAAAATTTAAACTGTATATGGTCACATTCCTCTGAAAATAAAGCATTCTAAGACCAGAAATCCATATTAATAACTAAATTAGACAAAACTGGGAGCTTCCATAAAGTGTCAGGAAGTTAACTGACCCAAACTTGCATGTTTTTCAATGAATCAACTATGGGAGATATTGACCATTTAGATTATTCATCATTAATTTCCTTTTGTTTTACATTCATAGAAGGGAATATGTTGTGTAAGCATCCTATATTGTGTCTGCTCCTTCTTAGGATTGGAAATATGAGATTTTTCAGATCAGTATTTCAGATCAACATAAAATTATTGAGTTTAGTCATTGCAACCCTCTCACCACATCTTTGGAAGATTTCTGATTGGCCTACGAGGTTTGTTTTGTCATTGCTGTGGATGACACTTTGCTGAGCTAGACTATGATTTCTTATACAGAGGTATTAATGTCAGGATTGATAAATGTATGTACTCTATTTGCTTGTCAAAGTTCAAGAAGGAAGATATATCCAATATTCTCAGTGAGAATAAAGCTTATCTGTATTGCCAAAGGCCTACAAAAATGCCATATATTGACAGTCTCAATATTTCATTTTGTTATGAATACATCTTGTTAATAGCATAAAACTATTGAGAGTAAATATCTTTTGTGACTTCATGCAAGAGTTTTTAATCATGTATTTTCCCATAAAATATGTAATCTAAAAAGGAGCCAATTTTTAAAATTATTCTCAACTGACACACATCATTGTGTATTGTCAAAGATTCTCAGCTATTAAAATGTAGTTCTATTACTTTTTTGATTCTGATTTAAAACATACCTTAATTTTATCTTTTAGATCTTTATAATCTACAAAATCATTAATAACACATAATTTCTTCATTTCATTCAGTAGGATGACTGAATTTGGGGTGTTTGTCCACTTGAACTTCAAGAAGAATTAGAAAATTCTGATGTTTACTTATTTAACTCCATCTAACAAATAAGAAAAAAAATAGTAAATAACCGATGTTTCTGTTAGTCAGTTTATACATATCAAATTTAATGCTTAGATATATTGTCATTTTCAGAGGTCTACATTTAAACCACTTCTCTTTTCTAATACATTGATTTTTAGAGTAGAAATCAAAGTGAAGCTACACTCTGCTAAAAAAGATTACTCAGTGATAAACAAATGACATAATGTAAATCTATACCAGCATGGTTAGTTAGAGCCCACTGCTCCACATCTGATTGTGCTGTAGTCAAAGTCAACAAGCATTTTACAGCAACACTTCATTTATCTACCATTATCAGAGAAAGGGCATTTCCAGAAAACTTAACCTTTTCTTATTTTAAACATTATTTTTTAATTTCAAGGATTTGGGGGGTATTTGTAAAAGTATAAAACAATGCCTTCCCTTCTTAAGAGACACATTTAATTTAGGTTAACCCTATCTGTTCAGGATTCTGTTTTAATCATTATTAACAGAAAAGAACCAAAACTCTGGAATTGTTTATCAAAGTTTAATTATTACATAATTTCTGAGGGTTGATTTTTAATTATTACATAATTTCTGAGGGTTGATTTTATCATAAAGATAGTCATTATGAGAGTGATGTAGGGCATAATAGCATAGGGAGTAAAAGGCTTGCCTTGGATTCAGGAAGACTTTTATTCAAGTTCTGCCTCTGACACATAACTTCTGACCTTGGACAAATAATTCAGTTTTTCAGTGCTCTTGGTAACTCAAGACTAAGTTTAGGTTGATTTACATTGATGTAAGGAGTTTACATACATGGAGTTTCCTAGACTGATAAAATCATAGGTCTCAAGCCAACCAAAGATAATTATTCTTTATTATATATCACTTTACAACTTAAAAAATATTTTCCCGTATATACCAGAGATTGATCCAATGTCTAAACATCTATTCAGACAAAATTCGTATTCATTCATTTCTTCATCATATTCATTCAGCTAATATTATTTGATTACCTGTTTTGAATAAGCCTGTATACTTGGTTCAGTGGGAAGGAGGATCAAAGAATAATGAAGGAATAAGTGAAAAAGCATTTATGATGCATTATGTGACAGGCACTGTTCTGTGTTGGGGATATGAATACAAAAGTGAATCACTTGTTGCTGGTAAAAATGGCATATTCTAATAGAAAAGGAAAAGAGGAAACATACAGGAGAATGTTGACCGAGAAAAGTCCTTTCATACCTTTCTAGTCTTATTCTTTATTCCCTTCCACAGACTAAAATTCCAGAGACACCAGCTTTATGGCTATTCCCTACACACACTCCATATTCCAACTCCAGGCATTTTCACTAACTTATGTCTATCCCTAGGATACTCTTTCTTGAATATTGCCTCCTGACTTACTTGATCTCCTTCAAAAGTTAGCTCAAATCCTACCTTCTGCATGAGATCCTTCCCAGTCTCTACTCATACCAGCCTTCCTTCTGAGATTACCTTCAATTTATAATGTATATCTCTTGTATGTAAATAGGTCTTTGCAGATGGTCTTTTCCATTACAATGTGAACTCCTCAAGGGCTTCAAATGCATTTTTGCCATTCTTTGCATCCCCAGCCCTACCTTCATGTTGCTTATAATCTATTAGGGGTGTTAAGAAATGTGTGGATAACTATAATATATGATTAGTCATTTAGAGAAATACAACTTAGAGTAGTGACCAGTCAGTAGGGAAAAAAAAAAAGGAAAGGTAATACTGATTAAAATACTTTAGACTTTAAGGAATAGGTAGGAATTCAGGAGACAAAAAGGGTGAGAGAGGACATTTAGGTATGTAAAACAGTGAAAGCAAGGAAACAGAATGAAGAATGTTTAGACCATGATTAAGGACCACAGAGTAAACATTTTGACTGGAACAAGCAATCCATGGAAGATAATACTATGAGGTAAGGCTAAATAGATGGGATAATTTCAGATTATTAAGGCTCTAAATGCCAAGCAAAGATGCTTGAATTTTATTTGGTAAGCAGTAGAAAATTCTTGAGCAGAGGAATGATGTGACTAAATCCATCCACAAGAAGATTATTTTGGCATTGCAATCTTGGGAGATTTCTAGCCCTAGTTACTAATTCTTAAGCTGGTAAGTAGTCTTTTGTCCTCCTAATAATGGGCCAATGTGCTTGGAATATGTGGAAAAGCTTAGGTAATCAGAAATTCCCAAATAAGTTTCATTTCTTGCTAAGATCATCAAATCTATCAAGGAACTTCCTTGATCAACTGGTAATCATACTTTTGAAACAAATGCTGTTTCCAGAGAAAGAACTGATATGTAAAAGTATGTAGAGAATGATTTTACATATGTATACATATTTGTGCCTAGTGATAGCCATCTTTAGGTGAGGGGGTATGGGAAAATACAAAGAAAAGAAATTTACATGATAACTTTATTATATATTTAAAAGGAATAGCAAGTTGTATATAATAGATTTGTAGTTTCACATACAATCATATTTTTATTATACTGTGTTATAGCAATACTTGTTGCTTTATTCTACATTAAAAATAAAATTAATTTTTAGTTTTTAAAACAGTCTTTAATCTATATAAGATAAGCACACATAGCCATAATAAAAAGTAATATGTTAATCTGCAAAGGGAATAAAGTGATACGGTTTTTCAGAGCAAGGATTGAAGAGGTGATATAGTGTAGACAAAAAGATTTGTTATGAAACTGTTACAGTGATGTAAGTAGATGGAAATGAAGGCCTGTATTGGTAAAGTAATAGAGGGCTTAGAGCAGTGGTTCTTAATCTGTGGGTTATGACCCTGTTGGGGGTCAAGTGACCCTTTCACAGGAGTCACAAGGGTCACCTAAGACCATGGGAAAGCACATATTTGTGATGGTCTTAGGAACTGAGATGCTGCTCCTCTATCTGTCTCCTGGCATGTCTGCCTACGTGTAGATATGCCCACATACGAGTATTAAAGGGTCGCGGCATTAGGAAGGTTGAGAACCACTGGCTTAGCGGAAAAGAAATGAATGCGAGGTATGCTGTAGAGATAAAATTGAAAGACCTTGATAAAGGATTATCCATAAGAAATAAAGGAAAATAATAGTAAAAAAAAAATGACTCAAGGTTTTGCCATGATGGTACCACAGACTGAAGTGGTTAAAATAAGGAGAAACAGCTAGTTCTATATCCCAAAGATAGCTTAAAAAAAAAAAAATGGAAAAGGACCTATTTGTACAAAAATATTTATAGCAGTTCTTTTTATGGTGACTAAGAACTGGAAAACAAATGGATGCCTGTCAATTGGGGAATGCCTAAACAATCTGTGGTATATAATTGTAATGGAATACTGTTGGCCTATAAAAAAATGACAAGCAGGATAACTTCAGAAAAACCTGGAAAGACTTACATGAACTGATGCATAATGAAGTGAACAGCACCAGGAGAACTTTGTACACAGTAACAACAATACTGTTTGATGAAGAACTGTGAACAACTTAGATTATTCTCAGCAATACAATGATCCAAGACAATCCCAGAAGACTGAAGATAAAGTATAATATCCACCTCCAGAGAAAGAACTGATACTGAGTGAATATAGACATGTTATTTTTCACTTTCTTTCATTCAAGTCTTATTGTATAAAATGACTAATATGAATTTTTTATATAATTAGACATGTATAACCTATGTTAATTATGTAGGCTATTATATATAATCATATACTAATGATGTAATATATAATTATAGCCTAAATTACCTTCAGGAAGGGAGGGAGGAATAGAATTTGGTACACAAAACTTTAAATTAAAATGTTTTATAAAATTGGAAAAAAAAATAAGGGGGAACATGTTTTGGGGGAAAGGAAACATTGACTTGGAAGATTTCAGATTTGCCATTTAATATATAGTAAATTTTGTAAGTAATGCTAATGTGACACTTGTATATGTCATTTTATAATACATATACTTACATGTGTATGTTTTATAATGCTCATTTGATACCATATTACATTTGAAGAACTGTAGTAGCAACATGGTAGCATAAGCAAACCAAGTATGCAACCTTCCTAAAGCCTCCAGAAATAGAGTATAGTGTAGGAAGAGTCTACCATGTAGTTCTCTACTCAAGGCAGCTGTCAAGTGGTCTCCTTAGAGTCTCTTTGGCATATAAGTAGGTAATGTTTTTCAAAAGCCTAAACCCAAGGAGTGGGGAACCTGCGACCTTGAGGTCACATGTGACCCTCTAGGTCCTCAAGTTCAGCCTTTTGACTGAATCCAAACTCCAGAGAACAAATCCTCTTAATAAAAGGATTTGTTGTGTAAAGCGTGGACTCAGTCAGAAAGTCACATTCAGAGACCCTGAAGGCTATACATGGCCTCAAGGTTGCAGGTTTCCCATCCCTGGTGTAAACCATTTGTAAAGCCACGCACTAGCAGCTTTCCAGAAGAATTACTTATTCCATAACAAATCAAAGCAAAGCATTCACAGTAAATCAAAGTACAGCATTCACAATTTTACAACTTATCACAGATAATCAAAATATAGCATTCACAACAACTTATCACAGAAAATGGCCACATAGTTTCCACTACAGTGGCCACAATGTTTTGAACAAAGAACAATCATTTAGTAACTCAAGCATTCACGAAATCCTTAATTCAGTCACAAAGTACAGTAGTCAAAGTTTTCCACTCATGGGGCATACTAGGTTACAAATCAATTACTTATTCAGTCATCAATCACTAAGTACAGTCATTTAGTCAATCAGTCATCCTTCATTATTCACTATTCAATCATTAGAAAATACACAGACCCTCCACCCCTACCTTGGTCAGTAGTAAATTATAATCTTCTTAGTCATTAAACAGCATCCAAGTAAAGTCTTCTTTCGGCTTGACTCAAGGTGATCCCTTGGATTCCCTGGATCCCCTTCCATGGTCCCAGATCCTACCTGGATTCACCAAACTGTCACCTGGGTTCACAGGCAGACAGCTCCCAGGTCCTAGTCCCATTCTCCACGCAGTTCCCTCTCCACAATGGAGTTCACAGTGTCCAATCCATCTCAAATCCCTCACAGTCTCTGCTCCCAGGAAGTCAAGGCCCAACAAAGCTACAAACAGATAAAGTCTCAGCATCACAGTCATGCTTCCTCAGTCCCTTGGCAGCTCCAGCTGGCCCTCAGACCCAGAAGAAGTCTCAGCTGGCTCCCAGAATGAAAAATCACTCCATGTAGGTTTTCAAAATCAAAATGATTCTCTTCAGCTTTGGGGTGGGGGTGGGCTTTCCTCTTCAACCTCCTCCTAGCAGCTGCTTCTGCCTCCACAGTGCTCCAAGAAATTCTGACTCAGTTCTCAGTTCCCATTTCTATTCTCAATTCTCAGTGCAGCAGTAGTAGCCCAGCCTCCAGATGCTGCTGAGAGAAATTCTCTCTCTCTCTCTCTCTCTCTCTCCAGCAGAACAGCTTCTGCCACCAGATTCTTTTTTTTTTTATTAAATTGATTTGTTTATTTACTTTTAGTTTATAAGATTCAGTTCCACAATCCCTTGAGTTTCAAATTTTCTCCCCTCTCTCCCTCCTCACAGCAGTTTGCAATCAAGTATAGGATCTGCAAATACTTTCACATTAGACATTAGTCTGGTTATATAGAAGGGTTGTAACCAATGGAATGAACAATGGGAAAGAGGAAACAAAACCAAACATGGAAAAGAAAGAGA
>CM053587.1:133012074-133045129 GCA_028646515.1 Pseudochirops corinnae | reverse complement strand
CAATCCCTTGAGTTTCAAATTTTCTCCCCTCTCTCCCTCCTCACAGCAGTTTGCAATCAAGTATAGGATCTGCAAATACTTTCACATTAGACATTAGTCTGGTTATATAGAAGGGTTGTAACCAATGGAATGAACAATGGGAAAGAGGAAACAAAACCAAACATGGAAAAGAAAGAGAGCATGTAGCTTGCTTCAGTCTCCATTTAAACTGTTCTTTCTAGATCTTTCTCTGAATGTAGACATCTCCTTTCATCCTCAGTCTTTTAGAGTTGTCTTTTAACCTTGCATTGCTGAGAAGAGTCCACTTTATCAAAGTTGGTTATCACACATACATACGTTGTATCTGTCATTGTGTACAAATTTCTCCTGGTTCTGCTCTTCTCACTTAGCATTAGTTTGTATAAGCTTCTCCAGGTAAATATGAAGTCCATCTGCTCCTCATTTCTTATAGCAAAATAGTATTCCATTATATTCATATACCACAACTTGTTTAGCCATTCCCCAATTGATGGGCATCCCCTTAATTTCCAATTTTTCTGCCACCAGATTCTTGTCCCAGGAAATTCTGACCATCCCTCTCTGGATCTTTTCCTTATATACGCATAGCATAAGCTGCTTCCTGTTTCAACCAGCCTGTTACATCAGGAACAGGCGTTCATACCTTCTGTTTCTTTCACAGAGGCTTGATTAATTACTAAGTGCTAAGTACCTGCTTCCTTGCCAATACAAAGGGGTCTTCAAATTCAAATTACATTACCATTATACCATTCCTCCTGGGTACCAGAGAATATGCAGTCCACAAATGCCTAGCCTGTTGTCTTTACTACTATGACATTTGTCTTGAAGCAGCAGAGCTGAATAGGTAAAGCCCACATTGACTTTTTTTTTTTATCTTAGCTAGGGAATGGAAAAGAATAGTACTTTTTGAAAAGTTGAAGTCTGTGATTCTAGAACTCTCATAATTCAGCTGGAATCTGGTTAATCAGTAACTCTTCAGATTTCCAGGACATACATACTCAAAATAATGTGGTCCTGTAATTTAATGTACATAGAAAAAATGAGAAGGAAAGATTAGTTATTCCTTCAAGAAATCTTCTAGTTCAACTTATCTCACAAACATTTTCCCATCTCACTCTTTTAGGTCTATGGGGGTGGCAGGTGAAGTTCTTGAACCACTGATTCCCACATAATAGGTATAGGAGTATATATCTGGGAACTGATTTTTGGTTCTCAGATTATAAAAGAAGATCAAGAAAAATGCAATTAAGAGAAGGAGTCTTCTACTTCCAGCTTGCCAACCCAAAAAAAGGCCAACTAAGTGTCAGGCTGACCAGTTCCTGTCTTTTTCTAGTAGTGCTAATCACTACTAACTAATTCTCTGGGTACCATGGATTCAGGGTAATTTTGATCATAGTCTTAGTCTGCTTTTATTGTTTTGTTCATTGACAGAGCTGGGGTCCACAGTCCACATTGCTATTGCAGTCTGTGTCATAGAATTCAAGTATGTTTGAAGCAATGATTCACTTACCACCAAGAGATCTCCATCTCAAGGGAGATAGAAGGAAAGAAGCCTCTAGATATTTGTGTTAGTCTATAGATCTCCTCCATCTAATATATTGAATAACCTCTTGCCTATTGCATGCCCATAGACCTTAAGTGCTCTGCCAGTCTCTGTCACTGTCCTCTGTCTACCTGATTTCCTCACTATCTGTGTCTGTGATTCTGTCTGTCATCTTGAGAGTGGCTCCCAAATCAAATCTCTATGGTTCATTTTGTCTCCATCCACAATTGTTGTTTTTTTTTATTTTTCTGGGAACCTTGGAATATAACTCAATTTTAAGTCTTCACAGATGTAAATAGAAAGAGTCCTCAATTCCCATGCAAGCATTCAAAATAATAATGGATAACAAGTATAGGACAGCCCTTGATTTACCCTACAGAAAACAAAGATCAGCGTAAGGACCTCACAGTCATCCATAAATAATCAATTTAGTTTTTCCCTCTCCTGAGTCTTACTTTCACCCCAGGGAGAAAAGTCCTCCAGATTCAAAACCATAACTTAAGTAAAAGAAATAGTGTGGAGTTGCTAGAGGACAACCCTCTTTATATTATACCAAGTCCCAACTATCTCCCCAGGGATATATGCAGGTCTCTAGTTTTCTGCTATTGCCCTCATAACAATAACTAACATGTATGCAGTGTTTCAAGGTTTATAAAGTTCTTTATGTGTATTGACTCATTTGGGCTTGGACTCTACCCAGAAGCAAACAAACTTGGTGCTACTAGTGAGGTGAACCCCTTTTCATTCAATGTATACTTGCTGAATAATTCACTGTAATAGCAGAGGACATATTCCAGTCTTACTTCTACAAACTGAGTGTTAGTCCCTTATTGATTCTCCAACTCCTGCATAACACTCTTCCCTACATGAAACTGGTGCTGCTAAGAAACTTCAGTTCTTTCTGAAAGGCTAAAGCCCAGCATGCTCTAAGAACTTGGCATTTTCTAGGACATCCCCTCTTTCTGTTGAGGAGGTTGGGTCAAATGGCTCCATTCTCTCCAAAGGCCATGTTTTTGAGAGGTCTTTGCATTCTTTTTGTGGTAACCTACTAGGACTACCAGATGAGACTATGTATACACTATGCTTCTACCTCTATTTTTCTAACATTTCTTCATTCCTTGTTAAAGGGTAACAAAGTGTAGACACCATTTTGGATCTCATCTAAGGTCCAAATTTAACATTTTCTTGTCTCTGTTACTGCTTAATTTCTATACTTTTATCTACCGAGCTGAAAGGAAATCAATTTGTTCAGGAGTCTCCAGATCAATCAACCTCTCCCACCCCCCAACTACACTTTTTGGCTGTTTTTCATGCTGTGATTCCATTTTAGACTACCTAGAGAATACAGATTTAGGTCATTAGTCTGAGTTCATGGGAACTTAGTTTGCAGGGTGACCTGGGGGAAATTAATTTTATAACCTGAATAATTGTTATCCTTCATTTTATATTTAATGATTCCTTAGCCTACACAATAGAAATAGTTTGACTTAATCTCTACTGTGCAGAGAATTATAGCAAAACTATAGAAGCATATATTCATGGCCTTAAAGGCAGTTGAAATCAAATGGCATCCAAACTAAGGAAGTTGTACATATGTTTCTTTCTTAATTAAGTGCATTAAATATTAGTGAAAGTACTTAAAACCATTTTGTTGAGTGGCTTACTTTGTACTAGCAATAATAGGTACTCCAAATTAAGCCCAGGGAAAATCATTATAATCATTACATTCTCTCTCTCTTTCCCTCTCTCTCCCTCTCCCTTCCTTTTCCTCCCCTCCCTTCTCATTCATCTTCTGCTTACTGCTTCTGAAGTGCAGAACCATTAGATTACTGAATGCCACTCAAAATCTGGTTGTTACAGTTATAGGCTCAATTTGTTACAACATAACTCAGTGAGTAATGTGGTACAGGAAATTTTATAATGGAAATGAGCAATTATATAGATAATACTTTGCTTTAATCACAAGAATTAGTAATATCGGATGTGAACAAGTTTTTTAAAGAAAGAAAGATTGGGTTCCAAATTTCTTATAGTTCCTGCAAGGCAATATTACACAAGATCATACATATGTACATCAAATAAATGTGTATATACATATTTATATGCTTTTATGTGTATATATATACATGTATATATATATATATATATATATATATATACACATGCACTCACACACTAGCATTGCCATCTACTCTGCCTAAATACTATCTATCTATCTAGATATATATGTATATAAATTATTTAATTAGAGGAGATAGCAATGCCAATAAGAATTTTAAAGTAAAATACAGATGATTTTGCCATAATCAATAGTGATATAACTTTTATACTTTAAAAGGGGACTGGTATGATGCTTTAAAAATGTTATTGCTGCTCCTATTTGCTAATATAAATTTCTTTTTACTATATATAGATGATTAATCAAGTAATTTGTCTATTTAAATTGAAGCATAAAGATAGAAATTGCAAATGTTTGTATAATTACTTTTGTGATATTAAAAAATGTTTTCATGTATGATTCGGCATTCTGATGAAGGAAAAAGATTTACATCAACTTTGGCAATTGTTTAAGTTTACTTTGGTAGAAATTGAATTAGTATGATTAGTAAACTGCTAAGTGGAAAACTAGATAGAGTACCAGACCCGGAGTCAAGAATAACAAGGGATCAAATCCAACCTTAATATCTGTATCACCCCAGGCAAGTCACTTAACTGTTGTCTGCTTCAGTTTTGTCATTTGTAAAATGAGAATAATAATAACACATACCTTGTCAGGTTGTTGTGAAAATAAAATGAAATAATATTTGTAAAGTGTTTTGCAATGTTATATAAAAGCTGTTGTTTTTGTTACTGTTGTTATAATAGAAAACAAACTAGACTAGCAGTATAGAGTCTAAATTCTAGTCTTAATCCCAACATTTACTAACAGTATGATGTTTGGAGAAGTCACTTGAAATCAGTTTCTGCTTTTGTAAAATGCAGGAGTTGAACATCTTTTCCAGCTCTACGATACTATGTTACTAAATTTCTTTTACTACAATGAAATCTCTCTGGCCATACATAGTCATTTGAAATGTTGACCCGTCCTCTTAAGTGTCCAGTAGTTAAACTTTATCCAGGTAGACTCTGTAATTGGTTCGTTAGGTCTAAAGGAGCAGTGAACAAGAACTCATGGTAGCTGGTTTTGGTTTGGAATGATTTGCTGCCTTCCAGAATTAGTACACTATGTTGAGAATTTAGGTGATCTGTGCCCTTTTCTGCTGCTGGAGTCTCCAACTTTAAAAGCGTTCTGTTTATAGGGCCTAAGAATTGCAGGAAATCTGCCAAAGGTCACATCAGATTTATTTCTCTATAGACTTGTAGAAAAATTGGTATTTAGAAGGGGGAGGAGGCAGCAATAAATCTAAGACTCAAGGAAGACATGATTCCATTACAAGAGATAGAAAGCTAGGATTGAACTTAAACATTCTGTCACAAATTATTCTTATGTTTTTGCTCACTTCACTCTGTATCAGTTCATTTGTGTTTGTCTCTTTCCTCACTTGTTAACAGAATGAAAACAAAGTAATCTTATTCAGCAGATCTATTGACTTAGAGAACCATTCTTCAGCTGATGGGCATCCCTTTGATTTTTAGATTTTTTTTGGTTTTTGTTTGCCACAACCAAAAGAACTATTACATATATATTTTCTACATAAAAGTCTTTTTCCTCTTGGACCTCTTGGATGCTATAATGCAGTCAGTTATTGTTAAGTAACTTTCTGTGTATAATTCCAAATTGCCAGTCAGAATGTCTGTATCCGTTCACAGATCCACCAACTGTGTATCAATGTGGCTGATGATGAATGAAATAATACCAAGTGAAGTGGAACAAGAACTGTAGCATCAATATTACAAAATAAACCTTTTGTCAGAAGTTTGATGAGGAATGAAATAAGTAAAATCAGGAGAACAACTTACACAATAACAACATTATAAAAACGAATTTTTTTAAAGTTTAAAGAAGTATAATATAATAACCATTCCTAATGCCATTTGTTACAAAGAGGTGACCGTTGAGTGTACAGAATGATGCAAATATTATGTATATTTCCGATAAGAAATTTGTTTTTTTTTCTTTTTCAAAGTAATTGGTTTGGGGAGCAAAAAAAATACATTTGTTATTTTTTTAAAATAGAGGTGGGGCTGTGGATTTGAAATATTACATGCATTTTCATATGAGGTTACTGTATTATTAATTTTATTTGACTTTGTTACAAGAGATTTCTCTTGGAGTGAGGATAATCTGTAAAAGTTTGCAATGTAAAAATAAAACAAATAACATTTAAAATGGAAACTTTTATCTATAAATTCATTTCTTATATATGTTTCTGGCTCTTTCAAGCATGTTGAAAGATTAATTTTAGTGTTTTAATCATATTATCCATAATTCTTAAACATTGTTCAATGACATAAATCTCATTCACAGGAAGAAAATAACATTTGTATAGCATCTGCAATGTGGCAAAAGTCTGCTAATTGAGCCTCACAACCACCATGTGAAATAGGTGCTATTTTTATCCCCATTTTATAGCTTGGAGACTAAGACTGAGAGAATTTAAGTGACTTGCCCACGATCATTCAATCAGTATCTGAGGTCTTTCTAACTCCAGGTCCCAACAGTTTGCTGTGATAATGAAATTTTCCTCATAGGCTTTTGTATTTCTATAACTTCATTAAAATAAATAATTTAGAATTTAATCAAAATTTAATCAAAAGAAATAGAGAATAAGTCAGTCATTAGGAAAATTCAAAACTAAAGAAACTAAGCAATAAGAGTTGAGTATGAACATATTGCATATGTGTACATATGTCTTTACACAGACATATTCATATATGCATTTAAATGATGTAGTATTTCTTTTCTTATTTTTCTTTCACACACTGCCATGAAACATAGAGCATCTTAGAAAATCAGTCACTAGTTTTATAGGCTACAACAACTGTCATAATGTTTCTAATTTCCTACTACCTGGAAATTTTCATCAAATTTTTACAGAAATACAAGGCCAAGTATGGCTGTCGTTCAGATTTCTTAAGAATCACACAATATAAACTAGGGTGAGGAGGGAGAGCAAAGAAAAAGGAGGATGGATACTTAATAAATTGAGTTTTTAAAATAAAAACTCTTAAAATTAAATTAACACATCAGTATTTATAAAGTTTCTCATTCTATATTTAAGTATAATGTAGACCAACTTAAGAAAATCATCTTCCTAAAGTTATGTTTATAAAACAGTTTAATAGTACAGTAGAAAAGGTATTAGTTTTAATTTCAGAATAGCTGGCTTCAAGTTCCTGTTCACCTTCTTGTTATTTGTCTGCTCTTATTCAAATTGCATGGATAATAGACCAAATGGGTATACAATCCTCATCACAATTAACATTCAAAGATTGGGTATCTAGTTTGGGAAGCTACCCCAGGGTCAATAGTATTCTGTATTGTATATAGTAGTAACAAAATATTATGTCCATAAACTTTTGGCACACTTTCTCATTAATGTACAATATCTAATAAAATTAAAGAATCCTTATATGGCATAGTTTCAAATCCCCACTCATTTCTTATCACCTTTTTCATATGTTTCAGCTTATCACTGTTCCTTCTGAAAAGTTTTTTGTGGAACTGGACACAGTTTCCCTTTGGTGGCTAGACAAGAGCAGAACACAGTGGGACCCTCACACATACCTACTAAATTAATATTAACTGTTTTGACTGCTCTTTAATAAATACCCTTGATTCACATTGAACTGTAATTCCATGAAAACTTCTGGATCTTTTTTTTTCCAAATGCGATGTTTCCTAGCCATATCTCCCCTGTGTTATTTGTGTAAAATTCATTTTGGCAGCCAATTTTAAGGTTTTATATTTATGCCTTATTAAACAGGTTGTTTTGACTTCAGTTTTTTGAAATACTTTTTATATCTAATGAATTATCTATCTCTCTAAACATCTTTCATCCAGTTTTGATAAGCATGTCACTTATGCTTGTGTCTAAATCATAAACAAAAATATTGAAAGGAACCAGATCAAGGATGGAACCCTGCATCATTCCCTGAAGACTTTCTTTATGGTTGACAGTGAATCATTAATTAATATATCATTGGGTCTGGTTAGTAGCTCAGTTTTTACTTGTCTATACCACTATCCATTCCACTTATTTTGAGAGCCTTTATCAAATGTCTTCAAAGTCTTTATTCTGTTGTTTAAGGCCCTGCCCAACCTCAGCTTTAGTTCCAGCTATGTCCCTTCATATATAACATGCCTAAGTCAAACTGAACTTTTTGTGTCCTTTCCATTCTCTATACCTTCACTCATGCTTTTTTTCCTCCCACAGAGTTGGAAAATATTTTCCCCTGTTTCTTATTCTTGAAATAGTTCCTATATTACAAAGTTAAATTCAAATGCCATATATCCTGATTTCCATGCAGCTAGGTGGCTGAATGGAAAGAGTACTATGCCTGGAGTCAGAGAGACCTAAGTTCAAATGTGACCTCAGATATGTCCTAGCTTCATGACTAGTCGAGTCACTTATTTGCCTCAGTTTCCTCCCTGGACTGTAAAATGATCTGGAGAAGGAAATAGCAAACCACCGCAGTATCTTTGCCAAGGAAACCCTAAATGTGGCAGTGTGGGACATGACCAAAATGACTGAAAAACAAATGATTTCCATAAGCTCTTCATAATCATTCTCCCATTAGAACCTATTGCTCTTTGTTCCTCCCCTAGAATGATTTTATACTAATTTTTATTATTACTATTTGTGTCCATGTTCAGACTCTTCTAACAGGTTATATAACTTCTTTAAATGTGGAGACCATAGGGTCTTATCATCTTTGTATATCACACAGTATCTTATGCAGAGTAAGCAGTTGAGATATTTTATTGGTTTATGAAACCGTTTATTTCAGTTTTATCATTTCACAGTACACTTCAAATGTCATCATTTTCTCCAGGAAAATCTCCGGCTGAAATACAACCTTACTGTTTTATGATAAAGAATAAATTAGAATAATGATAGGTGCCAGATCTGGCCTTTCATTGAAATGGAGATTCCATGGATGAGGAAACTTTCTCTGCTAATGCAGATCTGTAACTTCACTGCAACTTACACTCTTAAGAGAGTCAGCTAGACCAATGAGAGGGTAAGGGATTTGCCCAGGGTTACACAGCCAGTGGGTTCTTGAAATTATGCCACACCGTCTCAGTTTTAAGGAAAAGGATATAGATATTAATTGAATCAACTGATAAATCAGCAAGCATTTTTCAGGTGCCCAGCATGAGCCAGGGATTGTGTCAAGTACTGAAGAAACAGAGATAAAATTGAAACAGTTTCTTGTCTTAAAGAGTTTCCATTCAAATGGAGAGGCAACATATATAAATATGCATGTATAGATACATCCATACATATATGCATATGTATATATGTGTGTGTATATACTCACACATACATGTGGATATGCGTATATATATGTTTGTGTACAAACACAAATAGGCCAGTACATGACATATATAAATCAAATACAAGGTGACCTCAGAAGGGAAGACATTAGAAGACTGGGGATAAGAAGGGGTTTTTATCAGAAAAGGTCTCCCTAAGTAGATGGTCATTAGTAGACTCTTGAGATAAACTAGGGAATCCTGAAAAGAGAATATCTAGTGAGAGAGAATTTCAGGGTGGGAGATAGCCAGTGCAAAGACCTAGAGATAAGAGATATGAAGCCTGGTATGTGAGAAAGAGCAAGGAGGCCATTGTGGATAGATCCCAGAGAAAATTAAGGCAAGTTAACTGTAAGTAGATCAGAAAGGTAAGAAGGGGCCAGGTTTTGAAGAGCTTAAAATGCCAAAGAAATGGTTTTAAAAGGGCAAACATACTCAGGCACACAATTTTCATAATCTAATGCTCCTCTCTTGCTGGCTTATACTGAATCAGCATTAAAAAACCATTTCTCACATTAACCTTATATCCTTGTGAACTAAATACACTGAAGAAATGAAGTGTTAGAGATCCATTTTGGAAACCATTTATATATAGATCTAAAGGTGAGTGGCTGTACTGTAAGAAATAGATAAAACATTTCTTCTTATAATAATATAAAGTAGCTTTAAATGTAAACCAAATACCTAAAGCCTTATGGTACTTAACAGGCAATATTCCATTTATTTTAGTCTGAAGTGGTAAAATTTTTATTTGCATCTAAAACGAACACCTTACTTCTCCATTTTTATTTAATTATGTTGGACTAAATACTTACACACAACACAACCATACAATATATAAAATATCTAAGTATTACCATGGATTATAGTGTCACTTTGGGAGGCTATATTAAGTATTACAGCATAATGGGATGTATTAGAAGAAATATATTCCCTCACTTTTAACAGTGAATAATTTGAAAATGTAAATCTTTTCTCAAAAGAGAACTACTTATCTATAAACAATGTTAACACAGCTTTTGAATATCATCTTGGGAGATGATATTAAATTCCATTACTTTAAAAAAAAACCCAAGATTTCATCAGCATTTATGTATCCTCTTACCTTAAACAGGATGCATCCAGTCAATTTTTTAACAAATGCTACCTTGAATAGCCATTCAGAAACCGCAATGATGATGACAACAATTATTGGCTAACCTTTCACTGATGAACCTGCCTGAACTTAGCTTAGCACTTTATTTGATGACAGAGCAATCTTGTAAACCAGTAGAGAGCCAGCTATGATTTACTTTTACTGAGATAAATCATATAATTATTTATGTTAATAATCTACTTCCTGAAAAATTCTAACTTTTTTATTAATAGCAACAAAAACATTATGTTTGTCTAGGACCTTCTATTCAGATCACAAAAACTTGTCCTAAATCTGTTGCTACTGTCCTATAATTGTTATAATAGTATTCTTTTCTTTGGTTTAAGGAATTGTCTCCTATTGTGTGCCTTCTTAAAATACAATCTGTAAATCTGAAGAACTAATTCACATGTTTAGCATAAACTAACTTAGCAGGTCTGATAGTTGTGACATGGATGAAAATGAAGGGCCCTGAAAGAATAGGGGATAGGACAGGTACATTTTAGTGAGGGTTCATAGGGCAGAGGGTTTGTATCAATTGAATGCGTGCTGGTGCCTAGAGAGGATACATCTGCACTGAAGGACTGAAGTGACAGATCTCAAGCAACTGTGGGAGAAGTGTGTGGAAACTGAGGCTTGGGGAGGAGGCATTTAAAGGAAGGGTGGAGGAGAAAATACATCTCCAAGTAGGAGAGGACTTTGAAATCAACTTTACCTACTTTTCATTTCACAGATTTGTCTATGGTTTGGTAGACTGATTCAAGAGCTATTCCCCACTTAACAAGTGACTTAAGGGTATAAAAAAGTAGTTCCCAAGAGAAGAAATCCTATTTTAGCCATTCAGAAAAAAGCTTCAAAATAACTACTAATTAGGAAAAAAAAATACAAGTTAAAGCAATTCTGGGATTTCTACCTTGTACCCATCAGGTTGGCAAAGATGACAAAAAAGGAACGTGACAAATGTTGGAATGGCTATGGGAAAATAAGTACATTAGGGCCCTGTAAGTAAATGGACACAGCTATTCTGGAAAGCAACATGATTGGGAAATTGACACACCGTCCTCCCTCCCAAATGTTAAGTACCTTAAAAACAGGGAATGTTTTGTTTTTCTCTGTGTATCCTCAGTTTTCTTGCAATGACTAGCAGAAATATTTGTTTAAGTGAGTTAAATTGAATTGAACCCTTTTCCCAGTGGATTCAAGCCGATGCAACTCAACTCTTTGTTGCATTAGCTCGGCATGCACAGCATTGCTCTTAAAACTAATATCATTAGCAGAGTGGTGACTGTTGCTGCATTAGTTGGAGGGTGAGAGGTGCCAAAGTGACACTCATTGTACAGGTGCCTTTTCCTCCCACTCTACCTTTCCTCTGTTCTAAGACGATTCATCTTTCTTACATAATTGCTTTTCCTGAGCTGTCTGTGGCTTCAATTTTGCTTATGGCTCATCTCCAACCATATCCCTTAAAAATATTGCATGACCCTGAGCACATATAGGGTGTTGCCAAGTGACACAAGCATGTGAAGACATTGAAGGCAATCTTTTAAATACACAGTACATATATAGCAAGGAGAATCAGATACCCCTTTTTTTTTCTATTGCATACTCAGCAATGTCTAAGCTTTATAAAGTATATGATAAGTATTTAAGGTCTCAACTCTACCATCTCCATCAAGTAGGCAGTTATTTGTTGTAACTTCCTAGGATGGAATTTAATTACTTCTCTGAGCCTTTATTTCCTTATCTGTAAGACTGGGATAAAAGGAACTGGTAACCTCCCTCGAAGTGTTGTTGTAAAAGTGTTGAGGCATTGGGGAGTAGGCCTCAAATAAGATACTGAGTACAGAATTCTTAGCAGTCTTTAAGGCACTGTTTGAAACACCTTCTCTTCTTCCTTCTCTTTCTCCTCACTCTCTTCTTTTCCTTTCCTTCTCCACATCCTTTTTCTCTACCTCCTCTTTCTGTTGTTCTCTTCCTTTTCTTCCTCTTCCTATCCCTTCCTTCTTAAGAGGGTTAGAATCATTATATGTCACATGTACTAACATGGAAAAAAAATACTGTGGGATTTCACCAGCACTAGGAAATTGAATGTATAAATTAAATGGCATTACTGACCTAGTACGAAGTAGAAGATCATTATAATCCTACAGCTAAGAGGAAAATGTCCAACTAAAGAATTCATTTATAAAAATTATTGTTTTAAGTTGAGAAAAATGCCTGCTAATATAATCCAGTTTGCTTACTTTCCCTATTTTCCCACTGTTGCAAAATGGACAGTGTGAGGAATGGATGTCATGTTGACTTAACATTGAATCAAGTTATATATCCTAGGAGGAGGAGGAGGAAATAGAGTTTACTGTAGATATAAATGATATCAAAGTAAACAAACCCCTTTTTGAGACTGGAAAAAAGGTGTGCTTTGGTCATGTAAGTAGCCTAACTTATCTAACTGTGCACTACTGACTGCTTTTAAAAATAGATCTCATTAGGAAAGTCTACTTTGTAATGGTACTTTAGTTCATAATCTTTCTCTAATTGTTGTGTTTAAGCTTTTCATTTGTTGTTAAAATCTTATATCAGAAAATCAATAAAACACATATTAAAAGGAGTGATCCATGGACCAGAGAGTTCTGTTGTAAGCAAGATACAGCAGTTTCAAGAAAAATTCTTACACAGCAGGTTAGCCTTTTAATAGTCCTTTGTGTTTGCTAAATGTGTTGCAGATTAACTTTTAGTACTCAAGACATCCTATCAGAAGAGGATGAATGAGAGGCATTATTATTATTATTATTATTATTTTGCAGATACGGAAAGTAAGAACTGAAGCCAAAATTAGAACATTTGTTTCCCAGTCCTCTGCTGAATCCATTGAACTACTCTGCCTCCTAGCAGTAGAATGCCCACAGGTGATGTATGGTAAACTACACATAACTAATTACATTTCTAATAGTCATGGACACAGCGAACCATATAATATTTTATACATACTGCAGGGACTGGATCAATGCTTGTCGATTGATCTTTGATGGTTTTATAGAAATATTTTTCATTTGTTGATGCAAAGGCATTTTTCATTTATCTGATTACACTGTGCTTATACTCCTAATGATCCTTACAGCAACTAATTTTGGGACCCAAGCTCAGGAAGAACTAAGTTCATACATGACACCATACACTAGCTGTGTGACTCTGGACCAATAACTTAAACTATATCTGTCTTAGTTTCTTCATTTATGAAATGGGGATAATATGGTACTTACTTTCCAGAGTTGTTGTGTGGAGCAAATGAGCAAGGAGATAATATTTGTATAGTGTTTCATAAACTTGAATGAATTATACAAGTGCTAGTATTGTTATTATTAATCTGTGTGATTTATACATTTAGGTTAGTATAAAAGCCATACTCTGGTATCTGCATAATATAGAAATGACACTGATTTCTTGAAGTTTACATCTTATTTAGAGAAGTTCTTTATTGTAAGTTTGGTCCTCAGGTCATTAACTTTTTGGTCATAATTTATGAAGACTGCCTTGAACTATTGAAGTAAAAACAGGAGAAAATACATATATTTTTTTAATGAAAACAACAACATTATTTCTGCAACTTAACCTAAAAAGCATGAGATTTATAGTTATTATTCATGGATATAATCAAATCTGGGTCAAGATAGTGATGACAAGGGTGAGAGATCAAATTAAAGTAATAAAATGAATGAAGGCATAAATCATATGGTAGGATGTAGTATATAAATCTTAGTGGTTTTCATAATTGAAGCCATATGAAGTATAAACTAAAAGAAGCTGGAACATCTGTGATTTCAGTGTACAAAAAATCTGTGTCTTTTAAAAAATTGTTATTACACTTATCAAAGTAAAAAATAAACAGGCATTTGTGTTTACCCTTGTTTTAGACTATTCTGTATGATGTGGGAAGGGGGATTAGAAACAACTTTAAACTTATCATTTCATTTAATTCATAGTGAAAAATTGTTATTTGCTCCATTGATGTCTTACAGCATTTGCATCATGGGGAACTCTTAGTTTATAGATTTCCATCCTTTTTAAAGAACTATTTTTAACATTTAGTTTTTAAATTTTTAGTTCCAAATTCTCTTCCCCCCTCATTCATCTCCTACCCGTTAAGAAGGTAATCAGTATGATATCAATTTTACATGTGAAATAATGCAAAACATTTCCATATTTTCCATGTTCCAAGAAAAATTAAGAAAGAGAAAAAAGTATACTTCAGTGTGCATTCATAGTTCATCAGTTCTTTTTTGGGAGGTAGATACCATTTTTTTCCTCATGGATCCTTTGGAATTGTCTTGGATCATTTTCTTGGTCAGGATGACTATGTCTTTCGGTTGATCAGTCTTACAATATTACAGTTACAGTATACAATATTCTCCTAGTTCTGCTTCCTTCATTTTTAATGAGTTCATATAAGTTTTCACAGGTTTGTCTGAAACCTTTCTGCTCATCATTTCTTATAACACAATGGTATTCTATTACAATCACATATCACAACTTATACTACCACAAAAAAAGGCTTCTGTAAACATTTTTGTACAAGCAGATCTTTTTCCTTTTTCTTTGATGTCTTTGGAATATAGACTTAGTAGTTGTATTGCTTGGTCAAAGAGTATGCACAGTTTAATAGCCCTTTAAGCATAGTTCCGAATTGCTCCTAGAATGGTTGGACCAGCTTATAACTCCACCAACAATGCATTAATTTTTCTATTTTTCCATATCCCCTCCAGCATTTATCATTGTCCTTTTCTATCATGTTAGTCAATCTGAAAGGTGTGAGGTGGTTCCTAAGAGATATTTTGATTTGCATTTCTCAAATAAATAGTGATTTAGAGCATTTTTATGTGACTATAGATAGCTTTAATTTCTTTGTCGGAAAACCTCCTGTTCATATCCTTTAACCATTTATCATTTGGTGGAATGACTTCTGTTTTTATAACTTTGCCTCAGTTGTCTATATATTTAAGAAATGAGGTCTTTACTAGATAAGCTTGCTGTAAAAAATGTCCACAGGTTCCTTTCTTTCCTTCTAATTTTGGCTGTATTGGTTTTGTTTGTGTATTTTTTTTTTCAAAATTTGATATAAGCTAAATAATTTTGCCTCCCTTGATCCTTTTAATCTCCTATTTGTTCATAAATTCTTCCCTTATTCATAGTTTTGACAGATGAAATTTTCCATGCTCCCCTAATATGCTTAGGATATCATCTTTTATGCCTTAATCATGTACCCATTTTGATCTTATATTGGCATATGGTGTGAGATGTTGATCTAGGATTATTTTCTGCCAACCTGATCTCTAATTTCCCCAGCATTTTTTTATCAAATGATGAATTCTTGCCAAAAAGCTTGCATCTTTGGGTTTATCAAACAATAAATTACTATTGTAATTTTACTACAGTGTATTGTTTTATCTAGTCTATTCCACTGAAAACTTTATTTATTAGCCAGTGCCACATTGTTTTGATGATTACTGCTTTGTAATACAGCTTGAAATCTGCTACCACTAGGATGCCTTCCATCACATTTTTTTTCCATTGATTCCCTTGATATTCTTGACCTTTTGTCTTCCAGATGAATTTTATTACTTTTTTCTAGATCTACAAAATAAGTCTTTGGAAGTTTGATTGGCATGATACTAAGTAAACAAATTTAGGGAGAATTGTCATTTTTGTTAGATTGACTCAGCTTAACTATGATAAATTAAAATTTCTCCAGTTATTATGATCTATCTTTGTGCAAATTGTTTAGTAATTTTGTTCATGTAATTCCTGGGTTTGTCTTCGCATTTAGATTTCCAAGTATTGTATAATGTCTGCAGCTATTTTAAATGCAATTTCTCTTTCTATCTCTTCATATTGTATTTTGGTGGTAATACATAGAAATGCTGGTGATTTACTTAGCTTTTTTTGGTTGTTGTTCTTATTGGTAAGGTCAGTTATGCTTATAGTTTAGCTAATATTGAACTAGTCCTGCATTTCTGGTATAAATCCCATCTGGTCATAATGTCCATAATGTCAATATGGTCCTCCATAATGTATGATCTTTGTGATATATTGTTATAATCTCCATGTTAGCATTTTATTTAAAATTTTTCATCAATATGCATTAGAGAAATTGGCCTCTTTTTTTTTTTCCATTTTTACTCTCCCTGGCTTAGGTTTCAGACCCAAATTTGTGTCATAAAAGGAGTTTTGTAGGGCTCCTTTATCCATTTTTTCAAATTGTTTATTTAGTGTCAGGATTAATTGTTCCTTAAATGTTTGATAGACTTTACCTGTAAATCTATGTGGTTTCTTAGGGAACTGACTGATGACTTAACTCAGTTTCTGTTTCTAAGAAAGGGTTATTTAAGTATTCTACTTCCTCTTCTGTTAATCTAGGCAATTTATATTTCTGTAAATATTCATCCATTTCACTTAAATTATCAGTTTTAGTGGCATATAATTGGGCAAGAAAACTGTTAATAATTGTCTTAATTTCATCTTCATTGGTGATACATTCACTCTTTCCTTTTTTGATTCTGATAATTTGGTTTTCTTCTTTCTTTAAAAAAAAAATCAAATTAACCAATGGTATATCCATTTTATTTATTTTTTTCCATAAAACCAACTCCTATTTTATTAGATTTTTTACATTAAATTTTACTAGTCCCTCCTTCAGTTTTTATGATTTCCATTTTTGTGATGAATTAGGAAATTTTAATTTGTTCTTTCTTTTTAGCTTTTTTTAAAGTTACATAACCAATTCATTGATCTACTAATTTTATTTTTATTGTTTTATTTTTATAGAGATAAAAAATCCCCCCCTCCCTCCCCAAAGTGCTGTTTTGGATACATCCTATAATTTTTATTATGTTGCCTCATTGTCATTCCTTTATTGAAATTGTTGATTGTTTCTATGATTGATTCTTTAATTCATTTGTTCTTCAGGAATAGACTATTTAGTTTCCAATAAAATCTTAACCTATGCTTCCATTGAATGTAACTTTATTGCATTATTATATGAAAAGGGTCCATTTAATATTTCAGTTTTTCTGCATTTGTGAGATTTTTATGCCATAACTCTTGTTCAGTTTTTGTGAAGGTACCATGCATAGCTGAGAAAAAAAAAAGTTTATTCTCATTCAGTTTTCTCCAGAAGTCAGTCTTATCTAATGTTTCTAAAATTCCATTCAGCTCCTTACCTTCTTTCTTATTTTATGGGTAAATTTATCTAGCTCTAAGAAGGAAAAGGTGAGGTCCTCCACTAGGATAGTTTTACTATACATTCCTCCTGTAACATATTTAAATTTTCCTTTAAGAATTTGGATGGTATGGCATTTTGAACATTTTTAGTATTGACATTACTTCATTGTCTTTGGTAACTTTTAACAAGATGTAGCCTATCTGCTTATCTCCTTTAACCAAAATTCTGTTTTTGCTTTGTCTGAGGTCATAATTGCTTTCCATATCTTTTTGTTTTTAAATTTTCCCATGTCATTCTTATTTTATTTTTAAAATCATTTTTAGGTATTCCAGGAATTCTTGTTGGACTTCTCTCTGATTCACTCATTTTTGTTTTCCTTTGAGGCTTTGCTTTTAACTGTTTTGATATTGCTGTCTCCTGAGTTTGTATCTTGATCTTCCTGGTCACCATGGTAGCTTTTTATGATCAGGTTTTTGTTTTTGTTATTTCTTGCTTATTTTCCCTACCAATTTCTTGACTTTGGACATTATGTTAAAGTTGGACTCTATTTCCAGCATTGGGGGAGAGCAGAGGTGCACAGGTGTGGGGGACTCTGTCACACGTTTCAGGCTTTTTCAAGTTGCTGTTTTTAGATCTAGTTCTGGGGATTTGAAAGTTTTTGGTGTTTCCTAGGAGACATGATTCATGGAGAGGTGTGGTCACCACTCTTCTGGTCTGTGCTATGGTCCTTTCCCAAGAAGGAACCCTGATCAACTTATAGCTGCAAGCACTAACTGCCAATCCTTAGGGTCCCTGCTCCTTTATGACAAAAAGCATTCCTCTCGACTCTGGAATTAAATAATAGATTTGCCAAGTAGGGCCTAGTCCTACACCCAGTGCTAGATCAGAGGTCACTTGTAATTTCTTTTTAATTGGTAGCCATATCTCCTTCCATCTTTGGCTTGAGAACTACTGAAGTTGTGGGTGCTACCGTTGCCACTTTAAAGGTCCACAGCTGGTGTTGCTGCCAGATGGACTCCACCATAGCCCCCACGTCAGCATCACAAATCTCTCCTTCTGACTTCCTAAGGTGTGTTCAGATGGAAAAAATGTCTCACCCCAGCCTTATTTTGGCTCTGCTGCTCCAGAATTCAATCTGAGGTGTCATTTTAAAGTTGTTTGGAGGGGAAACTTGGGAGAACTTGGCTGGAGTACTTCATTTTCTCCATGTTTTATAAGTTACTTGAAGAAAAGACTCTTGTTTTTTGTCCATATTCTCTGTTGTTAGCCCAGTACCTTTTAGATAGTAATCACTTGATGAAAATTTGTTGCATGAATATCTTTGAAGGGGAGTGAATACAAGGAATTATAGAGAGAATGTATCCATCTGATATTGATCCAGGTAGAAGTTACATCATAGAGAGCCTTGATTAAAAGATTAAGGAATTTGAACTTTAGAGAAAGGTGAAAATTAGAAATTTGGGGGCCAAAAAATCAAATTACCAGAGCTCTGCTTAGTAGATTAGTCTCATACCCATATACAGGATATATTGGAGGTAGAAGAGACAGGAAGGAGGGGTTAAATAAGTAAGCTTTTTGAGGGCAAAGACTATTTTACATAGATTTTTTTCTTAACCTTTGGTGCCTAGAGTAGTGCCTGGAACATAATAGACAACTCAGTAAATAATAGTTTAAATGAATTAGTGGATGGTCAGGGAGATATTAATATACATTACAGGCAATAAAGGTAGTAACCAGAGAGTTGGCAGTGAAAAATCAAAAGCAATAGAGTGTTTATTGTGAAATTTTTCAGGCAGAATCAAGAAGATTTGGTGATTTATTGGACAAGAAGGTCAAGTGAAAGGAGAAATAAAAAATGATCAAGCTTTCCAGATTGAGTGATTGGGAGCATAAGCATTTGTTTCAGTGATGCCTGGTATTTATCATAGCAGTGGGCATCACCATGTCACCTGGGAGGAAAATTTTCATATGAATAGAAATTATGACTTGAGAGGCTTTGAGTGAATGAACAGTCATAGGAAATGGCCTTAACGTGGCATAATATAAGTCATTTACTTCATTTACTGATTTGATGGGAAATTCTATTGTGATGTTTTGCAAAAAATTCAATGATAATTCTCTTGGAAACAAAGCCTTCTGCCTAGCAATTGGAGGTAAAAGTATCTCATTATCTTGTCTTATCATTATATGTTATTTCATAAATCTTTTTTGTAGTTCACATGAGCCAACAAAGTACTATAAAAAAATGCTTCAGTAGGTTCAAAGTTTCAGATATGAAAGGAAGTAATTTGAATTTTTTTTTAAATAATGCTTTTGGGAAATTATTTTAGAAGATGGATCAGGCACTCTGATATATTCTATTAATAAAGTATTGACACTCATGTCACCTTTCAAACATGGAGCCTGAAAATACTTAATATTTTTTCCATTTCAACTTTGATTATACTAAAACAAAAATAATAGCTAATATTTATATAGTACGTGCTGTGTCCCAGACTGTGCCACTCAGTTTACAATTATTATGTTATTTATGATCCTTGCAACAACCCTGGAAGGTAGGTGCTGTTATTATCCCCATTTTACAGATGAGGAAACTGAGGCCAAAAAGAGATTAGATGACTTTTCCAGGGTCATATAGCTAGTAAGTTTCTAAGCCTTAGACACTTAGACTCTAAGGCCAGATTTGTCTCAAGCCTTCCTGGCTGAAGGTTCAGCACATCTTGCCACCTAGCTACCTCTAAAATAATCCAGAATGACTCCAAGTTTTAAGAAGTCCTGTCTCTCCCTTGTGGTACTGATATTATCTGTCTCCTTCTTCAGCTGAAATTAAGTCATAGTGTAGAGAAATTTAATTACAAGTACATGTAACATAGAGAAGACACTGTCAAGAGGCTCTAAGAACTTAGAACCTAAGTGGGGAAATGAAGCAAACAGATAGAAATAAACAAAATTTACATAGAAATAAAAATTAAATATACACTCACAGACATATAGCCCTAAATACATGTACTTTTTATAACCTAAGTTTTGGTTATATTAGCAGTAAGTTTTGTCACCAATCTTTCTTATATTATTAGTTATTTTGTGTTCCTTCTGGCAAAAGCATCCACTGAAATTTTCAGAAAATCTCACCAGTTCCCAGTTCAGAATATTGACAAAACTCTCTTTTTTATAGGAATTCTGGCTTTAATCTATTAACTAATCTTTTTTTTTTCCAAAAGAAATGAAAAAATATGAAGCCACACAAATTCTGGAATCAGTGAATTGCAGCAATTTAAAAATCATCAATGACTCAAGATCTTTCAGTATCTTAATCTAAGATTCCCTTCTAATTCTTTGATTAACAATTGCACTTATTTCAACAAATATTAAATGAGCAGTCAGTGACAAGCATTAATTAGGTACTTACCATGTGCCACATACTGGGATAAGTGCTGTGCATACAAAGTTAAAAAAAATCCTCCTAACCTAAAGAAGATCATATTCCAAATGTGGAAGACAACATACAAGTAACTATGTAGATAAAGGATGTATACAGTGTACATAGAAGGTAATGGGGAGAAGGGGGAGGATCTCCTACAAAAGATGGGATATGAGCTGAGTTATTAAGGAAGAGAGAGTAACTAAGGGGCTCAGATACGGAGTGAGAACGTTTTAGACATAGAGACAGTCAGTAACAAAGTCATTAACAGAATCATGAATCGTCCAAAAGTTTTAACATCAATATCTACACTGTGTTCAGCTCTCATTTGATAGTAGGCCATTTTCCCACCCTGTAAGTAGCCCATTTATATCAAATGTCTTTTAGCAAAATAAAAGGAGCCATTTTCATATAATTCTCCATCCCAGTCTTGCCGACGAGGGCATTTGGCTGGATTCAAATTCAGAGGCTCTGTCATTTCAGAGTACAGAGTTAAGAGATAGAATGTTAGGATATATACATCTTTGTGTCTAGAGGTAGGCACCTCTAGGGTGGCAGTGAAGGGAAGGAAAAAAAGGAAAAAAAATATATTGTAACTTTATTATATATTTAAAAGGAATAGCAGGTTGTACATAATAGATTTGCAGTTTCATGTGCATTCATTTAAATACTTGTTTTATTCTATAAATTAAAATAAATGAAAATGTAAGAAGAGAAATGGGTAGTAGAGTATGTGAAGGGAAGCATAAGAAGGTGGGAAAGGAGAATGAACAGAAGGAGCTAGGTTTTGAAGGGCTTTAAAAGCCAAATAGAGGATTTAATACTTGATCCTAGAGGTAATAGGGAGCCACTAGAGTCTGCTGAATAGTGAGGGCCATATGGCCACCGCTACTCTTTAGAAAACTCACTTTGGCACCTTACTGAAGAATATGCTCGAGTGGGGGAAAATGAGATACAGTAGTCCAGGTGTGAGTGGAAAGAAAGGTGCATATGTGAAAGATATTATGAGGGCATGTTTAAAACACTGTGTTTAGTTCTGAGGATATAAAGGAAAAAACAAAGTAGTCGCTGCCCACAGGGAGCTAATATTCAAATGAAATAATATTTGTCTAAAAAAATCACTTAGCTCAGTGTCTGGTACCTGTTGAGCACTATAAAAATGTCTATTCCCTTCTCCTTTCTGTGGAATAGAACATATGTACAAAGAACTAAATATAAGATCATTTTAGGAGGGAAAGAACAGTTCCAAGTGGGGACATCAGGAATGGCTTCCTTTAGGACATGGCACAGGAACTGTGTCACAGGTTCCATAGACTTGAACCAGGATCAATGAATAGTGTCTTGTACAAAATAGAGAAGGTTGGAGGAGAGACAGATTTAGACATGCTTGGTTTGAGATGGTAATGAAACATTCAAGTGAACTTGTTTCAAAAGGAGGGACTAGATTTTAGGAGAGAGATTAGTTTTTCATATAAACTCAGAGACGTCTGCCTAGAAAAATAATTGAAACCATAGGAACAAATCATATCATCAAGAAAGACTATAGCATAAAAAGAAGAGACTGAGAGCAGAGCTTTGAAAGACACTCACAGGTAAGAGTCAGGAGATAAATGATGGCTCAGCATCACATAAGCTACACAGGGTCACATACAAGTAACCATCAGAGATGAAGCTATGTTCTCAGCAGCTTCTATAGTATTCATTTCTTGGAGACCTCCTGAACTTTTATTTTTGGAGAGGGGAGGGCAGGGCAGTTGGGGTTAAGTGGCTTGTCCAAGGTCACATGGCTAGTAAGTATTAAGTGGCTGAGGCTGGATTTGAACTCAGGTCCTCCTGACTCCAGGGTTGGTGCTGTATTCACTGTGCCACTTAGCGGACCTCTGCCTGAACTTTCCATAAGATTGTTTTAGAACACATTAGAATCATGAATCCTTGCTTAATTTAATTAGTACTAAAAAGAATTAGTTAACTTTGTGTATGTGTTATTTAACTTTCAGGGAACCGGGTAAATAGAATTTGCTATTGTAATGATTGTCATTCATTCATTCATTCATTCATTCATTCATCCAACAAAGATAAATATATATATATTATATAAGCCAAGCACAATGTTAGGCACTGGCTATTTAAAGACAAAAAAATTCAAACAGCAAAAAATAAACCAAAAAAAAAAAAGTCCTGTCCTTAAAGAATTTACCTTTTAATTACAATATAATTTGAATCAGAAAAGAGTAGTTTAAGAAGGCCACATAGAAGAGTAAGATCAAGATCAAGATTAAGATCAATGAAGTTTAGGGAACATATTAACTTCCAGTTTACTACATTTGAGAGAAAGGAGGTCAAAATGACTTAATTGATTCTCTCAAGGTGGCTGCCTCCACTGGAACTCTGACTATACAACCTACAATTAGTCCCCAAAACCATCCTAATTCTCCTTAGAGGATAAGTGCTGCTATTCTTTATTGCAAGCACTATTTTATGTTGTTCTGCATAACCCATATAGCATTATTCCACTCCATCCCTGCTTTTTTCATCCTAGATTCAGCAACACCAGTACTAGATTCAGCCCTTCATCTTAAGGGCACTGCAACTGCTCCTCTCAGCCTCTTATAAAATGCCTGAGTATTTGGTTCTCTCAACCTCATTTCAAGCCTAGACTGAAAAGAAAAAAAAAAAAAACCTGTTAAACAGGTGTTATAAGCAGCATTGGTAAAAGGTAAGATATGATATTAATTTGACTCTGCCCTTTCCCACAGGGTGGAAAATGCCTTGGTATGTCTGCAGGTCCAGAGAAATAGAAGTTTTCTGAGAAGTTGCCCCAGCAGGAGACAGTGTGCCATCTTTCTGTTAATAAGAATTCTATCAACCTGAAAGTCTAGGGTCTATTCAATTTTTCTCCCTCATGATTGTTTTTACTTCCCTGGAGAGTCCTAGGTCTGAATTTAAAGATGACTTAAGAAAGTTTGAGTAGGGACAGGGAAAAATAAATGATTCATGCCCAGCAGCAAATAATTTTCACTACAGGTACTTCTTTCTATTCATCATTTGTTTGTGTTTTCCCAACAAAGACTGTTAATTTCAAATCTCTTTTTTTAATGTTGCAAATGATAAGATTGAATTATAATTTGGAAAATAAAATGTAGAACAAATAAGCATTAGTTTAAAAAAAATCTCTCAACATTTTGGTCTAAGTATGTATGGGTAAGGGTTCTTATATTACATTGTATTAGCCCAAAACAAACCACCAAATCTGTTCTTTTCCAACCAAGAAAACAATTTCAGCACTCATTGAATAAATTAAAATAATGGATAGAAAAAAATGTATTATTTTGTTGGCACATTTTCAGATAGAAAGATTAGCGACACTCACTCCAATCCAAAAGAATTTATCAGTCTTTGATTTCAGTAGGAATTCATGTTTGGCCTTTTCTCAAGTCTAACTCCATCTACTCTAGATTTCATTAACTTGTAAAGGGACACACATGCTCACACAATTTAGGAGTGACACATTGATATTTGGCTTAAAAGAAAATTCTAAAAAGCATGAAGAATGCTAGTACTTTGTTTTTTTATTATTTTTATTTTTGTTTTGGTTCTAAATTTAATGAAACATTGTATTAATATTTAAATATGTTATTACTAGGCGAGTTAAAAAAAAATTCAGGTACTCTTCACAATGAATTAAACAACTAAGATAAGTTGTTTATCTCAGGCATGAATGTTGTCCATTCACATCTGTAGGACCCAACTGCTCCATGCCTTCTTAGGCTATACAGTTTTTGTCCATATTCATATAACAAAATGGATTTATAATCTCAGTGATTGACGCATATCTTCCTATATTGTGCAATTTTTGTTTATGTCTTTCCATGCATATTCTTTAGAAGATGTATTCAACATACTACAAATCTTCCAATATTTTGTTCACTATTTTAGGAATCCTGATATAGCACTTAGGATATTCATCTGTTAGTCCTCTTTTTTGTTATAACATTGGCACATCTGCTAGTCTACTAAGATATGTCGCAAATATCTCCTATGCTATTTAATTCTCAGTCCTTGAGTTTTTTGCTCAATTTTTTCTATTTTTATTGTTGGATAAAATTACAAGGTTTTTTTTTTCCAATTTCATGGGGAAGTAAGATGGCTTTCCCTTTTTCAGAACACATTTCTCTTTGATTTAAGGTAAGACTTCTGAAAAATTAGAACTGCCTAAAGTAGAATGAACTGCAAGTACCTGATCATGGAAGTCTTCAAGTCAAGGCTGAATGGTCATTTGACAGAAATGCTGTAGAAGGTTTTTTAGTGGTGGATTGAATTAAATGACTTCCTAAGTTCCTTCAAAAATATATTTGGGGTTTCCTGAAATATCTTGATGATGTACATATACATACAAATATATGTAATATATGTGTATAGTGTAGAGAAAGATAGAGATAAGTGAATCCATCTGTTCACACATGTAGATTTCTTTTTTCTGCACTGAGGAAATTCCTATATACAAAATGCCTTACACTAATATTGATAAACAATTTGATTGTCATTTTTGATCTTAAAAATGTTCTAAGGCTACTAGGCATTTTAATAATTTGTCGTTGGTGATGTGACTAGTGTGTGTAAGAGGAAAGTTTGAATCCAAGTTTTGGTTTTGGTTTGTTTATCCCTGATTTCAATGCCAGCCATCTCTTCAGTATGCCAATTATATTATCTTTAGAACTGATTTTTTTTCCCCATTTTGTATTTAGTTAGTTCTAGACCCTTTTCAGTCTGATATTCTAAAGTATCAATTTGCCTAACTCACATAGTGCATCAGATATTCAAGTGGTAGGTTTCAAATGTTAGAGTTCCACTTTTATTGATAAGGAGAATAGATTACTGTAGAAATCTCAACAGATCATTTCATTCCATATCTATTCTTTTCAGTTTCATCCACAAAGGTTAGAAGTTTCCTCTGCTTTCTATTTTATCCTTGTTATTGGCTGTTATCTAAGTGAATTTTCTTATAACTTTTCATCTTCCTTGGCAGCTCTGTTGCTTTGGAAAATACATTATATATTTGATGTCTAACATGATTTATGGTATCTTTTGTTTTCCTTGATTTGGTAAATAGTATTATTTAGACTTTGCTAAGAAATAGCAATAGTACATATGTTTTATATCCATATTTATTTTTATATTTTATTTTATCATATATAATATAAATAATATTTATGTTGTTTTATGTTTCATTTTATATTCATTCATAACTTTTTTTTGAAAGTTTGTTTCAAAAGGTCAGTTTGGACCAGTTATAATCATATAAAGTGTCTTCTCATCTTCACCCTTTCTTCTAACAGGCAACTGATTCCAAAATGACTCAGGTCAGTTATCAAGTATTTCTTTTCTGATTGCCTAATCAGTTTTATTTTTATAATGTTCAAAGACTTCTATATCTAGTATCTTCCAGCTCCCTCTTAACAAAATATTTGTGATTCATAGTCATGTGACTTATACATGTTACTTAGTATTTGTGCTTACATTTCTTGATCCTAAACAGTCTTTTAAATTTTTTCCGTCTTCCCATTTCCTCCACCCATCGTTCCACGGACAAATTGGTTTGATAAAGCCAAATTTTGTGTTAAAGAAGTATAATTTTGCTATTTTAATAGTTTGGGATTATAATATATCAAATGTAATCCAAACCATTAACTGTTTTCCCATTTCTAGACCCATGCCATTATCTATTTGCTGCATATTCTCAAAAGTCTCATATTAATAGATTGAATCATCAGGATGCCCTTACATTCAAATATCATAATTTGAACTATATATATGTATATGTCTGTCTGTTATACATATATTATATATATACATGTATGTGTATGTATATATAGATATATACATATATGTTGTATGCACAGATATACAGTTTTTAAATTCTAGTGTGGATAATTTGATTTTTTTTCTTATTATGGATTTTTAATCCAATAGATTCATCAGGGTATAATGAGGATGGAACTTTTTGAATAAGAATTAAGAACTGCTATCTAGAACAAAACGCTTTATGACTTGTAAGGTGATGTTTTAAACTTCATTAAATTAAAATAATTTTTGATTAATGCAAGGACAAAATTCTTTCTTTAATGTCAAAACTCTCCTTTTTTTTTCATTGACTTATTTACTTTTAGTTTACAAGATTCAGTTCCACAATCCCTTGAGTTTCAAATTTTCTACCCTCCCTTCCCCTCCCCCCCAAGGTGGCATGCAATCAAGTATAGGATCTGCAAATACTTTCACACTGTACAATAGTCTGGTTGTATAGAAGGTTTGTAACCAATGAGTGAACAATGGGAAAAAAAAGAAACAAAACCCAAAATGAAAAAGAATGATAGCATGTATTGCTTCAGTCTCCATTTAAATTCTAGTCTTTCCAGATCTTTCTCTGAATGTAGACATCTCCTTCCATCCTGAGACTTGTAGAGTTGTCTTATAGCTGTGCATTACTGAGAAGCGTCCAGTTTATCAAGGTTGGTCATCACACATATGATGTGTCTGTGATTGTGTACAAATTTTTCCTGATTTTGCTCTTCTCACTTAGCATCAATTTGTATAAGCCTCTCCAGGTAATTATGAAGTCCATCTCCTCCCCATTTCTTATAGCACTATAGTATTCCATTATATTCATATACCATAACTTTTTCAGCCATTCCCCAATTGATGGGCATCCCCTATATTTCCAGTTTTTTGCCATCACAAAGAGAGCTACAAAAAATATTTTTGTACATGTGAGTCCTTTCCCCACTTAACTCTCCTTTTTCTTAATGTGTTTTGTTATACTTCCAACAATTCAGCAGTCCTTCTCTAACAGGTCAGAATGTGAGAGATATAACCTTAGGTTCTTGCAAGGTTTGCCAATGAAATGCAAGCTCTGACAGAATATTCCAAGTTAAATAAGCTTCAAATACAATCTCAGCAACAAACTGGGTCAGCCACCCAAGGATCAGCCTAAAGTGATACATAAAGTGATACCATTTTTGGCCATGACTATCCAAGAAACAGATTCTAAAAAATCTTCCTTACATCTATGTAATCTCTCTCGTGATGTTGGTGGAGCAATAGAAATGGATGACGAGGCTGCTCAGAATCTCCAAAGTTATATAATGTCCAAAAACATTAATATAATTTCATACTAATGAGTATGAGTGAGCTCCATTTTCTCCATAATTAACAAACTGATAAAGCATTAAAGGTACTGAAGATTATTTACTGATATTTTCACTATAAATTATATCACAAATGCAAGGCAAGTATATGAAATGGGAATAAGACAAAAAATAACCTAGAAATCATTGCTTGAACAAACACAACTTTAACAGCCCTTGGGTATCAATGTTCAGGATATCCAAACTGGGAAATTTTTCTGAAAGAATACTAAACACTGGGTGGCTAGGTGGCACAGTGAATAAAGCACCTGCCCTGGAGTCAGGAGGACCTGAGTTCAAATCTGGCCACAGACACTTATCACTTAGCAGCCATGCGACCTTGGGCAAGTCACTTAACCCCAATTGCCCTGCCCCCTCCAAAAAAGAAAAAAAAATACTAAACATTACATAAAGCATTTCAACAAGGACAAAAAAAAATATGATCAAGAAAACAACTGTAAATATTGGAGATGGCATCTGCTAATCTTTACAGTCTTATACAATTTTGGTATAAATAAGTTGTGATTGAGTTGGGGATATCTTTGATAAAAATATGAAAAAAAGCAATTCATAGGCTTTTGCAGATAATTTTTTTTTTATAGCTGGCCATGTCACCAGATATATGATTGAGAAGTATAAAATTAGAAAGTCCCATTTTGTTTTCTCATGAATTTTGAAAAAAATACTTAATTTTACAAAAATTAAACCTTAAAAGTGCTACACAATGTACTTTCTAGATGTGCTATTCAATAAGTATATTTTAGAAGCCTACTGTGTGCTAAACCAGGAGTGGGGAACTTATAGCCTCAAGGCCACACATAGCCCTCTAGGTCCTCAAATGTAGCCCTTTAACTGAACTTTGGGTTCAGTCAGAGGGCTGTAGTTAAGGACCTAGAGGGCCACACATGGCTTGGAGGCTACAGGTTCCCCACCTCTGTGCTAAGTACTGAACCACTCGGTGGGAATACAAAGAAAGGTTTAAAAAAAAAAGTTAGCTCAATCAAAGAATTCACAGTTTAATGGAGGAGATAACATGCAAATGAATTTGTTGTTGGTCAGCTGTGTTCTACTCTTTGTTGGACTTTTTAAGGTTTTTTTGTCAAAGATGCCTTAGTGACTTACTATTTCCTTCTCCAGCTCATTTTACAGATGAGAAAATTGAGGAAAACAAGGTTAACTGACTTGTCTAAGGTCACATGGCTAGTACATGTCCGAGGACAGATTTGAACTCGGGAAGACAATTCTTCCTGACACTAGGCCTGGTGTTCTATCCATTATATCACTTAGCTACCCAGGTTATATGAAGGATAAATTGTAATGAAGGCACAAGCATTAAGGAGGATCAGGAAAAGTATCCTACAGAAGGTGAGATTTTTAGGTGGGACTTGACAGAAGCTAGGGAAACCCAATGAAGAAAATGAGGAAGAGCCTTCCAGGCATGAGGGTGAGTCAGGAAAAATATCTGGAATTGATAAATGAAGTATTACGTTTCAGGAATTATCAAGAAGGACGATACCATTGGATTGCAGAATGTGTTTATGTGTATGTGTGTGTCTGTGTGTGTTGATAGGGAGAGATTATGAATGGCTTTAAATACCAAAAATGTGTTTTGTATTTTATTTGGGAGCCACTTGAATTTATTGAATAGAATGATTGACAGCTCAGTGGAGGATGGGCTGGAATGGAGAGAGACATGACAGGAAGGGCAACCAGCAGGCTATTTTAATAATCCATGTGACAAAATTGTGGAAGATTTTTATATCGAGGCTACAACATAGATATTTTTCCAACTCCTTATTGATATATATATATATATATATATATATATATATATATATATATATATATATATATACACATATATACAAATAGACATACATATATACACACATATGTGTATATTTAAAAAATTAAAAAGGGAATTGTCATTAAGAAAGGTTAGCAGACTCATGGACAGTTTGCTGCATAGGGCCAAATATCATTCCATAGATAATGAGTCTTTCAAAGAGTTTAAATTTGTAGATGAGGGATAGGGAGTAGATCAGTGACTTCACTGCTATGTGGAATTTCCTGGTAAGGAAACGTTCTCTATTACTACAAGTAAGTCCCTTCTCTATAACTTGCAATGAGTAGTTGAGTGACTTTCCCAGGGTCACACAGGTAAAATGTGTTGTTAGATCATGCTGGCTCTTTTATCCACTTTGTATCTCCAGTCAGTAATGCCAGGCTGACTTTCAATTTGCATATTTTAATATTAATTGTATTAAGTCCTAGAAATCTGTGAGGCCTCCTCAGTGAAATTCATAGGGGGGAAACAGATGAGATGGATTTATCTACACACCAGAAATAAATCAGATTTAAAAAAACATATTTGTCAAATTATGACATATATTTGGAAAGAGTTCATTAATTCATCAGTGTATGCATATAAGCAAATAAGCTTGATAGAGATAGTTGAGCTAGTGATGTAGGAGAAAGAGTGCTGGAGAGTTAAGAAGGACTAATATCAAAAAGTCACTTAACTTTTTTCTACCTCAATTTTCTTATCTGTAGCATGAAGATAAAAATGACACATATTTCCCAGGGTTATTATGAGGATTAAATGAAATAATATTTGTAAAGTACCCAAATATTGGGGTAATTTATAAATTTGCCCAAAGGGCACTGGAGAAACACTAAATGAGGAAGCCTTAGTACCTTATCTCAAGGAAATGATGTACTAAACCTCATTAAGGTTATATATAACTGTAAAGGAAGGCAGATTGGATATGTAAGTAGAGTAAATGATAATAATGTACTGTTCTATACATACACTATTACCACTAATTATACTAAAAAAATAAACCCTTGAGGAAAATTTTTAGCTCACGTAGTGGCTCTTCTACATAGAATCTACAGAAAATAACACCCGTACAGATCACACAGATTGAGAAAAAAATATTGCAGGGATGTAAGCTAGATATCTTGTAGCACGTATACATGTTTATAAGATAATGGATCCATTAGGCAGTCAGTAAACCTTTATTAAATGACTACTATGTGACAGGCATTGTGCTAAGCTCTGGGATATAAAGAAAGGCAAAAGACAACCTCCACTTGTAAGGAACTTGCATTCTCATGCAGGAAGGCTAAGGCAAAAGGAAGCTGAAAAGGGGAGTAGAGAGAAGGAAAGTACCCTATGAAGCATAGGGTGCATGATGGAGAAATTCAGATATGAGTGCAGCAGGGTGTAAATGAAAAGACGGCTGGCCTAGATGCCCTCCTAAATTGAGGTTCTTAGAGAAGCTATCAATTTTCCACTGAGAGGGAAGAGCTCAGGGGCAGAAGGTACTGATGAAGTGTGAATTCTAACGTTAAAGCAATCTTGTTGAATATAGAAGTTCCTGGTACATAATGGGACTGGTCCACAGTGTGGAAAAGTGGCAAGTGAAGGATCAGAATAGGTGCCATATTGAAAGTTTACAAAGCTATCCCTGCACCTCAATCCTGTGATGTAGGTAATGCAGGTGTTTTGGTTTTGTTTGTTTGGTTTTTTTTCTTCCTTATATGCACATGAGGAAATAGAGGTTCAGAGAGGTTGTAACATATCTGTAGCATGAAGCATGCTAACTAAGCTTGAATCTTGAACAATAAATCCTGTAACACTGAACTGAAATGAATAAATGGAACAAACTGTAGTATGGGAGCTTAGGTTCATGGAGGTTGGTGGAAAGATACTTGTAAAAACTGTTCCTTGACCAAGGAGAAGGATTTCATCATTTTGAATTAGGATGAGGAGTCTATTTCAAGAGTAGGAAATGGTGTGTGAAAAGGGACAGAGGTGGTGCAGTTCAGAATGAGATTGAAGAATAGTGTACTTATGAGGCATATGATAAAATTGTCGGTCAATTTAAGATAGATGTAATTATGGGGGCTTTTTTTAACTTCTTAATGAGTATCAAAATAAAACAAAACATAAAATGGCAATCCGGTATTCTCCTATGATGTTGGCAGGGGCATGGAATCATGTCCTGCACAGAAGCTACAGAGAATTCCCTTTAGATCATAAGGTTCTGAAGAGGTTCTAAATTTTACCTGTAATATAGTATAAAAAGGGCAGTACCATGAAATAAGGAATAAAATTCAGATTAAAAGAACTCTTCAAGCACTTTCAGTACAAAAATAAGTAATTAGTTTTTGTCTCTTAGGCAATGGAGAGTTTATTAACAATCAGTCAGTGAGTGTTTATCGTCTACTGTTTGCCAGAGTGGGGCTACAAGTACAAAGAATGAAACAATCCTTACTTATAAGAACCTACATTCCTTTTATTCACGCTTTCATTTACATATTTTCATTACATAATTATTTTAAAAACATTTATTATCTCTCTCTTACAACCCCCTCCCTCACATTTTTTAAAAAACTAAAAATAAAACACTCATAACAAATATGCTCAGCCAACTAAATTCCAAAGACTACGTCCAAAAAAGTATATTTCGTTCTGCATTTTAAGTCCAGCATTTCATTAAGTGGAATACTTGGACTAAAAAAATAAGCCTTGGGGGAGAGAAAGGAGGAAGAGCATGGCAGGTATCTTCGAGGATTTAGCAGAAATTAGACCAATGGATGGAAATTGCAAAGAGGAAGATTTAAGACTGGATGCAAAGAAAACACTTCTATTTTAGCACAGTCCAAGAATGAAATGGGCTACACCTTGAGATAGTGAATTTTCCCTCCCTGGAAGTAATGACATGATGGGTATGCAGTAGAAAGGATTCTTATTCAGAAATGGATGAACTAGATGGCTCCTAGCGTGACTGAGGTGCCTTCCAATTTCTGAGATCCTTTGATTCAGTCACTAATTCTTTTAAGTACATATGAAGTTAACTGAAAAAGGTAATAGTCAATTCTTTCCATAAAATTAGTTTTCCAGGCAAAACTGATATGGATTTCCAAAACTGATATAGGCTTCTCCAAATATCAGGTGACTTTTCATTGATATATAAGCTTGAGATTAATGAAAAAAATGTTTTCATTTTATTTCTTTGATTCAATACTTTTCAGTCATTTATTTTTTCTTTT
>CM053587.1:132989683-133011574 GCA_028646515.1 Pseudochirops corinnae | reverse complement strand
CTGTGTATCTTAAGTTCCAGTTGGATGTAGTTAATAATAATAATAATAATAATAATAATTATAATTATAATGATATTTGTGTATATATATATATATATATATATATATATATATATATATATATATATATATATATATGACATGGTTAGAGGTATCCTGGTGAAGTCTCCCTTACTTATCCCTCCTGTAAGTGATACCTTCCTCTTCACATATCTTATAGAACTTTGCTTCTACTTGTCTTTTGTGCTCAGATAACTTTTTTAAAGATTTTATTTATTTATTTTAGTTTTCAACATTCATTTCCAGAATTTTTTCAGTTCCAAATATTCTCCCCATCTCTCCGTACCCCCCACCCCAAGATGGCAAGCATACTGATTACCCTTTCCCCCAGTCTTACTTCTTTTCTGTCCCTCCCTCCCCCATTTATCCCCCCCTGCCTTACTTTCTTGTAGGGCAAGATGGATTTCTATACCCCTTTTCCGGTATATCTTCTTTCCCAGTTGCATATAGAAACAATTTTTTAACATTTGTTTTTTATACTTTGAGTTCCAGATTCTCTCCCTTCTTCCCTCCTCACCCATCCCCATTGAGAAGACAAGCAATTTAATATAGGTTATATATGTGTTAGTTATGCAAAACATTTCCATAGTAGTCATATTGTGAAAGACTAACTATATTTCCTTCCATCCTATCCTGCCCCCCCATTTATTCTATTTTCTCCTTTGACTCTGTCCTTTTTCAAAAGTGTTTTTTTCCTACTACCCTCTCCCCCAATCTGTCCTCCCTTCTATCATTCACCAGATAACTTTTTATATCTTTTGTATATGTATTTCCCCTCCTCCACCCTATCTGATTGCAAACCCTTTGAAAGCAGGGTCTATAGCATATTTTTGTTTTTAGCTTCAGCATGCAGGACAGTGTGTTATACATAATAATTTTTAACAAATGTTAATTTAAGTTGAATTGAATTCATACTTCAATGAGACAGAATCCTTTATTAAGATTCTCATTAACCATAGCAGCAGATGATTAAATGGAAACATGTATACACACAGGTACATGTGTGTGTGTATGTGTGTATGTGTGTGTGTGTGTGTGTGTGTGTGTGTGTGTAAATATAAAATCATATACTATTAGAAGTGACTTTAGGGACCATTTAGTACAATTCTCACACTTTACAGGGAAGACAGCAAAATTATAGATAATTGGAGCAGTCCTGCACAGTAGTAATAAAGAGAACTGAATTTTGAATCTGAGGATCTGGATTTAAATTCTAATTTGTTTGCTTATGACTTATCCATATGGCCTTGGGCTAGTCATTTAATTTTGAGGAAACTCAGTTCGGTATTCTGTGACATGAGGAGATTGGGTTGCATGATTTCTAAAGACTCGTCTAGCTCTAAATCGATAATCCTGTCTAGTGACTAAAGATCACATGGCTCTGATATTGTTTTGAAAGACTGAAATCAACTTGGGACCCTTCTCTTTAACTCCTAAATTTATGCGGTCTCAGCGTTTGGTACCTGAAAGCCTAGGTCTTTTAGAGTGACTCCATATTCTGTGGTAAGAACGTCTGCAAAAGACAACCCTTTGTATTAGAACACTTAATAGATTAAAATATTACCAAGGTTGAGGAAGTAGCTGATTAAAAACCGAAAATTACTTTCCTAAGGTAAAGAACAATGTGTTCATAATATCAGGAGAGCCTGCAAAGTTAACTCATATATATAATTAATGATTGCACCTTGAAGAAAAAAAATCATACGCATTTCTAATGCCAGGTTTAAATTATCCTTAGTGTCACACCAGTCCTTTTATTAGTTAAACTAGTAATTTTTCTTTCATCGTAATGAAGTTTGTCTTGAAAGTTTTGGAATGTGTACTCCATACCCAGGACTGGTTAAACTCTCTGTTGGTCAAATAATTGTTCCCTTATTGCTATTTCAGCTCTTTTTTCCCTTTCTCTTCTCTTTTTTTTTATTTTTTATTTTCAGGGGAAACAAAAATCAGGATCAGTTTTCCCAAGATTTCTCATTTCAGTGTTTCTTTATACAAGTAGCCATATCATCCAATCTGCTTTCTTGATTAATTTACTTAGTAAATACTTATTTAGACCAGTATAGTACACTGAACTTAAAATTAGACTCTGGGATCAAATCACATTTCTTCTAATTACTAGATCTGTGACGGAAGACAATTCACTTAATTGCTTTGAGATTCAGCTTTACTTATCTGTAAAATCAAGATACTAATACTTATGTCTCCTACCTCACAGGGTTGTTGTGAGAAAATTGCTTTGTAAAGTAAAGGTACCATATAGAGGAAAAGCAAGATACCATTATTGTTATATACTGCCCCACTCCACCTCTCTTCCTGACTTCCCTGTTTCCACTGAGGCCATCTGCATCCATTCTGCCACCTAGGTTTACAATCTTACAAGCATTTTTGATTGTGTCTTCTCCACCTTTTCCCATTTCTAATCTGTTACCAAGTTTTTTAAGTTGTCTCCACAATATCCCTTGTATTCACTTCTTTCTTTCCATTCACACAGTCACCACTTTAGTTAAGACCCTCATTACCCCTCAGTGATTTAGCTATCTCATTTAGTAGCTTCCTAATTGGTCTCTCTGCTTTCGGTCTCTTTCCTTTTCAATCTGTTCTATAAAACAGCTGCAGAATTGGAATTATGAAAGTCCAGGTAGAGCTTTGAAGTCTCCTGCTTAAAGCTTTAATGGCTCTCTGCTACATCTAAGATAAATTTATACTGTTCAGGATCCTTCATAGTGAGTCTCCTCTTATTTTTCCTAACCTATTTCTGATTATTTCATGTCAGGCCCTTTGTGTTCTAGCTAAATTTGCTATTGTTCTTTATTCAGAATCCATTCCTGGCTTTGCACAAGAAGACTTAGAATGCTCTCCTTCCTCATTTCTTTCTCTTTGGAATCTTTACTTCATTTCATTTTCAACTCAAGTCCCTAGTCTTATATGAGATCTTTCCTGGTTCTCTCAATTGTCTGTGTTTGCTGAGCTCCTCAGAATCATGTTGTTTTTACTTTGTGTATATTTTGCTTTTCCTTATGCATCATTTGCCACTGGTGGAATGCAAACTCTTTGGGATCAAGGTCTGTTTCATTTTGTCTTTGTGTGTCCAGAACTTTGTATAGTGACTGGCACATGATAGATATTTAAGAAATACTTTTTTTAAAATTACCTATGTATAAAGCAAAGTTCAGACAGATATAAATCAATTAGCAAACATTTGTTAAGTGCTGACTGTGTTCCTGAAACTGCTAGCTATTGAGGTTGCAAAGAAAAAATAAAATAGTCCTTGCCCCCAAGGAGCTTACATTTTACTATGAGGAAAATAACATATAATAGCCATAGGAAAATGCAAAATGTGTACATGGTAATTATAAATTAATGGGAAAGAAGGAAATAAACATTTATTAAATGCCTGCTGTATACTTTACACTGTGCTAACTGCTTTACTGATATTTCATTTGATCTTCACAACAACCTTAGGTAGTAGGTGGTGTTATGATCCCCATTTTATAGTTGAGGAAGTTGAGGCAAAGAGTGATTAGGTTACTTGCCCGGGGTCATACAGCTTCTAAGTATCAGAAACTGGATTTGAAGTCAATATTTTCTGACACCTGGTCCACTGTGCCACCTGGCTGCCCTGTTGGGAGGGGCACCAGTAGCTTAGGAGGAGGTACAAAAAAGACATCAAAGAAGGTGGTCCATGAGCTACAGTGAGAACTAAAAGGAAGAAATGAAACCATTCTAGGAATTGTGGTCAATTCGTGCAAAGGGCATTTAAGAGATGGAAGGTATGTATGACAAATAGGTCAATAGCATGCACGAAGGATAGTAATGCATATTAAACCTGGGAGGGTAAGGTAGAGTCAGATTGTAAAGACTGGAACAGAGAAGTATGTATTTTTTTTTTTCCTAGAGGTACGAGGCAATCGTTGGAGCTTCCAGAGCAGAGAAGAAAAATGGTAAAACTTGTGCTTTAGGAATTTCAGTTTTTGAATTTTGGGGAACATAGATTAGGGTAGAGTGATTTGTGATAAGGAAACCAGTTAGGAGACTATTGCAAGACTAGGTTGAAGACTTGAGCTGTGATAATGGCCCTGCATATAGGATAAAGGGGACAAATGGAAGACATGTTATCAAGGCACAATCAGTAAGAAGATTGGATGTGGGGCCTGTGGAAAAGGGAAGAGTTGAGTATCTCTCTGAGGTTTTGAACCTTAGTAACAGGAAAGATGGTAGTAGCCTTGACAGAAGCAGGGAAGTTAGAGATAGTGAGATGGGTTTGATAGAATAATAGAATGAGTTTTGTTTTGGACATGTTATGTCTATCCTTGTCAAATGCCCAATAGGTAGTGGGTGGTGTAACAATGGTTGGAGCTCATAAGGCATACCAGGAATGGATATTATTGAACCTAATGTAGCTGATGAAACTACTGAGAGAAGTGTATACGAAAGGCCCGCACAGCCCGTGGCCTGCAGGCCACTTGTTAGGACAGGCCAAAGGATTTTGGGAGTTCCACAAAAGATGTAGAGGAAAACATCCTTTGTATGTAGAGGAAATTCTTTGGCAGGCTGAAGGTTGTGTAGGCCTTGTGTAGAGAGAGAGAAAAGAAGAGAAGAAAGAGAAGACAAAATAAAACAAAAGGACTTAGTAACTAACTTTGGGGTATTCCCATTATTTGGGGCAGGAAATTGATGGTGTTTTAGCAAAAAAGTCTGAGAAAGTATAGCTAACTACATTCCTTTAAGTTTTTAGATACTATACATAAAGCACATTTATTATTTAAGAATTGATATTAATTCAGTTTTCAGTGCTTTTATTGCACTTTCCCTGTTTATCTCTTGAAATATCTATTTTTGTTACTGCCTTGTCTGAGATTTTGAATGCTCCCCTTGCTTTTGTGTTCAACTAAAACAATAAATTTTATTCTAGTTCTATATTTTAGCTCCATATGAATATTTATATTAAAGTATTCTTCTTGGATGCAGTATTATAATTTCTAATACATTCTGATATCCTCTTCTGTTTTATTTATGCCTATATCTCAATTACATTCACCATTACACAACTGTTAATTGTGGGTTTCCATATTTCCTATCCTCTTATGCCTTTACCTCTCTTTGCTCCCTGCCTCCCCTTTACAAAAGAAGAAAGTGGTAAAAGAAGAGTGTGCTTAATGCTAGTGAGCTATAATTGAAGTGTTCTGTTTCTGCTCTGCTACCTCTTTAATTTTATCACCGAGCCTCCAATTATAATTTCTTATTCTTTTTTTCTTTCTTTTTTATGTAATCATCAGCATTCAACCTCCAGTGTTGGAGTTTATTTTGCTAATGACTTATTTCTCATTAGTGCTACCCTTCCTTTGAAAACTCCTTCTCCCCTTCCCCAGGCCTCATCCATTTTCTTGTTTACTGTATCTTTATACCAAATTCTGTGTGTGTGTGTGTGTGTGTGTGTGTGTGTGTGTGTGTGTGTGTATCCAGCATTTCTTTGTCTGACTTAAAGGAAAGTGAGGTTCACAGGATCCCTTTGTCTTTTCATCTCATAGATCACAATTGTGCTCCTTCCTCTCTTTGTTCTCTATTGCATTCCCTTTTTCATATCTTTTCTTTTTCATCTTCAGACTGTCAAAACAACCAAACTCCCATTTCTCCCTAGTCTAGGCTCTCTGTCTCTCTTCTACAACTACCTCTATATCCTTGGTAGACATTTGGACTGGGGAGTCATGTTTTTTTTTTTCCTTTTCCCCCTTAATAATACAAACATTTCATCATCATATATCTTCTGCCAAGTGTTCAATACCTTTCTAGTTTTCTCTTAACTTGAATGTGTACATTTTAAAACTTTTACTTAGCTCTAGTCTTTTTATTGGTAATGCTTGGAAAATCTTATGTTCCCTTAAAAAGCGTACTTTTCCTCTGTGTAATTGTTTTTGGTTTAGATGATAAATTATTCTTGATTTTATAATGATTCTTATAGCTTTTATGTTTTTACCTTTTGTGATATTGTATTTCGAGATCTCTTCTTTAATGTTAGCACCGTCAAATCTTGTGTGATCTGAGTATCCGCAATATTTGAATTCTTTCTTTTTGACTGCTTGCAATATTGTTCCTTGACCTAGAAGCTCTGGATTTTTAGTTATGACATTCTTAGAGGTTTCTTTCAGGAGGTGATCAGTGAATTCTTTCAATTTTCACTTTTTTCCCCTGATTCAAATATATTTGGGCAGTTTTCATTTGTCCTATCTTGAAATATGGTGTCTAGGCTTTCTCTTTGGTCATACTTTTCAGATAGTCTGATGATTATTAGATTCCCTCTTTTTGCTCTATTTTCCATGACAGTTGTTTTTGACAAAATATACTTTACATTTTCTTCTATTTTTTCAAACTTTTGATTTTGTTTTAGTACTTCTTGTTATTCATAGACACATTGGATTCTGTTGGTCCATTTTAATTTTTAGAAATTCAATTTTTTAAATAGTCTGCCCTTCTGTGTTCAAGTCTATTAATTTCCTTTCCAAATTCTTTTTGTTTAACATTCTTTCTTTTTGTAATTTGATTGTTTCTTTCAGACATGCTTATAATCCTTGTAACCAAACATTTCTATTTTCTGTTTTTCCTGTAGTTTTTTTTTGCTATTCTCTTCTAAATTTTCCTTGTGGATGGTTCTTAATCCATGCTTTTTCTTCATAGCCATTGGTGTCTTCTTCTGTTTTCTCATATCTCTAGCCTCAGTTCTTGATAAGAAATTTATTGCCAGGGTCAGACTCTGTCCCTTTTGATACTTTTAAATAGGGCAATCAGATTCATTTAGTACTGAATGAGATGTCTTGGAAAATTTCTTCTGTTTTCCATTTCTTTTTGTGAATCTTCCCTCAAAATGCTGGTAAGCTTCTGTGTTCCCAATCAGAATCATCCCTGATCAATATGCTGAGTGATATTCTCCTCTTCTTACCCTAGCTTAAGCTTCCTTGATCAAGGAGCACTATCTCTTTTGTGTCTCTTGGGTTTTTTTTAGTCAGGTTGCTGCTATAGTCTGCTATGGCACCTTCCCTTGCCATGGAATTTTTCTCTGGCTTATTTTTCTGGATGAGTACGGACTTCTTTGCTAAGACTTGTCTTTCAGTGTCCACAGATCCTGGTTATCTTCTTCTTTCAGTCCTGGACTGAAGAAGATTATGGAAGTTTCCCTTTGGATTTTTTTGGTTATTATGCCATCTTGTGCTCATTTTAGATCATTCATTGATGAAATATGGGTGAGAAAGTGTCTTTTATACATGTCATGTGACTAATTTATCCAGAAGTCCTTTCCCTATCCATTCATTTTGCTCATCTTCAAAATGGAGATAATAATGACATCTCCATCACCAGTTTATTGTCAGGATCAAATGAGATAATATAAGTAAAGCACATTTTGAACTTGAAAGTGTTATATAAATGCTAATTATTAATCTGGGCAAGAGGGGTTCTTATTACTCTCTTCTCCAACCCCTTTTTCCAGTATTTCTTCTGCAGATATAGGAGGAGGTCGCACATATTTTAAGGAAGAACATTTTGTATGTATCTATTACTAAGTGGTAAACCTCTTGTTGAGCCTTTCCAAATTCAGGCAGGCTTGTGCTTGGATGGCCACTGTGGTTGTACTTGAAGTTTTGCATAGCTTATGTGGCCTTCATCAAGCCAATATCACTTCAGACCAGGGTTTGGTGGAGAATTTAATTTAAAAAGATGATAAATTATACAAACTTTGCTAATAGCCTGGGATATTATCTAAGTGTATTATGGCATTTGCTATCTCCCAAAACATTGCTCAGTGAAATCAAATACAATCAGTTAAATCAAAGAACCTCGTTAGTACTAATTGAGCTTTGCTATCCTTTTTGAAGAATTGAAAAATTCTAGGGCATAGTCATGGAGAACAAATCTATTTTGGCTAATACAGTTACATTTTTCTATTCATAAATTAAACATTCATGTTTTTTTTCATTGTCAAGCCAGTACAAAAATAAAGCACTATAGGAATACTTGGTTGAAGATTCATGGAGTTGAAAAAAAAACCTTATAATGATCCATTTTTAATATCTAGGAAACTGGCTTTTTTCCCTTCACATTTTAACACTCCCAAAGAAATCTTTAGGCAAAAATATGTACATAATATATACTGATGCATAAAGAAAATGCATTAATTAGGCATATCATTCTGAGTTGGTTTGAATTATCAGTCATTTGCAAGTTAAATTCAATATAACTACATAGACTTGAAGAATGATCTGAAATTACCATAACTTATTTTTTCCTTTTTATGAGTAACTAAAAATCTTTGCTTAATGTCCTTCCATCTATCTTATGTACCTATTAGAGAAATTGCAATAACCCATTATGTATTAAAGAACTGAAAAGAGTTTATAATATATTCTATCAAATTTTAAATTAATAATGACTTAAAACTTAAAATGATGTAACATTTCATTGATATGATTATTCCACGTATTGTTCAACTCCAGTGACCCATAATAATAATTTATATTTCTATAGTATTTCCATTTTTCAAAATGCTTTCTCATAGATTGCCTTATTTTATTTTCCCACTTCCATGAAATAGAAAGAATAAGTTTTGTTCCCTCTGTTTCATAGATGAGAAAATTAAGCTGCAAATAGGCTGAGTGATTTGCTTAGGTTTACATAGAGAGTAAATGGTAAAGCCTAAAACTAGAACCCAGGTCCTCACACTCCTGCTTTGGTGTTTTCTATAACATAATGTTGCCTATCTTATCAACTTTGTAAGCTTAATAAATTAGAAGTTGATCAATCATTTTAGATAATCTGATTGAAATAAAGTGTGAACATATTTTCTTCATTATCCCCTCTATGTGAAATGCAGCTGCTTTATTTTGAATATGTTTTTCTTTTGTCCATGTCTTTTTGAATCATTGTTTGATATTTGGTCATTCAGCCAGCATTTATTAGGGACCTACTATATGTCAGGCATAATGTTTGGTGCTGAGAATAAAAAGAGAAAAGAAAACCATCCTTGCCCTTGAGGAGCTAATTTTATTTTGGGTGTGACAATCATGTGCACATATTGTTTGTAAAAAATAGATAGTAAATTGTGTGGCAGAGGATATTAGCAACTGGGGAACTGTAATATTAATGGAATATCTTCCCCATCCATTAATAGTTCTATGTGACCACGTGTCCCCTTTTCCTTTGGAACAGGAGCCATGTTCCCAGTTCAAAAGGTACACAGGTATTTCAATCACAGATGTCTTGCTGCTTTCACAACTGATACATCTTGAGTCACATAAAGCCCATTGGGGGAGGAACTTGCCTAAAGAAGACCTTGCTTAGGGGGAGACTTGCTTGTAGGAAAGCTTTTACAGCTTATAGTACTAAGCTAATTAGGCACTCAGTTGAGAGAGTTGTGGTACCTTCTGCCTCTGAGACTATTAGTTGAAAACTTTTTATACAGTGAAGTTGGGTGCTCACTCATGAGAAGGACCTTTTGATTCCCTAGACAGGACTCTGCATAGCTGTTTGTTAGGAGCCCCATGACTGCTCAAATGTTGGTCCTCTCCCAGTCCAGTAGTATATGTAGGTGGTTGTATTACTTTGTTCAGACAGTTGGAACCCTGTCTGTTGGATTATTTTTTGGATACTTCTTTCTACTTATCTATATGTATCTGTCTGTTAATTAAAGCAAGATCTTTAACTCCTTTAAAGCTGTCTTTCCTTTAGAATAGCAGATTAAAGAACTTGTGCTAACAGCTCAGCCTGTGTGCTAGGATACTTGCAAATATAGGAGTTCGTGTAAAAGATGGTGCTTGAACTGAATCTTAAAGGAATTCTAAAAGATAGAGTTGAGGAGGGAGTGCATTCCAGGTATGGGGGAAAGATGACACAAAGCTCTAGAAGCAAGAAGCAGTTGTCATACAGTAAGAACAGCAAGAAGAGGCCTGTTTGACTGGAATGTAGAGTGACTAAAGAGTAGTACTATATAATTAAGTGAAACAAAGATATATCAGGGCCAGATTGTGAAGAGCTTTGAATATAAAACAGAAGAGATTATATTGGATGCTAGAAGGGAGAGGAGCAACAAGAGCACATTGAGTAGAGAAGTGATGTTAGGTTAGACATGTGCTTTAGTGGCTGTGGAAAGGAGAATAGATGGAAGTGTGGGGAAACTTGAGTCAGAGAGATGAATTAGAAGACTATTAAAATAATCTAGGTTAGACATGATTAGGGCCTCAACTTAAGTAGTAGCTGTTGAGAAGGAATGGATTAGGGAAATGTTGAATTGTAAATGGAAAAATTTAGCAATTGATTGTATACATGGATGTAAAGAATTCAAGACGACACTGAGTTTGTGAACTTTGGTTACTAGCAGACTCAAGAAGAGTGATGGTGCTCTCAATAATAACAGGAAAGTTTTGAAGAGGGATGGGTTTTGAGAAAGACAATTAATTTTGTTTTGAACATGTTGAGTTCTACATGTCTATGGTACCTCTAGTTCATTGTATCCAATAGGCATTTGACAATAAGGAACCTAGAGCTCAAGAGAGTTATAAAGGTTGGAAATACAGACCTGGAAATCATTTACATTGGGAGCCAATGAGATATCTTTCTGAAATAAATTCAGTGAGATCCTGTTTTGAAATTAGCACCATGTTAGGCAATGTAGCAGAACAACACATATGACATAGATGACCAAAGATGAAGCAGTATGGTGTTTTTATGTGTGTATAACACACACAAACATACACATACATGCATATATAACAATTTCAGTGTTGAAATGAATATGATATGTGATCATACTCTCCATTCTAATAGTTCTTTTTCCATTTCTCCATTCTCATCCCTTCACTCATTCTGACATTTTTATTTCATTTCAGAACTTAATGAGCTGATCACTAAAGTAGGTAATGTTATCAAGGAGAATGTGCTATCTTTTACTGTATGAAAAATTAAAAAAGAAAAATGTTATATCAAGTCTACAAACTTAAAAGCAACTATTTAATTAACTACCCAACCAGTTTTAATTTGTAAAATGGATGGATGGATTCTATTTAGGCAAACTATGTAGATTCATAAGTGTGCTATTATTTTCAGTAATAATGAAATAAAAGGTTTGTGCTATATAATGTGAAGATCACTAGACTGACAAGCAGAAAAACTGAGGTCTAGTTGTTTCTTTTCCAGCATTTGAGTGTTTTGGGGGAAGTTCCTTAATCTCTTAGTCTCAGAGAGAGTTAGATTGGTTAATAAAAGAAATGCCTTCCAGTGGTTCTTTGGTTGCTCCTTTCCTTTCTATACTCCAGTCTTTTTCTATCTCTCTTATCATTACTCAGGAATAAAAGGGGGAGGCTTGGTTCTTTCCAGAGTACTACTGTATTGTGCCCTACCTTCTCATTCTCTGATTTGCTTATCCATACTTACTTATTGCAAATATGTTTATTTGCCTATTTTTTTTCTCTAGAGGTTGCTAAGCATCTGAGTTCTGGATAAGAAGGAAGATATTGTTAAAAGGTAAAATGGTTTCAGGGATATAGGCTAGTTACCACTGTAGTAAGTACCCATCCACAAAGATTACTCATTTGAACTCATTGGATATAATAGGTAAAGCCCAGCTAAGTCAGGTCTTCAAATCTATTCAATAGTTTAGCCCAAATTTTGCTGACTGGAGGCTTAGGATCCTTAACATTTCATTTCTCATAGGATTATGATAAGGGCATCTTATCTGGCAATTATTTTCCTGGGAATACTGGATCTGCTGTCTTCCAGATTAAAAGATTACTTGATGTTGCTCCTTTCTATTCTGAATTTAGGGATTCATTCTTGGGGGTTAAATTCATGGCACGTATCCTTTCTTTAATCTAGAGTAGTTTTAGGGTTTTCTTCCTACCTCTCTCTCTATCCCTGACCCTAATAACAGGTCGTTTTGTAACATACCCATTATTTAATGTATTTGTTGAAATGAATTCATTAGAAATTTCATTGCTATGCAATAACATTCACATTTTTATGTCAATATCATGTTACAGAAAGTGCTTAAGAATACTTAGTTATCTTCGAAGCCATGTATCTCTATCTCCATTTGTACAGTAGGGGATTTCTGTAAAAATATGTACAAGCACTCCCTTAGGCAAGTGGGACATTTTTTCAAAGAAACATCTTCAGTTATTTTATAGATATATTGTTACACTCTAGAAATTAGGGAAAATGCAAATCTATAAGAATACAAATCATTCCCCAGTTTATAAATGGTCAAAGGATATGAACAGGCAATTTTCAGAGGTAGAAATTAAAGATATCTATAAGCATATAAAAATGCTATAAATTACCATTGATTAGAAAAATGCAAATCAAAACAACTCTGAGGTACCACATCTCATCAGTCAGATTGACTAAGGTAACAAAACAGGAAAACGACAAATGCTGGAGAGGATGTGGAAAAATTGGAACACTAATGCATTGTTGGTGGAGTTGTAAACTGATTCAACCATTCTGGAGAGCAATCTAAAACTATGCCCAAAGGACTATAAATAATTGCATACCCTTTGATTCAGCAATACCACTTCTAGGGTTGTATCTTAAAGAGATCATAGAAGTGGGAGGAAGACCCATATGTACAAAAATATTTAATGCAGTGCTCATTGTGGTGGCAAAAAATTGGAAATTAAAGGGATGCCCATCACTTGGGGAATGACTACACAAGTTGTGGTACATGAATGTAATGGAATACTATTGTGCTATAAGAAATGAGGAGCGGATGGACTTCATATTTAGCTGGAGAGGCTTAAACGAACTGATGCTAAGTGAGAAGAGCAGAACCAGGAGAAAGTTGTACACAATGACAGATACAACATATACGTGATGACCAACTTTGATAAACTGGACTCTTCTCAGCAACACAAGGTTATAAGACAACTCTAAAAGACTCAGGATGGAAGGAGATGTCTACATTCAGGGAAGGATCTAGAAAGAATAGAGTTTAAATGGAGACTGAAGCAATCTACATGCTATCATTCTTTTCCATGTTTGGTTTTGTTTCCTCTTTCCCATTGTTCATTCCATCAGTTACAGCCCTTCTTTACAACCAGAGTAATGTCAAATGTGAAAGTATTTGAAGATCCTATACTTGATTGCATGCCACCATGGCGGGGGTGGGGGCGAGGAAAGGGAGGAAATTTGAAACTCAAGGGATTGTGGAACTGAATCTTCTAAACTAAAAGTAAACAAACAAATCAATAAAATTAAAAAAAATGAAATTAGGGAAAATGGAATTCTATTTCCTTATTCTTGTAGGTATCAATACCTATAAAAAATCATCCTGTTAACTAGTATGGGAGTATCAGATAAAAGCTTTTATACTAGCTCTTTACTCTTATTCTACTTTCCCTCCATAACAATTTCATTTTAAATAACTTGAAAGATAGAATCAATCAGTAAACATTTTAACATACTACGTGCCAGGGGTTAGATCATATAAGTACTTACTATGTGCTAAACACAGTGCTAAGTGTTTTGGCTACAAATACAAGGAAACAAGATGGCACCTAACTTTAATGTGCTTATATGTTAATGAGGAGCTAGAAAAGTGGGTTTGGGTTGTACCAGCATAGAAACAACATGATTTGATAGATGATGGAGGAGAAATCTGTAGTGAGAGTCATCAGTAATTAAAGTAAGCATGGTAGGAGCCCCTTCTAAAATGGTGGTCTGGTTGGGAGGATCACCAATTAGGAGAGCAGAGCTTCTGTTTTCTCCAGCGATGGAAAGTGATTGATGAGGGGGTTAAGTCTGGAAAATGAATCAAGTAGGGAACAAAGTAAGCATGGCTGTGATCCCTTCTTGAAACCTTGCTTCCCCTTTGGTTAACACTTCAGTTAGGGTAAATAAGTATTTAAATAAGTTCTTTATGACCTGGAAAATCACTAATAGAGAGAAAATTGTCCCAGTTACATGCAGTAAACAAGTAAATTTTTGCTTTGATTAGAAATTGGAGAAATTTGATTTTGTCATTAGATTTTATATGGAAATAATTTAATTAAGAAGTCTAAATGCTACTCATGTCCATAAATGTTGTCATAGAGGTACATAAGGTGAATTGGGCAGGGATGGGGGCCTGTGGACACCCTCAGGGAGGGAAATTCCAGTTGGGTTTCAACTATCCAGACACTTAAGGTTCATGTGACTTACTTGATATTGGATCTTTGCATACTAAATGGGGTTTCTCTTAATTGATTACATTTCTAGATTGCTTGAAATCATCTCTTTGGTTTTAATTAGAATGTCTGAGCTATCCTCAGAGTTATTCAGTTCCTCATTTGGGTTCAGTGGCTTTTATGTGCAGTTCAGTGTTGTTTTCTTTTGCCCCTGTAATCCATAATCACACATTGACAATGAAAGCAATGGTGGAAAATAGTCTGAGTTAAGAAAATTATCCTAGCACAGTTAATAAATTGTACTATTTACCCCATGCACAGTAGCACAGGAAGAAGAAATTCCTGCCTTGAAAATTGGCCACAAGTGACAGAATAGAATATTTAATCAGTATGAACCAATTTTAAAAAGGAACAATGAAGCATAACCTAGAGAATCTTCACTTTAAAAGGAAATCCTTTCACTCAATCCACTATCCTCAGTTTTCTTTTTATTGTTCACAAAATAATAGAGAAAATTCTAGTAAATGTCCTTTATGTTATATTTTTACACCATTTTGTAGTTTCTTATTTTCATCCTCCATACACACATCAAAAGTTTCTTATTATATTCCAAGGATCTTTGAGGAATTATAGGTAAAGTCTGCAGTTTTTCTCTTACCATCGAAGAGCAAATGACAGTTATCTAATGCCCACTGGAAATGTATAAGCTTTCTGTCATAGATAAAAGTATACTACTGATCAGAAAGTCTATTAAAACACTGCAACATCACCTGATACAAGTAAAAAATATTAAATATTAACATAATCAGGCCATGCTTTCATCTGTAAACATTGTAGGAATACTTATAACCCCAAACAAGGACTTTAAGAAATAATTCTACTACTTTTTTTCTAGCTGTTTTAATAAAATTGCTTTTTCTTTTGGTAATGTGAATACAACAACATAATTCAACAGGCAATCGTGAAACACTCTTTTCAGACCCCTAAGTTAGATATTGGGATAGAAACAAAGCTTGGATAATACCTGATCCCTTATATTTCAAGAAAGACCTAAAATGCCAAGAGAGAATTATAATACATAATAACATGATAAGTGCATTAAAAATTTGAAAGTATGGTTATAGAAGGCTTAAGGACAGAATTGTGAAAGAGGATCATGCAGTCATTTGTGGATCATTAGTATTATTACTTTGAAATCGGATTTATTGGAGATCTTATGAAAACTATTCTACACATACCAGACACTTTGGATTATAGCCTCAGTAGAGTAGTTGAATTCCTAAAAGTTTGACTTCATAATGGCAAATTTTTAGAGCATCAAATCAGAAACAATGTAAACTTAATTTTCCTAGACCATTTTCCAGCTTCATGTATGTTTTCCTCTAAGTAGTATGGAAGTAACAGGTAATATTAGAGATAGGAACACTGTGATTGGTATAGTGTTGGGCTTGCAGCTAGGATGGTCTGGGTTCAAATACACTTCACAAATGTACTAGTTATATAATAATGAGCAAGCCTCTTGATGTTACCATATTTCCATTCCTTCATCTATAAAATGGAGATAATCTTGCCTACCTTGGAGGGCTGTTTGTTTTACAGATCAAAAGAGGTAATACTTAGGAAATACTTTGTAAACCTTACAGCAAGTATGTAAGCATCGCTTATTATTATGATTACATATATATGTTCATCTGAAGAAAAAGAATCTGTGGATTCTAGTAGAATTTAAGCTCAATATAAGACAATAGCATGAAATGGTAGCCAGGAAAGTTCATGCAATTTTATTCTGTATTAAGGGGAGCCTTGTGTCCAGAACAAGCAAAGTCATAGGCCCACTGTGCTCTCTACCTTGGTCATGTTATATTTGTAGTATTGTCTTCTTTTTGGGATACCATATTAGAGGGAGGTCACCAAGACTGAAAGCATCAAAAGGAGGGCAAACACAAGGATGTAGTCACTCCGGGCCATGTAAAAAATAATATCAATCAAAGGCAATGCAGTGTTTAGCATGGAGAAAAGGATACTTAGGGGAAACCTGGTGATGTCTTTTAAATATTTGAAGGACTGTCACATGAAAGAGGTATACTCTTTTCTTACTCCATTTGTCCCAACAGACAACAAAGAACACAGTGTGGAGGTACCTCTACACAATATTTGCTGAAATAAGTAAATGGGAAGACAAAACTTCTTACAGAGATATATAAAAGCAGAATCAGTGAGCATAGTGAGTAGTAGGCTTCTCCTCTCTTCAAATAATCATCAAGAAGGGATGTAACAGAGGTTGTCCTTGATCAGGTATGACCTGGACTACATGGCACCTGTAGTCCCTTCTAACTCTTAAGATTGTTTGAGTCTGTGAATGCAGTTATTTTATCTCATGGTCTTATTGTTAATTCTTTACAAATTACGCTATGCAAAAGAGTTAGCAATGATAGAGTAAAGATTGTTAAAGGAAATCATTTGGATTTAAACAACTGTTCATTCAATACTGCTCCAAATCTAGAATGGGTACAACAAAATGGTATTGTGTATAATGGGAAAACTTTCCCTTCAAAAATGAAGGGACCAGATTTTGTTCTTTTATGTGATGCTGCTTTGTGATAGCAAATCTTGTAAAATTTATAGAAACCTAGATTTTTTTCACATTACCAAAATATGCTATAGAATAACTTTGAGCATTCTATAATGAACTTTTACAATTATATACATGTGATGCTGATTTTCTGTCTGGTAAATTTGCCAATATGTTTGGACTATTTAAGGAATGGTGTGGCTTTGCTAGGTTTTTTCCTTATTGATAATTTTCTGTAAGAACGCAAAATTTGCAACTTATTTTTAAGTAAGCAGAGTACTGAGATATATCTAGAAAAATGGAAAATTGAAGTAATTGTCTTTAATTATTGTTACCCTTGGAAAATGATTATAACCAAATTTTATTAAATAAAACTACTTTTCTCAAAATGTGTTTGAACACATAATATAAATGTCATCCTACTATATTTCTGGTACATTCTTAAAAGTGCAAATAGTAAAGAGTTCGTTTTCTACTAATCCCTTCCTTTGTTTTCTTCCTGGGAGAAAATTTCACTATATTGTCATCTAAAAAATAAACATTATTATATTAGTGTAATTAAATTATCACTAATTTTTCTCTTATCCTAAACAACTTCAAATTAAAACCATTTTTAGTATGTGTATTTTGGAACCTAATTAAAAAATCACTCCTCACTTAGATCCCTGTCACTAGCAGCCTTTAAAATAATCAACAAAGTTAAACAGACACCCATTATTAGTGTGAATCCATAAATGAATAAAAAACAAAATAGCACTATATGATTTCACCATTATTTTGATTATAAATGCAAAATCTGTTAACTACTATAATCTGAATATCTTCCTGTCAAAGAAACAATAAAAGATGAAATATTTAGTTGGGAATGAAGATAGAGAAAACTGACCTTTCATCAGAGATTTTCTTTTTGCCAAATATTATTCATTCAATAACTATATCTTGAACACCTATACTGTGTGTAGGGGAGGTGGGGGGAGGGCGGGAGTATAAGGAGGAAAGGCTTGTACAAAGATTATTTACAGAAGTAGTTACTTAAAATCACTGGTTTTGTGCTGACTATTCCATTTTGTTATGCCTTGTCTCAACTAGTTTTATAACAAACATGCCTGTACATACTGATTTTTATCCCTGATGGATTTATCACTTTTCAACTAAAATAGTTATCCTCTGCTCAGGTCATAATTCTTTTAAGTCTGTAATAGCTATAGAAAGGCTTCTAAAAACTGTTGATACTCATTCAGTATAATCATGTTCCCATCAGTTGTGTTTAGCAATGGGATTTTAGATAGGGGGATGAATGATCTATTGTTGATATTTCTATTTATACTATATCATCATATTGAATAAATATTTTCCCTAGATAATGTAACTCAGTATGAAGTCAGCAACAGGAGAAAAGGCTTATAAATTCACATTTCCAAAGATGAGAAATTACTTAAGATGGCTGTCATTATAAATGTCCCCATTACTTGACTATAAACATATGTTAACTAAAAGCTAATAATAATTTTGATGAATACTTTAAAGAGACACTTTATACTTTGTAGCTAAACCTAACAGAATTGCAGTTCTTGACTGAGTGAAATGGCTGTCTCTCTACCTGTCTTTCTATCTCTCTCTCTCTCTCTGTCTCTGTCTCTGTCTCTCTCTGTCTCTCTCTCTGTCTCTCTGTCTCTGTCTCTCTGTCTCTGCCTCTGTCTCTCTCTGTCTCTGTCTCTGTCTCTCATTTTCTCTCTGTCTCTCTCTCTCTCTCTGTCTCTCTCTCTCTCTCTGTCTCTCTCTCTCTCTCTATTCCTGTCTGTCTGGTCTGTCCAATCTTCTCTTTTGTCTAGGGAGAATAGGGAAGAAAGGATTGACTATTTTTTTTTTTTTTACTCCATTAGGATATTGTAGAGAATAATAGAATTATTTTATTTTTTCCCCAGTGACCCTATTGACATGGAGGCAAGACTGAAAATTCTGTTATATCTAGTTTGTCTGGAAATAATTTCTAAAGAAAGTCGTCATGGTAGAATAAATTAGGAACATTGAGGTTATCTGGCCTTTAGGCTCAGCCCCTAAGTGGGTGGGTGATCTTTTTGAAAAAGTTTTGAAAAAGATACACCATCTCTCTTTGCCTTAGTTTTCTCATGCAAAGTAATCTTCAAACTTTAAAGCATTATATAAATGTCTTCTATATTACTGTTATTATAGCTATTATCTTGAAAATTTGCACTAAATTTCTAAGCTTCCATCAAATTCTAAAATTCTACAGCATCCCTTATCATAAGATTTCATTTCTGTTTTATTGCTATATATTTGACATCAGAGTTGCCAAAAAAAAAAAGCAATTTATTTAGCGCTTAAAAGTTTGCCAAAAAAATCATGGCTCCTTGAATTTCACATTACATTCAGCAATTTTTCAAATAAAGCCAAGTTTCACCCAGAAGTATTTATTTTTTCCTATTAAATACATTAACTTGGAATAGCTAGCATTTATTTTTAAAATGAGTCTATTTTTTCTTGGCTCTCTATTATGTGTAACTAAACTATTGAGATTTATGATCATAATTCCTCCACCAGAATCAAAGCAGAAGAATATTATTTAAATCTTTTCCAAAAGATAATTTTGCATGACCAAATGTAATCAGGGAAATAGCATATCATTTAAATAATTTTCTTTTTCCAAAAGATAGAATAAAACTATAGCAAGAAGCTGTGGATTATGAAAATACGAATTTGAAATAAATTACATCTGATTTTCAGCTATTGCAATGCTCCGATTTCCTTTTGTCCTGAATACTCCATAGCTCTCCTTTAACTGTTAATTTCTGTTGTTAGGATATTATTTAGGATGGCAGACAAGGAGATACTAATGTTGAATGGCTATTGTGATATTATCTTAATAAAAAGCCCAAGATCCGTCACTAAACCAATGATGGCAAAGATGGTTGTTTAGCTTATCAAAATGTAAAGTCTCTCCATTGCTCCTGGAGAAATTACTAGCTAAGTTACATAGCACCTGCACCTGTTATCAAATGCTAAGTTTTTAAGTGCAGCACAGCCATCTAAAAGCAGGTGCTAGTGTATCACCAAATTCGAGCTGACTACATTTAACTCAGTTTTCATGTTTTCTTTTTAATTGGGTCTCTGCTTACTACACAATTTTAAAGAACTGGATATTCCTTTGTCATTTAAGGGAGGGAAAAAAAAAAAAAAAAACATTTGAATGTGAGTACTTTAGCTGCTTCCTGATAGTGAATTTCCCAAAAGAGCCTCTTTTCATAATAGCTCATGTGATTTTGTTAGCAATATCAATCACAAAAAAGAAGAGATCTGAACTCAGTGTTGTTCTTCTTGTTCCTTGGAACTGTTCAGTGTTAGAGAGACTGATACTTCTTTTTATAGGGTTAGAAAAAAAGCCATAATAGCTTTTATACCATTATTTTCCAGATTCCAGACTTCATTAAAACTCGCTTCAGCCTTTTTCACTCCTATCTTTCTTGCTACTTATGAATTATTCAAGGGAGATTTCACTAGAGGTAAATAGTTTGATTTGAAGGTTTTTGTGTCTGGATTTAGATGCAACAAGAAGTGTTAAATGCTCGGAATTTTAAGTGAACAGAATTGCAGAGGCTTGGCTATTAAGATGGAAGACATTTGCTGTTAGAGCTCTGGGGCTGCCACTGAGATTTCAGCTCAGTGCTATTTGTCATTCTGAAGTAGGTAGGCATTATGATGCCTGGAGAATAAATCAGCCTGTACATGGTGTTGAGTCCTGAAGCACTTTGAACATTCTAATCCACTTCTGAGTTAACAGAACATTTTTGGTTTTACAAGTTTTAGAGTTCCCCTTTTTTTACTTAACCTTGCCAGTGTATTAGTAATCTTTATTATTTTAGGTGTTATGTACCTCATAACCAAATACAGTTTTCTGTGTTTACTTCAGTGACATTTAATTTAAATTAAAAAAGGGTGTGGGGGATTATAAGCTTTGGATTCTTCTACATGATGCCCTGAACGTAGTAATCCCAGTGGTTCATTCTTATAAATTTGTCTTTATTTTAAAAAAAAGTGGAGTGAACACAAGATGTTTATACAAATTTGACCATTTCAGGAAGATTCATTATTTCTTCCATCCCAGTAGATATATTTCTCTGTATTATACTCTGTTGTATCTGGGGTCTCACAGAATCCCTCTATTGATAAAATTGCAGTCTATCCATGCCTGCATATCATATGAGGCTCTCTTTCTATTCGCCCATGAAATGCAACACATGTATCTGCCCGACATTATGGGGACTTTTCCTTATATTATTTTGTCATCGCATGAATTCTACAGTCCTTAAATTGTACTTGAATTACTCCTTTACTGTTCTTATATGACTAATCCACTCCATCCCCTCTCTCCTAATACATACGTTTCTGTTGTGAGTTTGCTACACTGCTTTACCCATATGGTTCCGTATTTGTAATGTTTTGTCTCCTGCATACAACTACTACAATTTTTTTTTTTTTAAAGAGGCAACTGGGGTTAAATAATTTGCCCAGGCTCCACAGCTGGTATGTGTCTGAGGTCTGATTTGAACTTAGGTACTTCTGACTCCAGGACCAGTGATTGATCTACTGTGCCACCTCCCCCCACTTCTTTTTCCCATTATTGTCTAATTCCTTATATTAATTTTAAAGTGTTTACATTATTGGTTTACATAGCTGAATAACATATATTTGGGAATATAGTAGAAGTTGCCTCATACATTGATTTTTTCTTTTAGCCAATGAGTAGAATAGTCTGAATGCAACACAGTGTATTCTATTAAAATCCTTTGATTCACACATACTACCAACCATGGTGCTCCTTTCAACCATTAACAATCTCTTCATCAATAACTGGTTTTCAAACAGTCTCTCATTTTAAATAAATTGTAAATGAATTTCCATTGTACCTTAATTGGTGTTCTCTTAGACACTTGTGTTATGGCTATAAGTTTAAAATTACACTCATTTATAAAATTATACTAATTTATTTTAAACTAGTTCTATCTAAATCTTTTTATCATAACTAATATAACTTATTAAGACAGCTGTTTGCATTTTGTACTTGTTTTCTAAAACAAAACTAAAATAAGAAACTGT
>CM053587.1:132959251-132989583 GCA_028646515.1 Pseudochirops corinnae | reverse complement strand
CAATACATTAAAAAAATTTTAAGATATACATGTAATCCCTGTGGACTTTCTACCTCCAGGAAAGGAGTGAGTTGGAGGTATCTTCTCACATCTTTTTATTCAGTCCTTCAGCTTTATGATTTTAGTACATTCCTTTTTTTGTATGTAGTTGTTCTTTTTGTTTGCATTGTTGTAGTTGCTGTATACATTATTTTCTGAACTCTGCATACATTGCTTTGTTCTTAAAGCACACCATTTCTTATAGCAGTAATATTCCATTGCATTCATGTACCACAATTTGTTTACACATTTTCCAGTCAATAGGCATCTATTATTTCCAATTCTTTACTATCACAAAAAGTGGTGCTATAAGTAGTTTGGCGTATATGGAAACTATGTTCTTATTGATGACTCCTTTGGGGTACATGTCTAGGAATAAAATCACTGTAGAACGAGAAGCTTTAATGAAAGATGAGAATAAAAAAATAATTATACAGCAGGTAAATTACCAAAACTTGAAATTCCCATCTGTAAAATTTCTCCCAAAGTTTGAGTATATTGAGTCTTTCAGAACTAGAAAGCTTTTGAGATTTCTAGTATATTGTCATAGAATCACAAGAGACAACATTGCATAATAAATACAGGGTTAGCCTTGGAGTCAAGAAGACTCGAGTTAAATGAGTTAATCAGTTTTTATATTCTCAAGAAGCTTACATTCTAATTGGAGACAACATGTAAATAACTAGATATTTACAAAATGTATACAGAGTAAGTGGAAAGAAATCTTAGAGGAGAGGGCACTATCCCTGGGGGAACAAGGGAAGGTCTCCCAAAGATGAAATTTGAGCTGAATCTTGAAGGAATCTAATGAAATTACTATTTGGAGGTAAGGAGGGAGAACAGTCTAACAATGGGAGATAACCAATACAATGGCACTGGGATAGGAGATAGTGTTGTGTCTGAAGGATGGGAAATAGAGTTTATGAAGGTGAGTAAAGAGTAAGAAAACTATCAAAGTATGGAGTGGCCAGATAATAAAGAACTTTTAATTCCAAGCAGAGGACTTTGCATTTGATCCTGGAGGTAATAAGAAGCCATCAAGGGCGATTGCGGTTAAGTGACTTGCCCAAGGTCACACAGCTAGTAAGTATGTCAAGTGACTGAGGTCACATTTGAACTCAGGTCCTCTTGACTCCAGGGCAGGTGCTCTATTCACTGCACCTCCTTGCTCCCTTCTGCCCTGAAATACCTTTAAAAGCACTTATATGCCTGTCACATAGTAGGTGCTATATCAATGGTTATTCACTTCCCTTATTTTCTTGTTAAGTAAGAAGAAATTTAAACTATTTTAGGCTAGTTTTGCATGACTCTTGGAAAATAATTTAGGATTCCAGTGCTTCATTTTCCTTATTTGTAACATGATTGACTCAAGCTAGATGATATCAATTTTTCTAAAACTCTACCTTAAAAATTAAGCAAAAGAATGGTATTATATAACACTATGTATCTTACAGTATTTACAGCCAATTAAATATCTAGTCTGTATCCTTTAAAAATATAACTGGAAGGTAATTTTGTACTCTACTTTTTGTTTATTTGAAAATTGTCCTCGAATTCTCCATACCTCCTTTCTTCAGGCCAATTTACTTTGTCTTTCATGATCCCTTGATTATGTAATGTTTTAACAGGTTCCCAACTGATACCATTTCCTACTTCCTCCCTTTATTTTCCTTTGTTTTTCTTTGCTAGTATATATCCTCTAGCTCTGAATTTTAGCAGTGTAAGCTACTTTTCAATGTATCATTTAAATAGATTACATCATAATGATAGTCCTAAATTAGGATGTTTATTTCCTCTGGCTTGTTTCCCATGCTCTTTGCATTAGTAGACAAATATTTTAGAAAGCCATAACTTTTTCCTTCGGTTTCTTTTTCCTTTCCTCACATTAGCCTCAATAGACATTTTTTATCATAGATTTTTTAACCTTCAAATATGGCCTGTACTACCTATTTTTAGCTTTAGAATTTGTCACGGTGGTGGTAGTCTCTGATAAAGGATACCACAAGTACACTCTTTTGTGTTGCAGGAACTTTAAAAATTCTATTAAGGAGGCAAGAGAAAAAAATGAGATAACATAATTTGAAGAATATATGACTCTTAATAGTATGCAAATTACATAACCCAAATGTATAAATTATTTAACTCATAAAATTTGTCCAAAACATCATAAGCCCCATCAGGATCCACACCGCAACCCTCCATTCTACAGATATATACAAGAAAGGGTAGTCCCTTACCTCATTTGTTTCTCTAAAATATACTAGCTTCTGCAGTTACTTTCTTCTTTCTGTTTCATGGCATTGAAGGCGAGGCTACATTCTTCTTACACTTCTGAAAGAGTTCATGGAAAATAGGAATGAATGGTCAATGTTGTTTTCATTTCTTAAGTTTGGGGTTCCAGCGCTTGAGAAACCTTCAGCAGCCTATAAAATACAGTTAAAGCTACACATCCTTTTTTAAGATGTGTAGCCTTTTTTAAGGCATTTAAGAACTTACCCAATTTGGACATGAACAGTCTTTCCACCCTTGCATCACACTAACCATATGTAAACCCTCTGCTCTAGTCAACCAGGAACTTTACTTATTTCTGGGAAGTGGGATGGGAAGAGTGGAATCTGGAGATGTGATTTCAGGGTCTAGGGAACTGCAGTTAAGAAAATTTATTCCCTAATGCTGAACAATAACTCTTTGTAACTTGTAGTCTTAGAGAGTCATTTGATGTACTGAGGGATAAATAGCTTTCCCTTGGTGATAAGATTAGTATTTGTGATAGGCATGATTTTTACCTAGGTCTTTCTGACTCCAAAACCTATCTTTTCATTAACTGTCTATCCTCTTACTCTTTGATTTGCTTCCTGCTAATATAGGAAATAAAAGTAAGCATGTGCATAATAATAAATCATTTTAAAATTTTAAATCAGTGATAAAAGTATTTCACCATTTATAAACATTTTAATTATGTTACTACTGGATAATTTATCTGGAATTTATTCACATATAAAACCTATTGATACTTACAGTTTGGGATCAAATAGTTTAGAGGACCGAAAAATCCAGTTAAACTTTGAGACAGATTGTGTGTGTGTGTTTTCAAATAAATAATTCAATCTAATGCAATATTATGTTCCATTAATAGAAAGGCATGTTGTGTCTTCATGGAAAGATTCATTAATCCTACTGTACCTTGCATTGGTCAGCCAATTCTGTGTTCAGTACTTTGTGCCACACTAATAAATTAGGAAATATCTTGGTGCAGTCGAGATGATGGGAAGGATAGAAACCCTGAAAAAAAGACTGGAAGAATAAGAAACATTAAATCTGGAAAGGAAACTCAAGATGACAAAATGGGGAATGGTAGTGTTATTCAAATATTTGAAGAACTGTCCTTTGAAAAGATGATGGATAAATGTACTCTTTAAGGCTTCAATTGTCAGAACTACAGCAAAAGGTAGATTTAGCTAAAGCTAAATTACATGGAAATTTAATTGGGATAAGTCTAAGTAAAAGCTTTCTAACAATTTACGACAATGTGGAAATGAAATGAACTGTATGTGATTGTATGCTTGATCATCACTGTCAGTGTTAAAGCAGTCTGGATGACTACCTGATAGTGACATTATGTAGCAATCTATTGTAAGATATATAAATGCAATTATCCCAATCAACCTCGCATAAGTTATAAGCTGCTATGCCATAACAATTTAACCAGATAAAAACCCAGAAAATGAAGGCAAGTGATGAATTAGGAGAAAACAGTTTTAGCCAAATCTCTGAGAAGTTGACTTCAAAGGGTGCTGGACAATAGTGACTGGAAACAGTGTCTGCATTAGGAGCTGAGAAAAGAGTGGGCACAATGAGGATGGGCAGATTCATGTTGGCTTCTCTAGAAGCCAACTAGAAAAGACTTTCTGTAGCATTTCATAAAGTGTAGAAAAAAGGACTTCCAGTAACCTACAGTTATCCCTTTGAAATATATATGATCTCTAAGTTTGAACCCACTGTCCCCTGAAACTCTGAACCTACCTATGGGAGAATGTGCCCTTGTTTGGGGGAGGTGCTTTGTACCAACTGTCAGTGTATTTTGAGAATTGTCATTTGAAACAGGACAGATAAACTTTGTATTAAATATATGACTGTTAATCATTTCTGGCTAGTTGATTGCTATCATTGCTCCTAATGGAGGGAAGCACACTAGCAGGGACTGGTGATATAGTATTCTGTGGTGTTGTATTCTAAGGACCCATCAGAAATAATGCAGGAGTCCTGGAAGGAAGACAATAGCCACTCTGTAGGGAGCTTATTCATCAATGTGAGTACCTCCTGATCATGCACAACATTTGTTATGTGAAGCCAGACTTGATGACCTCTAATCTTCTTTTTAGCATAAATGTCTATGAGTCTATGAAAAGTGACAAGGCCTGGGAGAGTAAAACACAGTTATAGGACATTCATTGGTCTTTAGTCAACTAGCAAAGGGAAACCAAAAATTAATGTAATTATATAACTCAGGAAGAAAATTCACTTTTACCTGAATTAACAAGGTAATTGCTTTAGTTCTTTGCTATGACAGTGGAAAGACGGATACTTAATGAAAGCAATAGCAACAATTTATGCTTCTCCCATACCTTCCCCAAATATTATGCTGATTATGCTGCCTAGGAGCCAAATCTCCTATAAAGCTCAATTTGATTCCATTTGAACATGTCATCTAAAGTTGCCTTAACATTGAGAGTATAATATGCGAAGTCTAATTTTAAATACACATTAGCATATTTTGATTTTGCTGTTAGAAATGACCACATGGTACAACTGAAAAAGTACCAGCTGTGCCATCAGAGGACCTGGGTTCAAAATCCAGCCTCTGATGCTTACTCTGATACTGTGACCTTGGGCAATTGTCTTCACCTTTTTGAGCCCCTGTTGTCTCTACAAAATGAAGAAATGAGATTAGATGTCTTGCAAAGTTCCTTTCCACTCTAAATCTGTGATCTTGAGATGTGGGGGAACATGATAACTATATTCAAGTAGAGGCATCCAGTATAACCTCATTGTGGTGAAGTGGTTATGAGCCATATATTGAATTAATCAGTTGGCATTTATTAAGCAACCTCTGGGTACCAGGAACTAAGATACAAATGCAAAGAATGAAATATTAGCTCTGTCATTAGCTGCTGATAATAATAAATAACAAATACTAATAACTAACATTTATATAGCATCTACTATATATTTATCAGCAGTGTGCTAAATTCTTTAGAAATATTAATTCATCTGATCCTTGCAACAATGCTGTAAGACAGGTGCCCTTCTTATCCCTACTTTGTAATTGAAGAAACTGAGACAAAAAGAAGTTAAGTAACTTTGCTAAGGACACATAGCTTGTAAATTCCAAGCACTGTACAAAATGCTAAGGATATAAAGAAACACAAAGGACAGTCCCTCCTCTCAAGAAGGTCATAATTTAATGGGGGTGGGGGGGAACATGCAAAGAGCTATAGAGAAATACTAATTAGAGTTAATTAGAATAGAAATAATAATTTAGAGATAATAAATATAGAGAAGAATATTCTCCTTAATATATTTTTTTTTGCAAACTTTCTTTTTGATCACATAACATATGGGAGTATAGGTCTTATTCAGTATCTCATTTCTTTATAAATTTGGGATGTTATAGTTTTTTTAGAAGTGTTTGACACAGTGTTTTTCCCAGTTCTAATTTGTACAAAAACTTTAATCATCCAGAGCCTTATTTTATATAATAAATTTTTAAAGAATTTTTCTATCAGAAATTGTCAAATAAAAAAGTATCTCTATTCCATAATTACAAAAGATATGACAGCATCATATGCTCTGATGTTTTATGGATTTAAAAACTGTAAGATCATGGATCTTGGATTTTATTGTTTTATTTGGTCTGAGATGTTAGTCTGTTAGAATTTTTTTTTTTTGTCAAACTAGTATCTAATTCTCTCAACTTATTTTTTAATTTTGAAAACTTTGCCCAGTGTTTTGTGAACCTGGATTTATTTTGTATTAGAATATCACATACAACTTCCAAAGAGTTACTGTCTAGGCTACTTACTATTTTCTGTTTTTTAACAAATACCAGATAGTTTGGGGTAGTGCTATTTCAGTCCACAGTTTGAAATATGGGGGTTGTAAATATAAGTTTCTCTGTTTTTCATAATTTTCATGACATTATTTCCTATTAATTTTCTTTGTGCATTGTATAATTCTATGAAGTATGTTTTTGGCATTGTTATAACTAAATCTAGATACATATTCTATCACATGTCTGTAGTGCTTTAGAAAATCCATTTTTATATAAAGGAGTTAAATAAAAAATTTGCTCATTTGTTGACTTCTTTCCACCAAAAATGTTTAAAATACCACCAGTTAATATAGGAATGTGGGCCTGGCTATTCCTTTCACATGAAATACGTGCACAGACAGACACAGACACAGGCATATGTGTGTGTATGTAGGTATGTGTATATATGTGTGTGTGTGTGTGTGTATGTATATGTGTGTATATATGTATATGTGTATATGTATATGAGTATGTGTGTGTTTGTGTGTGTGTGTATAGATATAGATATAGATATAGATATATAAAACACAGTTATCCTACCACTATGCCAAAAGTTGAGCAATGAAAGCTCAGATCCATTGAAATATGAGAAAAGAAGGTGAAGGGGAACAACAGCATGAAAAATAATAATTAATATAAAGATTAAATCTATTTTCCTGAAGTTTAGTTATGTTGTTGGATGTGGGGAATTTTAAAAATACCATTTAAAGGACTGGCCTGATGCTAGGATGCATTCATTTTAGATCTCATTTGGATTTGAATTAGTTTTGCAATGAAATGACAATATTTCCTTTTACCTGTAGCTAAGTATCCACTTGTATATTTCATAAACCATCTTGTGGAACTAAGTATAAAATAATGAAGTCTAGGATGTTAAGAAGGAAGAAAAACAGTCTTTTCATTCTTATACCTTCTCTGGCAGGAAGAGTTGTCCAATATCTAACTAGAAGAGCATATGTGTTCTCAGCCTACTACTTTTAATAATACAAATATTTGTCTAAATATACAAATAGAGTGTATCTTTCACTTAATATTTTTATCTTTCAAATGTGTTTGTAGCCAGGGAAAGTGAGATGTACTTTATAGTTGTTGTTGTTTAATTTCAAAATTTAACACTTATGTTAGCCAAGAAGTCAGGGAGGATACTCTAAGATAAGTGGAATCAAAGCTAGAACTTGAGAATTTCTATACACAGAAATGAAGAAGGAGTCCATTTTAGGCAAACAAATCATGATGAGCAACAACTCCTCAAGATCAGGAAGGGGTTAATTTTCTAGTTTAGCTAAAACAGACTGCATGAAGGAAAGTAGTAGGAAAGGGCCCAGTCAAGTAAGGTAGTATGTAAAACAAACATTTAGAAACCAGACACTTTTATCCTTAAATAAAATGCTAGTTTAAGGGAATTTAGAACTCTCGTATAAAGTGGGCTTGGGAAAATTTTGCAGGAAGACAGAGGAAATCAAGCATCTTTCTTACTAAAAAACATTGCTATATGTGATGTGCTTTCACAAAAGCTTAAATCCATATTCAGTCGAGAGAAAAATTGCACTAACATTAATATTTTCTCACAAAATCCCAGAACAATAGGATTATCAAAAGAAAGATGAAGAAATGTTAGAGAAAGGCATTATATGACTTAAGTTTACTGTGAAAAGGAACACCACCTAAAACTTCCTTCTCTCTAAGGGAAAGAGAACTACTGAAGAACTGATGTGAATATATTTTCATTTTGCAAATGGTTTTCATATATTTCAACAAATGTTTATTAAGCAACTACTATGTGCCAGTCATTCATTCAGGCTCTTGGAATAGAAACATAAATGAGACTGTCCTGCTCTCAAGGAGTTTATTGTCTATTATTCTGTTTATATAATGGATGGTTTCTATTGTAGTAAAAGCTTACAATAAAATAAAGAAGAGTTCCTTATTTGCTGCTTTAAGATATGATTAGATCATTTCTTTTGTTAAAGAAAACAGATTGCTAATTTTTTAAAGACATTTTGTTGATGTTTAAAAACAAAAATAAAGTCATTTCCTAATATAACCTTCACTTCCATATAATAATGGCCATGGATCAAAGAAAGCCCATTGACTGTCTTTTAATGCTTTGTTATTTATATTATTATAATCAATGTGAATTTCATTCTGATTCTGCTTTTTTCACACTACATCATTTTATAGAAGTGATCTCATGTTTGTTTGAATTCCATGTCATTTCTACCTTTACCTATCTAAGATAGATAGATGGTAGAGAGATGGCTGGCTGGCTGGCTGGCTGGTTGGTTGGCTGGCTGGCTGGCTGGCTGGCTGGCTGGCTGGATGGATGGATGGATGGATGGATGGATGGATAGATGGATGGATAAGTAGAAAGATATTTTTTCCTTGTGGAATGGTCATATTCCATTTACTTTATACACTACAATTTGTTCAACTACTCCACAATCAGTGGACATTCAATTCATTTACAGTCTTTTAGCTACCACAAAAACTCTTATAATTAATACAAATTCTCTTTTAATGTTTTATTAATTATATTATAGTCGATGTGAATATCATTCTAATTGTTGTTGCTGTAGTTTCTCTAGCCTTATTTTTCTTTGTAGTTTATTTATGAGATGTGTTCTATGTAATCTCAATTAATTATTTCTGTATTTATTTTCACTTTTCTAATATACTATCAAATATCATGATACCTTCACAACAGCCTCCATGCTGTTCTTACTCATGATACCTCATTTCTTGTCTTTGTTCTTTTGCCCTGTCAGGACCCCATAATTGGCCAATTCTATTTCCTCATCATTAACTTTTATAATCTACAATATCCTTCAAAACAGCTACAGGTAGCATCTGTAAGAGGCTTATCCTGTGCCCCCTAGTTACTAATACCTTCCCCTTTAGGATTACCTTCCATCTTCTTGAAGTGTAGATTGTACATGCCTATGTGTTTACATGTTCTTTGCTTCATTCGCATGTAACCTCCTTAAGGGCAGGAATTCTTTTGCCATAATAAACCTTTAATAAATGTTTATAGAGTGATGTTGTTAAAGAAGAGGAAATGAAGTGAAGGAAGGCATATTTTAAGGTAGACATAAGTGGTAATTTTTTTATACTTCTCACATCATGACTACTACAGCTGGTAAATCTTTCATTCCATAAATCATATTGTTTTCCTGAACATTTTATTAATGAGAACATAGTATAGTATGAAAATTACACAGCTCAATATCTCTTGTGAAAAGGAATGCTACCTCAATTTATTATAATATCATTTTGAATTATATGAAATAGATTTGAGTAAAAAAAAAAGTAGATTTGAGTCTTAGTTCTCCCCTTTAGTTATGTGTATAGCTGTGGATAGCCAGTTGTCATCTCTTGATATCCGTTTCATCTTCTTTTTTTTAATGGTAATACAGATAGGATAAATTGAAAGGATGCATAAGAACATACTATAGAGTATAGTATTATAATTTAACCAGCAAGGACTACTTTAATGGCAGCATGGCTTCTTTAACATATTTGTTTCTATCATAAAAGCCCTGGTACCTTGCCATGACTCACCTCCTTTCCATTGGTACTTTTCTTATTGTTCAGTTTTTTTTAGGATGATGGAATTCCAAAAATAGAATCTCTAGATAACACAAGAATAGGATTCAAGGGGCTGATGTTCATGTACTTGCATTTAAAACTAGAGAACAAGGCCTTTTTGTGCCCAAAGTAGTAGGCAAAGGAGGGGGGAAATAGAAGTTCCTCGATTAGGTAAAAGTGTATGTAGGCTGAGATTCAGAGTTCATTCTCACAGTTATGGCTATCCTAACCTTACAACAGCTTTATTTTCTGGAATTTCATTTTTATAGGGTTTGTTCTTATAATTTATAAGCTCCGTAGTGGCAAAAAATGGATATTAGAAAACAGATTTAAGGTTTAACTATTATATGTTTAGTCATAACCTGGAGAATATTAAGGGATTAAATTTGGTCAAGGTACATTCTTTTTGTGATTTCCAACATCTAATAGCAGTGATATTTTTTTTTTAAATCAGGTGTCTTCATTGGAGGAAAATGAATGTAATAAATTGGAGGAAAATGAATGCGTTATATATATTTGATGGTTATTAGAGAGAACTAGAAGTCATTTTAGTCCTCAATTCTAGAACCTAATGTGTTACTCTATATAAGAAATACAGACCCTCCGTACCTTGAAGTTTATATAGTTGTGTCAGAGGAGGGAGCCCCATTTAAGAGTGAGATACCTTGATTTTATAATGCAACTATGCTGCAAAATTATTTGCTTGTGGGCAAAACACTTAACCTGTAAGATTAGTTATCTGTAAAATGGAAATTTTTATTTATTTCAGTTTTTATGTGGAAAACAGTTTTTTGTGAGATTAAAAATTTTGTGTGTAATAGGATCACTTGATTGGGTGTTCACTAATTCATTTTGCAGCCTTGCCCAGAGAGTATGTTTCTGGGGAGTTTAGAAAGTTTTGTCATAAACACCCTTCAGTGCCTTTGAGTCTCACAGATCTTGTGCTGATTTAAGCTATGAAAAAGTTTCTTAAGAAGGGCCCACATGCTGTACAATTCAAAAAAACATTTGTTAACTACTTAAGCAATAGGTCCTATATTTAAGCCAGGGAATACAAAGATGAAAAATAGCATAGCCCCTACCCTCTATAAGCTTTCCATCTGAGATACAGGAAAGGCATGTGTTCAGATAACTACAATGTATATTTGAATATGGAATTTACATTGGAGAAATAGCAAAGAGTGATTCTGAGAGGGGATGAACACTTCTAGCAAGAAAGAAGGTGGCATCTGATTACTTTTCTGAAGATTCTCTCCCCACCCGCAATCATTTCCTCTGGAAATGAAAGCAACCCTTTTCTTAAGGATGCAAAGTGGTTGCCATGAAGCCATCTCAGAGTTCTTAAAAGATTATTAAGAAAGATTTCTTGGCAGTAGGCAACTTGAGATATATGTAGAAAGATTCTTCAAAAAGAACTTTGACTAATTAAAATAATCACTATTCATAGCACCTAGTGTGGTGTCATGTACTGTGTAGGAACTCCATAAATATTTGATATTAATGGTGTTTGATGATCATTTAATCTCATATACTTTTTAAAGACTTGCCAAAGTACTTAACTGGCCCTAGTTTAATAATGGTCAAGGGGAAAAGTTCAACTTCTACAGAGATTGACTGAATAATAATGCTATACTTCTATAAAATCTATTCGATTAACCTCAAAGAGTCTGTGAATTGGGGATTATTGCTTAAGTAGACTTAAAGAATTTAGAGCTGGAAATAAACTTAGTGATCATCAGGTGTAGACCCCTCTCATGTTACCCCTGAGATAATGGAATTTAGATAAGTCCAAATAAATAAAATGACTGATCAAAGTCCACATATTTGGATTTTGGCAGAGCCATTAATATAACCCAAGCTTCCCTAGTTTCCAATCTTATGCTCATTTTATTAGACCACAAGTATAGATAAATTGATATAGTTGTAGAGTGCAAACTGCAGAACTGGAAGGTAGGTCAAAATTCTGTTCTGACTCCTTTAGTCTTGGCATATTGAACTGTAACATCTGATTTTGCCTGTTCATATTCTAGTTTATTATCTTTAGGATTATAGGTAAATTAAGGTTCAATTAAAAAGAGAGAAGTCACGTTATTCTAAATACATGTTAAGGATTTCTTTTCATAAATACAGCTCAGATAGAATAGATGAAACTAAATTCATCCTTCAGGATGTTTGTGGATGTGTTTTGTTTTAAACAGAAATCAAGTCATACTTCTTTAAAGTACTTTTGTTTCTGCTCACATGTTTTTCACAAATAATGTATGTTATAAAAGAAAGAAAGAAAGAGTGGGCAGTCATTGTTACTCACATAACAATACAGGAAAAAGAAAAACTGTTGATAGTGGAAGCAAAGTGCTTGGGGAAGGAGATCTATGCCAAGGGGACAAAGTTGAAGTTTCATTCTTAGCATATTCTGTGGTTTAATGCTCTGGGTTTACAAAAGCCTGGCATTGGAATAGTAATTGGATTTTTCAGCACTGCTTTTGAGAATAGACTGCTTAAGTCATTGAGAAGGAAATCATTGCAAAAAAAGGAATTAAGAATTTTGCAAGCTGTTTGAATACTTACAGAATAAGTATCCAATAGAGAATAATAATGAACTACTGGTTTAGTTCTATTAAACCATTGAGATCTGGCTTCTTTGAAAAAAAAATACCTGATATTGTCATTCTAGTTTTGATCTTTATTCCTCTATTGAATAATTTTCTAATGTATTTTGGAAAATATTTGTATTGAGCAATGAAATAAATGATTTTATTTTTAACAAAACAAAGGATTTAATTAAAGCATACAATACTGTTGAAAGACAAACATATGGATATATTACCTGTCTGAGTATTTACTATTAAAACAATTGTTATAATTTTTAATGTCCTAGTGATGCTTTTTGGTTTTGTGCCCTGGTTATTTTACAATATACCTTGTATTTTAAGCCAATTCATGTAACAAAGAAAAACAGCTAAAACATCAGCCACCAACAGTGACCTAATACAGCAATGTATAGAACATTTCACACCTGGACTCCCTTGCCTCTGTTCGGAGAGGAAGTCAAGTTGTTTCACCATTTATTTCATGGTATTGAGTTTGTTCTTAAAGTAAAAGTTCAGCTTCCTATTAATATTTTATTTGCAGTATAATAAATGAAATATAATGATACTGTAGCCCTGATTTTACTTATTTCATTGCATCATCTTACAAGTTGCTCCATGCTTGTCTGAAATCCTCATATTTGTCATTTCTTTTAGCACCATAATATTCTACTATATTTGCCTTGCACAGTTTATGTGGTCATTCCTCAATCAACAAGTTCCCTATTTTTTCCTAGTTCATTCTTTAGATTGAATTAATGGTTTTAAAAAAAAAACGGCTGTAATGGCCAGAAAACTAGTGTTGGGTTTTGTTTTGTTTTTTTAACAAACTGGCTTGATTTCTGTTTACTTAAAGTGATTCACCATCAGAAAGGATTGAAAAATAGACCTGTTAGTATGTTTGATCACTTTAATTATATGAAAGTAAAGCATAGGTTAGGCAATCCTCTTGGAGCCTCCTTCAGCACTTCTGTCAATGCAATTTGATAACCATTTCAAAAAAAGAATGATCACAGTTGATAATAGTTATGTTTTTACATTTCTGTGACACAAGGTGAGGTTAAGCTTGTCATTTTGCTTTTGTGATGCCCCAAAATTCATCATTTAGTTACTCATATGCCACTTTGATTAATAAGTTCTTAAAACATCTATTGCCATAATTTCTAACTTTTAAATAACTTCTTGTCTTTTATTTTTACATAGCTTTCATTTCCCAATATGTTCTCCTTTCTCCCATTGAATGAGCCTTCCCTCATAATAAAGAAAAAAAAGTAGCTCAAGACAAACTAATCAAAACGTCAATCAAGTCGGATGGTATATGGAATATCACATATAATCTGCCCCCTTTCACAAAATGAGGTAGAATGGTACCTTCAAATAATTTTTCTTCAGGGCCAAGCTTAGTCCTTATGATGATAGTGTTATGTTTCTGTTTTGTCATAGTTGTTCTTTCCATTTTTATTGCTGTAATCATTGTGAATAGGGCAGATGAGTGTGACAGCCATGGAGTCAGGAGGACCCGAGTTCAAATCCAGTCTTAGACACATACTACCAGTGTAATCCTAGGCAAGTCACTTAACTGTGTTTACCCCAATTCATCATCTATAAAATGAGCTGGAGAAGGAAATGGCAAATCATTCCAATACCTTTGCCAATGAAACCTCAGATGGGCTCGTGAGGAGTCATGCTGAAATGACTCAACAATAACAAAAGCCAATGTGAATATTATTTTCTTGGTTCTGCTTATTTCACTTTGTATCAGTCCATGTAAATCTTCATGATTCCTTGCGTTCTTCATATACTAATACCCTTATAACATTAATATTCCACTGAATTAACATACAACTTACTCATAAACCATTATATTAATATTTCTTTTACTATTCTCTAATTTATGATGATAGACTTTTATGAATTTTTATGCTAATTTTAAAAAGTGGTCCTATAAATATTTTGGTTTATGACACTTCTCTGTCTTCAGCTTCTTTGGTATACATGCTTTATAGTAGAATCTCTGGCTCAAAAAGGGTATGGACATTTTAGTAACTTGCTTAAGTTTTCTAAAATTGCTAAACAGATTCCCAGTTCTAACAACAGCGCATTAATGTTTTCTTTTTATCTTTGTATAAAGCACCTATTATAGCCACTCCATTAATTTGTCAACCTTGCCCTTATGCAGGGTATGAGGTCAGAGTTATTTTGATTTACATTTCTTTTATTCTTAATGATTAAAAGAAATCTTTTATAAGATTGTTAAAAGTTTTCAGTTCTTTTGAAAATCATTGGTTGATTTCCTTTCACTACTTATCCGTTAGAGAATGGCTTTATTCCTGACTTTTGACAATATTGGTCCTTATGTTTAATAAAACAAATCCATATCATTAACCAGGAATATCTTGATATATCTTCAAGACAATCTTCAGACAGATAAAGGCAATTTAAATGTATCTTTTAAATTATTTGAATTAAAAGATGAAAATAGACATTGGATTTCCAGACTCAGGGGTCAAGTCCAATTTGAAGAACTAAGCTTTTCCATGCAGATCTAAGACAAATTAACTGTAATGTACTTCTACTAAAATTTATCATTTATAGAATAAGAATAAGATGAAACTTTTGATGTACAACTAAGCTCTGATTAGTGCAAATAACAACCCCTGAAGCAGTCATGCATTCAGATTCATACCATTTGAAGTAAAATATGTTACTTGGTTTCAGCCCAAAGGGACTATGCAGTACGAATTCAAATACTGGGACCACTTCACAAGATTCATCATTCACACACAGGGACCTAACTGTATTATTTAGATTTCAGTTGTAAAGACTAAAATAATATTTTGATAATATTCATGTGGGATGTTTTTTATAGCTTCATTGATTTTCCTTTCAATACTTTGTTAATGGGCTATACTATAACTATTAACACTTAAAAATAATTCCATTTTTCTCTATTCTTAAAAGTACAAAGAAATCAGAAACCCACTAATGGCAAGGGTTGGAAGGTGGAAATAAATAGGATTTCAACTATCATAAAACTCAGCTTGATTGAATTTATAACTGCTATTACATGACAAAAGATGAAGAGTAGAGTCTAAGTTTCTTGAGGATGAAGACTGCCTCAGTGTTGTCTTTGTATCTGCAGCACTTAACATAGTACCTGGCAAATAATAGGTGGGATGGAATGGTTGATGACCAATAGTGTGTTGCAGTATAAAAGTTGAAATTCTTTGTTTTACTAAATAACTACAGTAGCTCCTTATCTTTTCCAAGAGTTGTAATTTGAGTTCAATGTAGAAACCAAAACAGGACCATCATTAGAGAATTTCCCATGTAACCTAAAATTTCAAATTCAATTCATCTTTTTTCTAAAAGATAGTGTTGTGAACTTATTTGTAAAAATGCTAGTTTATATTAGAAAATTTTAGAACTAGTTTTACCAAAGACAGTGATATCCTCAAGATTGCATACAAAGCCATCTTTGGAAAAATATTTGATACTTCATATATCTGGGTACTACCTTTATAGGTTATAGATTCTCCCATCTATGCCCTCTTCTCTTGGGCAGCTTTTGCCTACATCTTCCCATAGATTATCCTCAGGTTCTACGCAGTGTTCTGTAGAGCTTCTTTTAGTTTTCTTGACATTATACAGTTACCAATGGAATGTATAATTTGTCCATTAATTATCTATTGTCCTCACCACATGACCAAAATACATTGTCTGGTTTTGCATTTGTTTGATGATATTCTTTATACTATTTCTGTTGCGTACTTGGTTGTGTGTCTTATAGCCTGTGCTTCTCCATCACTTTTTGGGTGCATCATAGATATAATTCCCTGAAAAGTCTAGCATTCTATAAATCATAGTTATGCCAGTATTACTCCTTGTTTCAGGGAGAAACTTGCTATCAAATACAATGCCAATTTTTCAGGGACATTCCTGGCCTACACTTCTCTTCGTGTCCAGTTCTGGGCCCGTCTCACTGTCCAAATGTGATTGCTATTGTTTAAATCTGGTCTCAAGTACTTACTAGCTGTGTAACCCTGGGTAAGTCAGTTAATTTCTTTCTGCCTTAGTTTCCTCAACAGTAGAATGGGCATGACAATAGTGCCGACCTCCCAGAGTTATGGGGAGGATCAAATGAGATATTTGTAAACTCTTTACTGTGGTGCCTGACACGTAGTAGGTATTTACAGATGCTTGTTCCCTCCCTCCTTCCTTATCTATTGTGGAAATGTTTGTCGTTTTTTGTGGACATCTGTGGAGATGTACGTGTATATAAATAAATCTTTTTGAAAAAAGAGTAAATAAGGCCTACATTCATATCTTTTCAGTGATGGGCAAATCAAATAAATATGCAACACATTTAATTATTTTAAAAACAGATTTAAAGGACATATAACATGAATGTTTTAAAGTGGAATATTTCATATTCCAGTATAATAACAGGGAACTCTTTTGAGTTGGAGTTTAAAAAAACCTTGGTTGTAAAAACAATTCTGTTTTTCCCTCTCTCTCTTATGGTGGCCTAGTGATTATCTACTCCTTAGACCCACTGATAAAATGTGCTTTATCTGAAATCCTGGAAGAGTTTGTCTGCCCAAGTCTTGATTTTCATCCCAATCTTGTGTCGACTGTTATTGCCCTGAATCTTTATTTGGTTTTAAATATATCTTTATAGAAATAAGTTTAGTGGGAACATCCAGACAAATTACAATTGATCTATTGACTCATTGGTTTCAATGGTACAACTAAATTTGTATTTTTCCTCTATCACCGACTACTTCTGTGACCTTGCAGAATATCTTACCCACCTTTGCTGTTCAGTTCCCTCATCTGTAAAATGAGGGGTTGAACCAGATGAGGTCTAATGTTCTTTTCCTTTCCAAGCTTATGATACTATGATTTATCCATTTTCTTTATGAGCTATATTACTCTTAATATCTCTGTGCATATATAGTCTCTTGATGGGTACATGCATTCCTTTATATAAGAGGAAAATTGTGAATCTACCCTTGTTTCACAAGTTTTGTGAAACTCCTTGTTTCATAAGGATGAAAGGGTTGATGGCCAAAGAACAATTTTGGTTCTGTGACCGTGCATCATACTTGCTTTTAGCAAAATGGGAAATGATCCATAGTATGCCTGGATGAAGCCATCCAATGTAGACATACCAAGTGGTGGAAAGATCACCAAGGCACAAAGCACGAACGTAATTTACTCCTATAGCATTTAGCAGTATAATGCATGCAAATTATGTACATATATGTGTGTGATATTATATATTTGCTTTTTGTTGTTTCATAGGTATTAATATAGATTCCCGAGTTAGTGAGTAAATTCATATAGGGTAAATCACATTATTTTGATAGATTTTTTGCTAATAATTTATATTATTTATTTATACTGTTACCCCCAACTCCTTGAAAAGTGCTGAGTATGTAGTGGTTATTCAATTTGTCCTATCAGCCTCTGCTCAAAAATCTTCAATTACTTCCTATTTTTTTCCCCAGGGGAGGGGGAAAACCTGGTGATTTTATTCTTATAGAGAACTCCTAATAAGGAAACTACCACTACCAAAGTGACTTACCCAAGGTAACAAAGCCAGTCGATATTAGTTAAGTGAGACTTCAATTCTTGTTTTGTTGACTCTCAATCTATCTATCCATTACATTCTCTCTCTCTCTCTCTCTCTCTCTCTCTCTCTCTCTCAAATATACATGTGTGTGTATGTGTATACCTATAGGCATACACACATGTGTATATACATATATAAATATGTGCATGTATGTATACATATACATAGAATAAAATATAAATTATCTATGATTTAAGGAACTCCATAGGCTAATTCAAATTGCTTTTCCAGTTTCTTTCAGCCAAAATGACCTGCTAATTTTCTCTTATTTTGTCCTTCACTCTCCCACCCCTTCCTGTCTTTATGCATACATACTATGGTTGGAAAAATACTTCTTTTATATGTCCGCATCCTGAAATATTTTTCTTCCTTCTGCAACAGGATTGCCTAGTGTTCTGACATAGTAGTCTTAGGGAAGACCTAGCTCCAAGGAGTGAAAGAAACATATATTATTTATTAAATTTCAGTAATGTTTCTTTTTTTATTACCCTTTATCTAAGTGGATTAAATACTTTGTTGGTAATGTCATTGATGACAGTTAATCAGTAAGGCACATTCCAGGTACACAAATGAATGGGAATTGCTGCTAAGTGTAGAACTGAGCCAACACAGTGGACTGGTGGAAGCACAAACCCATATCCTGAGGCTTAAGACAAATGTAAGAAACCTGTTATCAACCGCTTGGAATTGGAGCTAAAGGGCAGTTGACAGCCAGTTGCTTTGAGATCTTGAAAAAGAGATTTTAGACAGATAGCCTATAACTGGGTGCTGTGTACAATGAGTCTAAAAGATTCAAAGATTAGCCAACATAGTTTCCCGCCTTTTGTAGCTTACAGCTTAGAAAGGGAGGTGGTACACACCCAGTATCTCAGGAATGAAAACAGAGAGGGGGAAAAATCAAAGATAACACTCATTTCTTTTGTAAATTTGTGACTGGGTGAATGATGATGATTCAATGCTTTCATTCAAAAAAGTACAGAAATCAGAAGAAGTAATTGTCAAGAAAAATTCTAGGATCTAGTACTGAAAGTTGGCCTTAGACACTCCTTATTTTCAATGGCTTATAGTTGTTGATTAATTTATCCAACATCCTAATTCTTATAATTGTCAAAGCATAAATCTGAATCCAAGTCTTTTAATTACAATCCATTCTTTTTTTCCATATGGCCACACTAGACCTATTGAACCTGGAGTGCAAGTATGCAGAAGAGAGGTTAGTACTACAGGGTTTTGAGAGTCATCTTCAGGAGTAATTATTGAATTCCTCAAAGTAATTGAGAGTGAAATTATCATTGTTGTTGCTGTTTGTTGTTAACTTGTCTCCTTTCACTTTCTCCACAACCCAAACCATGGATTCCCACTTGAGTCCCATAATCAGGCAGCAGGAACATCTACTGTATAGCTCAAGTGGAGGACCAAGGGAAAAGTGGCATCACTGTTCATTATGTTTTGCCATTTAAATACCAGGGATACATGTAGAAACTGTTCTGTGGCAGAAGCTTCCAGTGTCATTAGTTGGAGCTAAAAAAGCTTCAGAAGAGCCCCATCATCTTCTGTTAAAGCAATTCTGTAATTAATAAAGCAAGGAAAGAAAAGTCAGGTAGGGATGCTTTTAGGACACATGAAATCATAAGATTTTTGGACTAGAAAATAAACTAAATACTTTCTAGACCAATTCCTCTTCATTATAAGAATGATAACAAATGAGAAAATGGGGTGCTCGAGGTGAAATAAACAAAATCAACCAATTAACACATGGTATTGTAATAGCAAAAGATTTAAAATGATGCAAGAGGTAAGTAAAAGCTGTCCATTTGCTGTTCCCAGCTCAACTTTTCATCACTCTTGAATTATTAATAATAATAGTAACAAGATATTCAGTATCTTCACAGCACTTTGCTATTAAAAAAGTTTTTCTCCCAAATAAACATCTTTTGAAGTTTACAATCTAAGTTTTAGTATCCTATAAAGGAAACTATGTGTCTTGCCTGTAGATTTCCAAAGGGAATGTATTAAAGCTTTCTAGAACCACTACCCTAGATTTTGTGTAACATTGTTACTATAAAATTAATTTGATAATGCAACAAAAAATTGATAATGTTGACATGTATCAAAAAATCATTAGTGAAAAAGTGAAATAGTCTAACCCTAAACAAGTACATCTTTTCTTTTGGGGAGGTTTTATTTTCAAATTCCCTTGTTAATTTTTATTATTTCTTATTATCAATTTATAGTGTAAGGAAGAAATATTTTAATAATATAACTAAGAATGATTATTAAGAAAAGATTTTCTTCTTGAAAGCACTTAAGTGAAAATGTACAGCTGGGTGGTATAGTGAATAGAATGTAGGACCTGGAGTCAGGAAGGCTTATCTACCTAAATTCAAATCTGCCTTCAGACAAGTACTAGCTATGTGACCCTGGGCAAGTCACTTAACCTTGTTTGCCTCAGTTTCCTCATCTGTAAAATGAACTGGAGAAGGAAATGGTAAATTACTCTAGCGTCATTGCCAAGAAAATCCCAAATGGGGTCATGAAGAGTCAAACGTGGCTGAACAGCAAGAAATCATTGTGACTTCTTGTCACAGTGTCACAATTCACAAAGATCTGTTAATGTATCAGTGTTGGTGCTTGCTCTACCCAGCTGGCTTATACCTCTGCTGTTTCTTGGTAAATGGTTTCATGAGTTATTGATGCAAAACAAAACAAACAAGCAAAACTCTTTAATTTTTAATCTAATGACCAACCTTTTGGTCATGATTTTCTTTGATGTTAGCTAGGCTAGCCTTCAGACAACAGATAAATAGCTTATTCTTTATCATGAATAACAAACCTTTTCTAGTTAATGTTTTGTTTTTCAGTCCTGTGTGACTCTTAAGGCCCCCTTTGGGTTTTTTTTTTTTTTTTTGGGCAAAGATACTAGAGTTGTTTGTCTTTTCCTTCTCCATCTCATTTTACAGATGAGGAACTCAGGCAAACAAGGTGGTAAGACTTCTCAGACCTTGCACTCAGCCAAGAGCAGTAGGCCATTTCTACGTAGAATTGAGGAATTGGAGTAGTACTTTAGTAAAGGGTTTATAATAGTATGAAAGTATTGTCTTTAAGCCGGGACCTGTTGCTTTAATTACAAATGTATAACTTGACTTTGGTCAAATGTTTCAAATGTAAATTCTGTATATGATGGCTATTTTCCCAATTAAATGGTCCACAGTTGTTTTTATTTCTCTTGTTATATGCAAAAAAAAAAAAAAGGCATAAAATGTGGTAGTTACTTCCAGGAGGATCATGATGTTTCATACCAGTTGACCAATAATACTGGAACGAACAGAAATTGAAGCCAGATGAATCATAATATTTTATAGTAATTACTAGTAATATCAATAATATAGCATTCTGTAAATTACATAACCCTCACTTTTAATTTAACCTCATTTAATTCATTTTTAATATTTTATTATTAATTGAAAAACATGGGCTCCCTCTTGTGACAGAAATAATAATTCTGAATGTCTGTTGCTCAAAACATATTAGTATTAGTATTTTACTCTAATGACATTTTATTAAAATACATGGCTAATTTATTATCATTCCTATTTGTACATTTTAGATGATGGCATTTTTCTAATAATAATATTTATAGTTTTCTCAAAAATAAGAAAATCTAAAAAGGTCCCCAAACACTTATTATTTCAGATTATTAAAATACTAACTAATTAAAGAATGAAGGAAACCAAGAACCAGAAGAAATCTGTTTTCAATTATACTTCACAGCTCTTGAATGTATACTTAGGAATGTTTAATTGAGACGCCACCTAATTCCTAGTAATAATGTTTGATTAGATAGACCACTCAATTCTTCTTGAAGACAGCATGACCAAATCCATGTGTAAATAATATTCTCAAATATAACGGTCTTAGGACTTGTCAATTGTTTACTCTTCCTTTGTATTTTTTGTGTGTTGTTGTATTTGTATTCCTCAGGGAAACTGTATTAATTCTATGGTGAATATAAAACAAAGCCACTGTGAATGCTTTAAATGATTTCTATGCTGGAATAAAAATACTAATGTTTCTCTCTTTGTCATCCCTTTGGTATGACATACTATGTGTAATTTTTATATAATGTTTAATCTTTGAAACTTGCCTGGGGATGCTGAGAGGTTGAGTAATTTTCCCAGGGTCACACTTCTAATGTTTTTCAGATGCAGGTCTTCACAACATATTTTTCTCACTTCACAATTGGCCCTTTATGAACCTCATCATACTGCTTTTCTTATACAGGCATACTTTGCAGAGTGGTAGACTTTTCAATTTGAAAGGGACCTCAATGGCCATATGTTCCAACCCAAGAATCCTTACTCTAACCTACCAGAATAATGTTCTTCCATCTTTTGCTTGAAGACCACAAAGGAGAGAGAATCCATTCCTTCTTAAATCTGTGCCTTCCATTTTGGGGACAGTTGTAATTTTTAGTAATTTTTTTTTTGAATAGCAAACTCTACTAATTATACATTCAATCAATTAATATAATTGTACAATCATACAATATTCCTCTTCTTTCTCACTTCTGTCACTTTGTATATTTTTGTGGCATATAAATCACGTGTGTGAATATACATTTGTGTACATACATCTATACATGCATATGGGGCAATCAAGCGACCCAGTGGATAGAGCACTGGGCTATGAATCAGGAAGACTCATCTTCTTGAGTTCAAATATCCTTAGACATTTACTATCTGTGTGATTCTGGGTGAGTCACTTAATCCTGTTTGCCCCAGTTTCCTCATCTGTAAAATGACCTGGAGAGGAAAATGCCAAGAAAACCCACATATGCACATTATATTTATATGCAGGTATATACATACACAAATGTGTCTATGTAACACTTGGATTTGTTAGGGATTTCTGAGACCATCTAGTTAACCCTCTCATTTTGTAGCAGAGGAAACTCTAGTCTAGAGAAGTTAAATAACTTATTCATCAAAGTATGCAAAGTATTTTCTATATTATCTGACTTCTCTTCTCAACAACCCTTGGTACTATGCCATAGCCATTTTTTAGTCTGATGTTACAGGTGCAGAAAACAGGCTTCTTGAGATTAAGTGACTTAATGGCATCATGGGATTATGACTTTAGATCTGAAAGAGAACTTGAAGGTCATTGGTTCCCACTCCCTTATCTTATAGGGGAGGAAAATGGGGTGAAAAGTTAAGTGACTTGTCCATAGTCACACTATCTTTTTAGCTACATATTTACACAATTATATATCAATAGATCTATTCACATATCCTATATATAATATGTACCTATAGATCCGTGGAACTATCTATATAGATATAAATCTATGGATCTATCCATATGTATATGTATATACATACATTGTGTGTGTATACACACACAAATACATACATATATGCATATATGTACACAGAGAGGTCTACAGGTCTATAGCTATATAATAGTGTGTATAAGGATATATAAATATATATATATATATATGTATCTTCATATGCACTGTCTGTAGATATTTATATCTATAGATTCATAGGTTTATATCTGTAGATAATTTATATATATAAAAATATATAGCTATATCTCTCTACTTATATGTAGCTGAATATTTAAAAATGAGCTGTCTGTGTTTAAATAGCAATAATAGTTATTAATATTTGTATTTACAGTGTTGTGACCCTTTTCAGTAACTTTGCAATAAAATAAGATATATTAAGGAAAGGAGTGTGGTATTAGACATATGCTAAGTAGATAGGTGGCACAACGAATAGCATGGGGGAACTGAAGTAAGATCTGATTTAGAATCACACCTCAAACACTCAGTAGTTGCATGACCCCAGCCAAATCATTTAACCTCTCTCAGGCTCAGTTTCCTCATCTGTAAAGTGAACCTAATTTAAATACTTATTTAACAGGATTATTGTGAGAAGTAAATGACATTTACAACACTTTTCAAACCTTATAGTACTATAGAAATTCTATTATTATGTTACTGCAATTATATATTGCCTGTTCCCTTCCTCCTGCCAGTTCTTATATCTTTCTGTATGTTATTTTCTTAGGTGGTTTAGGAATTTAAAGGCTTTGAATTGGGGACACAGGAGATTTGGATGTTCATGGTAGAAAAAAAATTATCAATTCTTGATGGCACCAAAATAAAAAGGAAGTGTATAGAAAAGCTTTACTGTTGAGGCAGCATGGTACCGTGAAAGGGAAATAGACATGAAACAACATCTGTTTTTGAGTTATTTATCTGTTTGTATTGTGGATCCTCTGTTGATTATTTCTAAATTATACTTCATATAATTTAGTTGTATATACTTACATATATAGTTTCTCCCCTTAAGCTGTGAACTTCTTGAGAGCAAGAACTATCTTTTTCCTTTATTTATATCCTTTGCTTTTAGCACAGTGCCTAGCACAAAGAGGACACTTCGTAAATGTTTATTGACCAGGCTGAAAGACTGCTAAGGAACCTTTCCATTTCTAGATAAGTTGGCCTTTAAACATCAGAATTACTCTGTCACCAGGACTCTACTTAATGCCTTTCTAGCATGATAGAACCTGCCTGAACTTATCTTGGCATACTTTGAGGGCCCAGGACCCATCTGTAATCAATGATGAGATATTTGGAGCAAATTCCTTTATCTTTGGCATCATTTCAATAATGACTTATCATCATCAATAACAGAACAACCACCAACTTGAGCCATATCATCTTATACCTTAAGCATGCAACAAGTGACCCATGCATTAACATTTTTATATTTTGGGGGAGGGGAATTATTTTTATATTAGTTTAAAAACAAAATATTTATTTATTTTGACTATCAAAAGTTTTTCTTTTTCCCTGTCTATATTAATATGACAATTTATACCATTTCCAACTGTGTAAATTCATATGCTTTCCACTTCCATCTTTATATAGTTGATCTGGTAAAAAGTGAAATGATTACTTCATCAGTGATCTTTTGGGTTGGTAGAATATTAGCTTAAATATTCCCATAAAATATTATTCCAGATATTCCAGTTCTCCAAACCAAACCTGATTTGTCCTTTATATGCTACTTATTCACATTGTTGTAATTCTGTTTTACCATATGACAGATTTTCCAGTAGAAACATGATGTTAGACATTACTTCCTTTAATTTTAGAGAACGTTATCGTGTGTCAAAGAATCAAGCTTTACTTATCGTCTCTGGAAAATACTCCTAGACTTTTTCTGCCTCTCCCACCTAGATTGTCTTCCCCTTTCTTCTCTGTTTATGCAAAATTTCCTACTTATCCTTCAAGACCAAGCCCTAATCTCACTAAGCATGAGGCAATGTGGCTTAGTGGAAGGAAATCTGGATTTGGAATCAGAACACCTAAATTCAAATGCTGTGGCTGCCATTGACTACCTATGTGAACTTGAGCAAGTGCTTTTACCTCTTTAGGCCTCAGTTTTCTCATCTGTAAAATAAAGAATTGGACTAGATGATCTTCTAACACTAAATATGTGATCTTGAGTGGTCCTGAACTAAATAAAAGTAGAAGTTAGGAAGATAAAGTCAGAAAAAGCAATTAGATCAGATCACGAATACATTCCATGCTGGAAGGCACTCAGTTTTAAAAAACATTGAAGGATCACTTCACAGGATAACTTTACAGGGGGAACAAGACCAAAATAATGAAAAATCACGGATGTTATTAAAAACTACCAAAAAGAAAATGGAGAGAACATTTGTAATTCCCAACCTATATGCCTATTTTATAATTTTAAAAAAGCTTCATGACAGTTATTTACATGCATGCTGAGAATAGGCTAGCTGTTGTTTATACTTTGTATTTGAAGAACATTGATGGCATCATGGGTGATGACTCATGTGTGAAGAGAATTTATGTGAAGTAGAGTTGCACAAAGTCCTCAACCTTACTTTCTCTTCCTGTATCATCAAAGTCCACTGGCAAAACAGAATTCAGTATGACTGATGATGGGCCAGGATGCAGTGGATGGCCTTCACATCTTTGATGTCTGGACCAATCTCTAAGTACTCCACAGTGCCTGCTTCAGCTTCCTTCATGGCCATTGGGACAGATTGTTCTCATCTACCCATTCTATGAGAAGTAATCTTCATATGCTTTGGGTAGGACAACCCTGCCCCCCAACTCACCAACATGTTTGAGTCCTGTTGTTTAGCCTCAACCTGGTTTAGCCTGTCTGCCAGGATGGTTTACTAGGGTATGGCCACTATGTAAGCTATAGCTTCTTAGAATCACAGGTGAGAGTTGGGTGAAAGGTGGATACCAAAGGTGGATTATAAAGGGCTTGGCAAGCTTTTATACCAGAGTTACTGATTTTTCTGAATACTTCATACACCTTAATAACCTAGCAAAGATGATGAGAAAACAATAGGCAAGATCTCATAAATAATTCCTTAAATAAATATCTTTCATGTTTCATTATTGAATGAAAGTTTCAAAAAATACAAAATCCTTTTGTGTTTAGTATTGGTTGCTTTTTAAAAGCGTTTCATAAGATCATATGTTTATCATTAGAAGGAACCTTAGAAGTCAAATTCATTTTACAGATGAAAAATAGGGGCAAAGAAAGCGAAGCCACTTGCCCCTGGTTACATAGATAGTTAATGCAGTCATGACCTTGAACACATTGTCATATCCAATAGGCTATCCTGCCATTCAACTTGATAGTGAGAAAGAAGGAAAGAAAAAGTCTGTTCTCCAGGAGCTGTGTTGTACATATGCTTAGGGAATATACTATCCCTTGACAAATGAAACCACGAAGGTGACTTTGGTCACTTAACCTTTAGCAAGCCAAATACCAAGCAGGATATTTGGGGAGGAGTTCTCAATAAAGGCATCGTTGGCCACTGTTTATTAAGGATGTCTTACACAAGGTCCAAATGGAGGAATCAATATAAAGGTAGGGTTTTCTAGGTCTTCTTGTTTGTGGATGACACTGTCCTAATAGAATTAAGCCCTTGATCAATTAAAAGAAAAAAGACCATGAGTCAGGTCTTGGAGTGATTAGGAGTAAGAAAGCAGAGTGGATCATACTTGAAAAACTGCAGTTTTAGTGATCCCAGACCACTCCCAAGGGCAAAAACGTCTTTGTCGAATGAGGTTGTTTCACTGGTCATAATCTATGGTTACCAATCCTTTAATATAAGGCATATACAAGGAAATATATGATTGCAAACCGTGGGATCCTACATTAGAATCTTGAAAGCAACAACTTAAAGGAAGTTATCCAGCATGTTTAGTTGTATCTTCTGGTAAGGACCTGTGGGGGAAAAAAAAACCATGAACAATAATCCCATAGGATGAGAAAGCACCTGATAAGATGGCGTTTGAAATATAATGGAGAAAAAGCCTACATGAAAGTGATAACAAATGTTTTGTGCCAAATTGCCGGGGTACTCTCAGCACCCTGGGAAACATTAAAAAGTGGATAGTTTTTCTGTGGTGTCTCCTAGACTCGTGAAACCATTTCTCTTGACTTTAAGAGACCTGATTCTAGCTCATGTTTCACCATTTAACTAATCCTGTTGCTTTGGATAAATCACAACATCTTTTTGCTCTTTTAAAAATTCCTTTCCATGAAATAAAAGAATAGATTTATGATCTTTAATGTATCTTCCACCTCCAAGAACCAATAAGACTTATGGAATCTTTTGTTTTCTTTGTCCTGCTTGAGAACATCCACTGCTCTTACGCCTCCTGCCTGTCAAATTTATAATCCCCATACTCAAACTTGACCTTCCTTCCATTACTCTGAAATTACCTTCTCTTTCACCATTCCAGTTAAAGCTTCTGTTCCCAGTATTTATTGGGCCATTGATCTGATTAATGTAATTGACACTGAGTAGTAAATGATAAAAAGATTGGGAAAAAACCCAAAGTTAGACAAAAATGTATCTTTGTTACAATGTGTGAGGAGGATATAGACATCTCCTCCACCTCCCATCCCGCTCCTCCCAAATCAGATAGTGAAATATACAGAATCCACAGTGTTTCTTTATGTTAGCCCTCTTATCCCTCTGTCCCAAAACCTATTTCTGGTGATTCTGACTATTGTGGGTAAATAGAATAGGAGGGAGACAGAATGTGTTGGAAGAAGACACTAGAACTTTCTTACTTGGAACCACAAACCTGAAAATTCCCCACATTCCCTTGAATTGTATTTAACAGTTTCATGTATTATGTCCCTTGTTTCTCCAATGAGATTATATGTTCCTTGAGGGGGAGATATGCTTCAAAAATAAACTTTATTTAAGTGGTAATGATGATAATCATAAAACCCATTAAACCTATTTCATTTAGCTATTCAAGGTTACAAAATATTTTTCCTTACTAAAGCTCTCTGAGGTAGGTACACTATTGGTAGTACTATCATTTGGATGAAGAAAATATGATTTAGAGTTGACATACCTAGCTTACAAAGATAACTAGTCTCAGGGCTGGTATTTGAACACTGGTTTCCTATTACTAAGTCCTTTTTCAGTATCTCACACAATAAATGCCAAGTAAATATGAATTTAGTGAATGAATGAATGAATGAGTTTAATTGAATTTTGTCTCTTGGATTTCTTCCAACTATCACTCTGCCCTGTGTCCCAAAGTACCCTGCCACTAACCTCTCATTCTCTCTCTTTCACATACACATATTCAGGCTATTTCCTTGTAAAGTATTTTTCACATCTTTACTGGAAATATAACAATCATTCCATTTGAACAGTGATCTATATTGCACCTTCCCTTTATTTGTCCTGCCTCCTAAGACCACAAATGCTAGCATGTCTCAAAATTATCTAAGCTTTCAAAATTAACCGCATGTAAATAATTAAGAAATAAAGTGATAGACCAAGTCCTTACAATAAATTCCTTTCCCTATACATTTCATCATTTGTATCCTTGTGATTTTAAAAAATATTTTGGTATATGTATATAATTACAAATCACAGCTAGTATTTCAAATACCAGGAAACATTCAAAAACAGTACAGCGTATGTTCAGGGGTAGGAATGCAGCATAAAATGTGGTGGTGCTGCAGTTTGTATTTATACTAAAAGATGATTACTAAGAAGACGACTGCTTAAAAGGGCCCCTGAGAACTGGGGAGACGTCTGACAGGAGGAATCAGAAATGTGCAGTCCAGTGAAGAATTAAACTAGTGGGAGTAATAATATGGACTGATGCACTCAATAGAGCAGTAATGCCCTCTGAGAAGGATGGGAAATAATTCAGTTCCTCTAGGCTGCACGGAAGCTAAATACAGTATGACAAGAAATAGTAGCAGTACTCATTATGTCTGATTGCTAATTACCCCTTTGAATGATTCAGTTATGTCTGCTACTAGATAATTAGTTTAGTAATTTATGGCTGCAGCACAAACTAGTATTTTAATTTTCACTGCACAATTTTCACAATACCTACAGTTCAGATAATATCTTTCCTTTTATTCAATTTTAAATTGCTTTTTTGAAAGCCTATAAAAAAAGCAGAAATCCATTCAATTCTTTATCATATATTTAATATAAAACTTAAGGCATTTTATGGAATTTTATTCAAATCTAAACTATCCCAAAGTAACATCCTATTAAATCCTATTTTATTATGCTTAATTTTGTCTATTTGGTGTCCATTAAGGACCAAATTGTTCAAAAGACTTTATCAAGTGATTTAATTTTACAGCTGCCAAATTTCATGTTCAAGAAAGGCATTTGCTATTTAAAAATCCTCCTTACATTTTCTTCTCTACATTTCCAGAATTTGTAGGAGTTATAAAATTAATTGTGTCTTCCTCTCAGTGCCAGGGTAACCCACCAGACTGTGGTCAGCACCTAAGTGAGTATATAACCTTTATGAAATATATCAGATCTTGTTTGTGAATAGCTTTTTCTAAACAGAAATCTAATTTCTGCTTGAGATGATTAGAGCCACTAATGGCTACTGAGAGCAAGAATGAATTTCAGGTCTCAGATTTCCTACACAGACCCTCACTGAAGGTCAACTATCTTAAATTGTTACCTCTTCTGTGATCTCTCCTCCACTAATGATTAAGTCAGTCATTCAGATCTGTTGTGCTGCGGAAAATACAAATAAATACAATATGCACTCTTAATCATTTCTCATCTTGCTGTTTTAATTTAAGCTGGGCTTCATCAGTTCCACTCATTCTATTTTGTCTTTTTTTCCACCCCTAATATTTAATTCACCATGAAATAATGATTTTAGCACATATGTCTGATCAATGTGAAAATTTTGATACCAAGTAAAAAGTCATCCTTGGAAAATCAATATTGTGAGATGAAAAATAAAACCTTGAGTAGACTTGGAATCATATATGTATATATATATGTATATGTATACACA
>CM053587.1:132942033-132953916 GCA_028646515.1 Pseudochirops corinnae | reverse complement strand
ATATCGTAATTATCTGGCATGACGTCATGCTCAGAGGTTAAAACTTGTCTCTGTGCATCCTTGATTTTCCATTAATAATCAAATATTTCATGACTTTAGGATTAGATATACTCACTAGAATTTAGGATTCTATGTCTCATATCAGTCCCCACAATCCAAGTTCATGTCTAAAAATATAGTTTTATTTTATTTTCTTTGCACCTCATGACCAACCACAAGAGTAACAATTCTAGAACCTAAAGTTATCTGCCAATTTTCATGCCCCAGAATAAGTGGGATGCAGCATGATTTTCAGCAGCTATATTTGCTCTGCATTAACAAAAGCAGTAAAAGCTATTTTTCCTTCCTCTAAATGATGCAGCTATGAGTCACAGGATAGATAAGTGAAGTGACAGGATGTCATTTGTGCAGCCACTTTTCTGACCATAACCATGGATAATGTACATAACAGGGTCCAACCACTCCTTTGTAAAGTGCTTGCTAATAGCAAATGCAGCCTTCATTTCTGGTCTTGCTGATAAAGTTTTCTTTCTTTTCTTTTTTTCTTCGTGATTTACATTCTATCTGATTGGGCATTTCATCTCACTAAATACCATAAAGGGCTTTGACTATGTTTGTTATATTACTCCTCATAAAGGACAAATCAAAAGCTTCCACCTTTTAAGGATTCATCTCTACTCCTCTCTACTCATATACCAGAGTTTCTAGATTTGAAGTTTAAAGGAATTTTGGAGGTCATTTAGTCCCTCTCCTTCTTTTCTATATATCAGGAACCAAGACCCAGAAAGGTGAAGTCACTAGTACAAAGTCAGACAGATGGAAATGGAAGAAAGAGCCTGGGATATTCACTTCCATGCCTTCTCACTTAAAATCCATCATTCTTTCCATTATATCATAAGTTCATCCTCACTTTTAAATTTTATTGTGTCATTGAACACAGCATGATTTTATTTCCTCTTTTTCTCATCTTCTCATCCCACAAGTTGAAGCAGTCAAGCTAGTACTTACTACTCAGTAGCCATACATAAAATGTGCTCCATTATTTTCTGTTAATGGTACCTAACATGAAATGCAAATTCAGCCCATTCAGACTACTTGACATACCCATTAATCACCCACAAATCTTAAAGTTTATTTAAAATTTGCAAAAACTAAGTAGCCTTGCCTAAGTCAGACCACTCTTTTTAGATTAAAAATGGCAACCATAGGTGACTTTATTAATGATGGACCCAGGTTGAGATTTGGTACCTTACTTGTAAATACCTGAGGCAAGATTGAACTGTTTTCAGACTTTTCCAGAGGGAAATATATGACTGAATGTAAAACATATATAATGTCATTCAATTAGAAGTTTGGCCTCAAGATTTTTGTTGTCTTTTATGATATATTAAATACATTTGAAAAATAGTGCAATTGCCTTATGGACCTAGTATTTTTTTAATCAAACAAATTAATTTGGTGAACGCTCATTCTTTTAATGTTTTTTTTTTCTGACAAAGAAAATAATTTGAGATTTACTAAACAATATTCCAGAGGTATATTTTCTCTTGACAATTTCTTTCATTTGAAAACATTGTCACTGGTCATTTAATTTTCTAAATTCATATTAGTGGAGTCATGAGTCACAAAAGTATGTTCCTATCATTTCTAACACTACCTCAAATTGAAATTCATGGTACGTTGGAAAGAGGCCTAGCTTTGGAGCCAGAAGACCTGCATTCAAATCTGATCTTTGTGAGGTCCTGTTTGTCCTTGGACAAGTTACTTAATTACACTGGGCCTTAGTTCCTTATTGGCATCTTAGTTCCTCCTTTATACTTCATGATACGAAGAATATTATAAAACCTCTCCTGGAGCTTCACCAGTTTTCTCCTAGAAAATCATATCTTTATCAGGTGGCCCCTGTAGAATTATTATTATTAACAAATAATAGTAATAACTATGTCACGTTTATAAAATGTTTTAAGGTTTGAAAAATACTGTATCTATATACACACATAGATATGGATATAGATATAGATGTGGATATCCATATATAGATAGACTCATTTATTCTTACCTAACTATCCCTCTGAGTTATATAAAACCTGAGGCAGAGAGAAAAAAAATAACTTGACTTATAAAGTTTAAATATTGTATTTCCATGTGCTTTTATAGAGACTTCTAAGAACCACAGTTTTAAAGGTAGTTCAAAGAATCACTTCGTGAATCTCAACAGAAGCTTTGCATATAAATCATGATAATAAGATATGAACTCATAAACCTATTTGTTAACCCCTCTTATTCTTTTTTTTTTTTTTTGCTTTTTTTTGGAGGGAGGAGAGCAGAGCAATTGGGGTTAAGTGACTTGTCCAAGATCACACAGCTAGTAAGTGTTAAGTGTCTGAGGTCGGATTTAAACTCGGGTCCTCCTGACTCCAGGGTCAATGCTCTCTTTACCCTGCCACCTAGCCACCCTTAACTCCTCTTATTCTTAATAGTGCCAGAGTTAGACTATATCTGCTTGCCTTGAGATTCAATGGCCTGAAGAAGTTGAATATTATTGCAGTAAATTCTGTTTTACAGTTTTAATAAACTTCTAAACTATTTGACTTCTTTTCCATGGAGCCTTCTTTTTACAGACTCTGAACTTGTGGAATGGAATCATTTGTTTGAATATTTAAATGCATTTGATTTTTCAATGTCTGTTGCACTAAAGATATACAAAAGAATGGTGATTCATTTTAGTTGTGAATTGTTTAAGCTTTCTCTTGTAAAACCTCTATTATTCTTCATTAGATTTTGCTTGTAACACCATTGCTGCAATATTCTGTTAATTTAGATCAGTGAATTCAAGTTATTTATGATTTCAGATAAAAGCTCTTAGTAAGTAAATCTGTCACAACACTTGCCTTTTAGAAAAATGAAAGGTGATATGGAAAGTGGAGCCTACATTTGTCTTTATTTCATTTTATTACACACAATCTTCAACCAGTGATTGGGAGATTAAAAAAAAAAACTACAGTGATTGCCAGTGCATATTAAATTGCCTTTTTTTTTTTTTAAGAAAATGGAATTCTCATTCTGGATCCGAGGGTATTTTGTTTTGTTTTTGGTTGTTTTTTTAAACAAAATTTGTAGAAGTCACAGATATGTAAGGGTCTAGTTTAAGCTAAGAAAATGAAGTAACCAACTCAACCATAGACAAACAGGTAAAATAAGAAGCAAATACATTTGATATGAACTCTTCTCCTCTTTCCAATTTTATTTTCCCCACCAACCTCCATTTCTGGCTCTTTACCCCCACTACATGTTGCCTTCATTAAGGCCCTCTGCCCAGGGGCTACAGTTGAATAGTATCTTCTGTTCTCAACAATCTCTACCACTTTTCAAGGCACTTCTCTCCTTCATCCCAGCCTTACATAAGAGTGAATAAAAGAGTTACCAATATACTATGATTTTATGGTAGTAGAAAAGCTTCAGACCTATCCGTTTCTGTACTATAGTTTTGATCACTGATGTCACTGTTTGAATTAAGGACAGCCAGTGAAAAGGTAGAGCTGTGGATTTTAGAGTGCTAAAGTATATGGAGAAGAATAAAGAGTGAGAAGGCAAGAATTACAGAGAGGGGCCAGACTATGAAATGTTAATCTCTCTGAAACAGTATGAAGAAGTAAGTGGTTAGAGGAATATAATTGTGATCTAAGGAGAAAATCCTAAGTTATAATAATGACTTTAGGGTAGAAGAAACCCTGAAAGCCATTTAATCCAGCCCCCTGATTTTAGAGAAGATGAACTGAGACCTAGAGACAATGAGTGACTTAGGTAAGGTTCTATAAGAAGCAGAACTGGGATTTAACCCTATGCCTCCTTATTCCAAATCTTGTGCTTTTCCCACTGTACCATACTGCCTTCCTATAGATTTTGCTGTCATCAGTCACAAAGGAAACTAGTAATTTATCAGGAAGCCACTGTGAATATGGGCATAATTCTGTGATTAACATAGTGACAAGTCATCTATTGATCTCTACATGTTTATAGAGTTTATTCAACCAGCAATTGTAAGATTTTAGCTTGCCATAGAAAAGGAGAATAGATGAACTCAGACATTTTTTTTTTAAATCAACTGAATTCTTAAACTTGGACTATGGAACAGTAATGAAAATAAATATAAAAAGTAGTGATAATGATAATGTCAATGTCTGTGTCTGTGTTAAAGAAAAACTAGCTGTTTGTGGCTAGGGAGGCAATATTAATTTGCAAACAAACAAATGTTTTAGCAGACATGTTGACTCCTAAGTTCAGCGTTCACTCCCAGGCAAGGAAACTCCCTCTACCAATGTAGTTTGGCACCCTGTTTGCCACATTGTTTAGTGGGTTTTGAAGTCAGAAGACCTAAGGTTTAAAGCCTGCCTTGCTGCTCACTACCTGGGGGACTTTAGGCAACAAACTTACCTTCTCTGGGCCTCAGTTTACTCAACTGTAAAATTAGATGTTAGAATAGATGATTGGAGAATAAGAGAATCTCATGGTTGGAAAAAGGGGTTGCAGAACCCATCTCCTCCAAATTCTATCTGAATAAAAATTTCCTTTTATATCTATCAGCTATTCCTTTACAATCTTCAGTGAATAGGAATCTACCACCTGCTGAGGCAAGTCTGGGCACTTTAGAATGGTTCTAGTTGTGAAGATTTTCCTTCTCTGGAGCCTAATTTTGCCTCTTTGCATCTTCCTCCCTTTGCTCTTAGTAATATCTCATGAGATGGAGTGGGACAAGTAGGACCTCCCCCCCCCACCTGGCCCCCTTTCACCTGGCAGCTTCTTAATATATCTCTCTTTAGTGTTCTCTTTTCCAGGCTAAGTGATCCTAGTTTCTTCACTTGATCAACATGTAACATGATCTCTCAGATACTTCTCCCACTAGTATTTATTTTGTGATCTTATGAATTCATACTTCAGATTCCATAGACATTAAAGCTATGCTATATCACTTCTATCACAATGAAAGAGTTTTGCAAGGAAGGTGGTCAGCTTGAGAATAATGAGGACACTAGGTATTTCTATGTGTGAATGTCTTCTTAAATGACCATTATAAGTCTTAACTCTTAGCTTATATACTATAGGAGTGGTCCATAACGATTAAAAGGAGAATAATTAGGGAATAAAGGAGGTGGGGAAATGCAAGGGAATTGGCAAGAAATCAATGAACTACAGAAAAAGAGAAAGAATAAGAAGGGAAGAGGGTATATCAATGACATAAATTGTTGTACACAATTTTCTGTGGATTTCAAGCTCTACTGAAATTGACTTTTGCTCCAGTGTCTCAGGAAAAGATCTGTCTTCAGCCTAACAAGGCCAAACCTACCACCAGTGCCTTTGACTCAATCGTATATCATCTTCTCAAGGTGCTTGCCTCCTTAACCCCAGCATCACCTCCCACTCTAATACTTAAATCTCTTTTATTTATGAGACACTTCCCTGATCATTATACACATAAAATAACTTAATGCTGCCAATACTTCATGCTATCATCCTGTATCTTTCTTCTCCTCCCAAACTCCTGAAAAAAATTAAGCTTTACTCTTACCATCTGACTTTTGACTCCAACACTCATCTGCAACTTTCACTAAGGTTATCAATAATTTCTCAGTTGTTAAATTTAATGTCTCTTTCTTAGTTTTCATGTTCTTAATTTCTCTGTATTATATGTGATCAACATCCTCTTCTCTATTCCCTGAGTATTCATGACACTGCCTTCTTGAGTCTTTCTCTCTACATTTCTGATGAATATTCCTCAGTCTCCTTTATTAGATAATCTTCCATGTTCCACTCCACTTCCATGTTCCACTATGTGGGAGTATACATCATAACTGTTCCAGACCTTCTTTTCTCACTCTATTCTTTTTTCAGTGGTTCATCAACTCTTTTAGTTTTAATCATCATTTTCTGTGTAGATTAATCTCAAACTTACATAAATTGTCTTCTTATCATTTACCTGCTAGACATCCAAACTTGGAATTCCCATCAGAATAAAAAAATACAGTATGTCCAAAATGGAATTCATTATTTCCCCCACCCCATTTCTCTTCCTAACCTCCTATTTTTGTCAGAGGCTCAACCGTATTTGCACTCAGCTCAAATATATCTTCTCCATGAGATCTTTGCTGATTTTGCCAATTGTTAGAGATTCTTCCATGAAATTACTTTGTGTTTGCTATATAGACACATAGAGCATTTTTAAGCACCTACTGTGTTCCAGGAAATTTGTATACATTTGTCTTATATGAATACATCTTAACTGCCAATAAGATGTAAACTTTTTGAAGGCAGAGGCTATTTTCATTTTTGATATTTTATCTCCAGTCATTAACACTGTTAGGATAGGCACTGGGATAGGCACTGGACCTTCCTATTCCAGGAAGAAACTTCAGGTAATTAAACTTGTAGGTTAGCAGCTTTTCTGCACATCAAACTCTTAGAAAGTGACTTTGAGAGGGGTAAGTGACTTCCTCAGAATTATAGAGTTACATAGCCAGTATATTTCAGAGGTAGAATTTAAACCCAAATTTTCCTGGCATCAAGGCCAACTCTTTAGTCATTAGCCTATGAAAACTCTTATGGTAGGTGTTTACTATAAATCTTTGTTAAATTAAATTAAATTTTTGACTGAAGTAAATATTCTTCTAATCTTCGAACTTCTTACAACTACTTACATATTTCTTCTCCTTGATAATCCAGTAATTTGGCTTTCTTCCTTCTCTCATCGCTTCATTTCTTCTTCCCTTCCCCTTTCTTCTTGCTCACTCCCTTCTCCTTGTCTCTCTTTTGCTCCCATCCTACCTCTTTCCCTCATCTATTTATGCATCTATCTACAGAAAGATTCTTAGTTGATTTCATATGTGAATGCAAATTAGCGCTGATTATGATTTAGAAACATAGAAAATTGGATTGGTCACATTACCATGTTTTAAAGATATATCTAAACAGACTTAGACTTGGAAATATAGTACCACAATCTCTGGTATCTGAGACATCTACAAAGAGCTACGGGCTCAGATAAACCTAGTTTCAATCTGGAGAGACTCTCTAACTCCCAAAATGGTCATTTTTCTTTTTTTATTTTTTTTTTTCCCCTGTGAGTCTGTCCCTACCCTACTCCAGGGAAATCTCTAAAAACAAAGCTTAGGTCTATATTTCAAAATACAAATAAGAGGGTCCTACTTAGAAAAGTTATTCAGTGAATATTATGGATAGATATAAGACCATTTCTTTCACTACCAAATATTTATAAAATGAAACGATGAAAAAAATGTGTACTCATATAGCTCTTTTTGGGCATATTCACTTCAGACCTGCACTTTCCCAATCCAGATCTCTTGGCCAGCCAGGGCATAGCTTCCCTTAGTCTTTCAGCTGCACCATGATCATGGCAATGGTCATCTCCTCTGACAAATGTGCTGTTAAGGGAATCATCCTTCCTCTATTTGGCTGATGCTCAAATCCCTAATTCATGGCTGTCAACCCCTGAGGTAAGCCCCAAGGCTGGAAACATACATTTCTGAGGATTGCTAGTTGCTGAAGTGCTTAAAGAAGTCAATAAAAAGGTAGAAGAAGGAAATCAAGTTCTTGAAGTCCTGTCACAGATCCTCCTAGGCAAGAAAATGCCCCACTTATCTCCCCTGTTACATAGTAATTTGGATTAGCTAACAATTTGGCTTATATTCATATCATTGAACTAGAATTCTCTGAGTCCTAGTTCCTGTTACCTATTCCATGAGCTATATTCACCAGGGAGAAAATAAATTCTTATGATGCTTTTTATGCCTTTTTGTTTGGGGGCAAAGATTGAAATTGCTTCTCCAGTTGACATAGTGATTTTCTAATCTCAGAGAAATGTCTTCTCTTTGATTAGAAGGTTGGCTTCCTAAATATGCTAACTTATTTACTAAAATCCTTCAGATGAGAAGATGAAACTGGATTTGTGGAGATGTGATTTATTTTGTGTATGTTTTGCTGAAGAAGCAGATGAAAAGTCAGGTTTACTATTTATATATAAGATCTGCACAGCAAAGGTTTGCAAAACTCTGTTTCCCAATTTAAAATAAGAACCCCAAATCTCTCAGCTCAGTTATTTTAAAAAAGAGAGTAGCTCAGTAAGAAAAAAGAAAACCTGGCAAACAGCAGGTAATATAAAAAGTATGCTACCCCTGGAGTCAAGAGATCTGGGTCCAAAATCTGAGTTCTGTCAATTCATTATAAGCTTTATGTCTTTGAGCAAGGCTATTCGCCCTTCTGGGCCTCAGTTCTTTTACCTCTAAAGTGAACAACTCAGACTGATGATTTTTAAGTTCCTGTTGGGCTCTAATGACCTATTATTTCCTTCCTCATAAAAACATTTCAAGGAACTCTAGTATTGCTGAGCACCCAGTGATTTTGGTAGGTATTTATTTCTCATGGTCTTGGATTCAAATCCTACCTGTATTATTTATTATTATTTACTTGTATGACCTATGGCAAATGACTTGAATGAGATATTATAAGGAAATTTCTTTGAAAACCTTGGGCTGATAAACAAATGTCAGTGACTATATTAATTTAAGCCAACATTTTAAATTATTTCTTGGCAATAATAGTAATTTACTATTTAAACATTATATTGATATAAGTTAAGTCACAGTTTTGGTGCAAAAATAAAAATTAAAAAATCAGTGGTACATAGAAAATATTATTAAATATGTGGACAAGAAAATATTTGAAATTCTTATTTTAATTACAGTTTCAGTTGCTCTGGTCTAATATAGAAACATAGCTATTGAAATTCCACTGACTTTTAGTTTGAATATTCATTAAGCTAAAATAACTGAATAGACATAAATGGGTTCCCTGAATCTGAAGATTCTGACATAGTTTTCTTTTTATGGGGAAAGAATTTGGAGTCAGATGACTTTTAATTCTAGCTCTGCCATTTACTACCTGAGTGATCTTGGGCAAATCACTAGAAAATGATGGAGTTGGATTAGGCAACCTCAGAGGCCCTTCCTGGGAATTCACTTTATATTAGTTATAATGGTACTGAAGTAAGTAGTTTGGATTTTTTTTTTAATTGATGAAGCTATACTGGTGGTTTCATGGTGTTTCAATGAGGGTATAAAACAACAGTGCCAACAAAATTTAAATGCCTCCTATCAATAAAATACTGTACATGACAGTAAAAGAGCAAGTCAGATTTAGCTATAATGAAATTTACAATCTGATAAAGTGACATTATATCAGTTCAGATATTGCCACTGTACAATATTACATAAATATATTAAATTCCTTAAAGCCAAGTGTCTTTTGTAGTTTGATATATTTCTTTCCAATCAGGAAATTCAGTAAAATTTCCTTCAGAATGTAGCATTTGCTTTGGTCTTAAAGAATGGATAAGATTTCAATAAGAGGAGAAATAAAGGCCAGCAATTCTAAATATAGATAATGGTGTGAAGAAAAGCAGAGAGCTATAAGGGCCTAGTACAGGGATGGGGAACCTACAGCCTTGAGGTCGTATGTGGCCTTCTAGATCCTAAAGTACAGCACTTTGACTGAATCCAAACTTCACAGAACAAATCCCCTTAATAAAAGGATTCATTGGACTAAGTCAAAAGGCCATGCATAAGGATCTAGAAGACCATATGTGGCCTCAAGGCTGCAGGTTGCCCTCTCCTGGGCCCTAGTGCATGTTTAGAAGACTAAGTAGTACAATTTGGCAAAAGCATAGCATATGTAGAGGAAAAGAATTTGAGAGAAGGTTAGAATGGTAGGGTGATAGAAGGTCATAGAACACTTTAAATGTTAGCCAGAAGAGTTTGAATTTTATTTGATCAGTCAGTAAGCATTTATTAAGTTCCAACTATGTGACAGGCACTGCGTTAATTATTGAGAATATAAAGAAAATTAAAAAACAGTCCCTATCCTCAGGGAGCTTACATTCTAATGGGAGAGACAGAATGCAAACAAATATATACAAAGCCAGCTATATACAGGAAATAATTAACAGAGGAAAAACTCTAGAATTAAGATGAGTTGGGAAGGCCTTCCTATAAAACATGGGATTTTCACTGAGACTTAAGGGATGCCAGCATAGTCAATAGGCAGACTTGAGGAGGGAGAACATTCTAGGCATGAGGAACACCCAGAAAAAAATGTCCAGTCAAGAAATGGTGTCTTATTTGTGAAATAGCCAGAAAACCAGTATCACTGAGTCAAAGACTACTTCAGTACTAAGGCTGCTAACTTAAAAGTATCAGCTAGTGGTAAAAAGGGCCTACATGATTGTTATGGTGGGAAAAGAGATGAGGACCTATATACTGAAGATATTATAGAGGTACATTTGATAGGAAATGGGAAGAATTCTGATCAAGGCAGAGATTGGTTATACACCTTGTTCTAAAAAGCAAATGAGAACATTGGAAAAGATTCATGGTGGAGAATTCAAGTTTAAATACAAAACAAAGCTAATAACTCCTGAATGTCTTTTGGGTTTGGGTGCATCCACAGGAAATATTTTAGGGGATCAAAGATGTGATGATTTACTTTTGAGCTAAGTATGAAGTATTGAATAAGATAATTTTAAATATTGAACTTTGAAGAGAAAGTTTATCAATTTTTAAATTTTGTTATTAAAATCCTAATTCTTTTTGCCAGAATATTACCCTCTAGGACTGTTGAGGAATATTTGCAGATATTCACTTTTTTTTCACCCAGGTTACAAACCCCTTTACCTTAGACTGTGACTTTGTCATGGGAATGTTATATACCATGAAGACACTCAGGAACAAACCGAGAAATACAAAACCAGTTATCCAACTTAGTACTTAAAACCCCTGGAGAAACCCTTCTCTTTATTAAAGGAGATGAACCTGTTTTTAAGTTCTAAAAGCCCCAAACAGCAGCAACTTCACTAGTTTCTTGTGTATTTACATCTCATCTAAGTAAGAGAGATTATAGGATATACTTAAGGGGGCAGAGCCAAGATGACAGCCTAGAAGCAGGAAAACTCCATGAGATCCCCCCCCATAACCACTTCAAATGCCTATAAAATATGACTCTAAACAAATCTTAGGGATACAGAACCCACAAAGTGATAGAAACAAATCTCCAACCCAGCAGGCAGACAGGAAGGGTCCATCTCAGCTTTCTGGGAACCAAGCCCAGCCCTGTAGGAGCCTGCAGTTTTAGCCTCAGGGTGGCCCTGACCAGCAACAGCTGAAGGAGATTTCAGGAGAGTGGATCACTAGCAGCTGTGGTGGTTTCCAGAAATAGCAACCCATCAATACCAATGACAAAGTAAAAGGTTAGTGTAGATCTCTGTTGGAACTGGGGGGATGGAGTGTGGTCCAGCCTCTGCCTCCTGGATCAAGAAGCAGCAGACACAAAGTGGCCATGCAGCCACCTCCATGTGACTACTTCAGAGCTCCTGGCCTGTAGATAGTAGAGGGCCAAGTGACCATGTAATCACTCTTACTTTAAACAGCCTGGATTTGGATCACAGTCTTGGGTTTGGTTCTGAGGTGTGTGATGAGGGAGCCAGAGATTGTGGAGGCAGCAGAGAGGGCAGCCAAGTAATAGCTCCAGCAGCTGCAAATTTGTCCCAGTGACTTGGGACAAAGCTATCCTCTCTGGAAGCAGAGTTCTACTGTGACAAAGAGCTCAAAAGTCAAGCAATAGAGTGGCAAGATGAGCAAGCAAAGCAAGCACAGCAATCAAACCTTATATTCCTTTATGGGGGACAAAAAGGATCAAAGCATGGAACAGGAGAAAGACAACAAAGTCAGAACTCCTGCACCAAAAGCTTCTAAGAAAAATATGAATTGGTTACAGGCAATGGAGGAGCTCAAGAAGGATTTTGAAAATCAAATAAAAGGA
>CM053587.1:132904046-132941533 GCA_028646515.1 Pseudochirops corinnae | reverse complement strand
CTTCTCCTCATTGGCTTTTTGGGCCTCTTTTGTCATTTGAGTTAATCTATTTTTTAGGGTGTTAATTTCTTCAGTCAGATTGCTGACTCTCTTTTCATGATTGTCTTGCAATATTCTTATTTCTCTTCCCAATTTTTCTTCCACTTCTCTCATTTGGTTTTCAAAATCCTTCTTCAGCTGATCTCTAGCTTTAAGGCAATCTTCATGTTTATTGGAAGCCCCTGGTGGGGGAGCTCTGGCTGCACTGTCCTCCTCCCTCTCTCTGCCTTGGTCCTTCTTTTCCCCAAAGAAGGAATCTGGGGTTTGGTTGCTGTTCTTACTTTGCTTCTTATGCTTATTCCTATTCATGGTTGGTCAGTCTGTGATTTTTTTTTTAATCTCTGGGGAGTTCTGCTTCCAGAGAGGAAAGCTCTGTCCCAAATTGCTGGGGTCCTCCCACATGCTGGAACTCTCGGGAAGTTGCTGGGTCCCTCCCCCACTTCCGGCTCACTGAAGGAAAAAGGACCACAGGACCAAAGCCCAAGACCGCAATCTGGACCCAGGCCACTTAACGCGAGAGTACTTGGCCTGTAAACGATCACTTGGTCCTCCTGCAGTCTACAGGCCAAGAGCGCTGAAGCCGCAATGCGGAGGTGGGTGCAGAACCTCCACCTTTTGCTTCTCAGCCCTGGAGGCGTTTCGGCCAGACTGTTTTTCTCCAAGGACCTCGCAATCCCTACTGACCTAGTTTTGGACACTGCTGCAGCTGCTGCCAATCCACTCCCCCGAAGCTCCAGCCAGGGCTCGGCTCCTCTTGTCCAGCTGCCCTTGGGGCACAGCAGGCCAGGCTGGTTTCGGTTTGCTATGCTGATATGGTTCCTCGTAGATGAGCTGACTTCAGTGGAAAGGATGTTTGTGTGTGTTTTGGAGTTCTAGGATTAGTTTAGAGTCATATTTTATGGGTATTTTGGGGTGGCTATGTGAGAGCTGCCATATGTTGCTGCTCCTACACCACCATCTTGGCTCCTGGGACAGATCACTCCTTTATTTAAAAAAAAATCAAAGCCTCTCCATTGCCTACTGAATAAAGTATGAAATTCCTATCCTGATATTTGAGGCCATTCAAGAACTGGATCTCTCTCCCCTAGCTTTCCAGCTTTACCCCATACTATTCCCATTCATTTAGTTAATGTTACAATTAAAATATAATACTCATTATTCTCTAATTTGTCTTTTTTTCTATGCCATCCTTTTATATCCTTTTATATTTGTGATGGATTGTCTGTCTCCATCTCTTTCCACTGAAATTTCTTCTTTTTTCCAAGTCCTAACCCATGGATCACTTGCTTCATGGAGCAGTCCCTAATTCTCTCTGCTGAAATGCTTTTCCCTTCCTCAGATTTTTCATAGTTATTGTTTGGACTTTTGCCTTTGCACTTTTCCAGTTCTGCTTTGTGTTATAGTTATTTGTCCACATTGCATACTTGCTATCTAACTTTATTTGGTAGGTAGCAAGAAAGGCTTCTGGATTCAACTTTGTGTCCATAGCACCTGACTCAGTCCCTTAATCATATCTCAATATATAACAGATTATAATTTCATCATGATCTTTACAGATTTTGATACCAAGTACAACCTCACTTTAACTTGGAGCATTAATGTGGACAAAAAAAAATGCATAACCTTGAAGAGGCTCACCAACCTCCTAGCTAGGTTAGTCCTCAGATAATAAATGTATAGTCCAGTATTGGGCTCATACTCAAAGCCTTTCAGGCTTGTTAGAACCAACCGGCTCTTGCATAACCTTCAGAAACCTAGAGTGACCACTAAGGTATGATGAATCATTAGTAGAATTTTATCAGATCTTTATTCACATCACTAGATGATTGATGAATGTGTATTGAGTTGAATGAAACATTTGGGATATATCATTATGTAGAAAGTGAAAACAATTAAGTACGGGGTTTATTTTCTTTCACTTGAACTGCCCTTATAGTTGACAAAATCAGGCTCATGGTCTGAGTACCCATGTTTTTACACAACTAATAGCTGTACAATGAAACAGGAATATATTTGGGTGGTGGAGAGTGGTATAGTGTGCAGGGATATTTTTAGGCATTTAGTGATTAAGATCTCAGGATCGTATAGACCCATAACCAGTAGTTCTCTTAGCTGAAATGGGGATCAATGATAGCAGTGAAGACATAGGGGACAATAGGAGGGTGAGTGGAGATGGTGAGACAGAAGACTGTACCTTTGGGGGAAGATGAGTACCATGGTTATATAGGGGATAATCACAATTGGGGAATGGAAGGAGGATGGGTGCAGCTGTGATTCAGACAGTCCTACAATGAGTATACTTGTGTCAAAAGGGGTTTGGCCATTCTCCCAGAAATATTTACCCACACCATTAAAAAATTAATCAGTCAGCACATATTACATACCTCCGATATGTCAGACACTTCTGGACCTGAGAGATACAAAATCAAATTTGAAATACCCTCTTGCCCTAGCGGGCAATGTTACATTCTATCAGGGGAAATGATATGAATGCACCCTAAGTAGAAATAAAGTCAATACAAAGTAATCTGGTGGAACGTTAGCAGCTGAAGGGAGCAGGGAAGTTTTCAGGTAGGAGGAGTGCTCAGACTTTAAAGGAAGCTCAATATTCTAAGACACAGAGGTGAGGAGGAAGTGTGTTCCAGGAAGAGAAGACAGTAATGTTGGGTAAGAGAAAGAGAAAGTAATACAATTTGGTTGGAACTTGGAGAGCAGGAAAGAGAGTATATGTAATAGTAACACTGGGAAAGGGAGCTAGAGCCAGATTATGAATAATTCCAAAAAAAGAATTTGTATTTTTTCAAAGAGGTAATGTGGGGAAGTCACTGGAGTTTTCTAAAAAGAGGACTGACATGTTGAGAACCATGCTTTAGGACTGGCATTTTGCCAGATGTGTGGAAAACTGGTTGAAGAGAAGGAAAGAATAGGGGTGGGCAAAGCAATTAGGAGGTAGTAACTCAAGTGAGAGGTGATAATAGCCTAAAGTAACATGGCTAGGGAACATTGTTGGGAATATAGACCTCAAGGATTAAGATATGAGGGCCAGTGAGATAGCAAGCTTCCCTTGATATTAACGTCTTGGAGGGAAAGCCCTGGTGGCTTTATCGTAGCTACAGGTTTGCACATATATGCAATCATCTACCATCAGCAAAGTGGTTGGGACTGACAGACAAAAGAGAGAGAGACAGAGAGGAGAGAGGGAAAGAGGAGAGAAGAAAGAGAGATAGAGGAGAGAGAGAGAAAGAGAGAAGGGCTATGTCCTAATTCCTAAACAGAGTCCTCAAAATTCATTTGCCTCTTTCTGATTCTTTTTCCATTTTGAGGCCGCCGTTGGTTTTCACTTTAATCTAATGCTACCAGTTTTCAAGTGCTATGGAAGAGAAAACAGTACAATTTGCCCTTGGTGCCAACCTATGTATGCTCCTGGCTGTTTTATTCCTGGCTTAGTTGTTTTATTTCTCTGTGAATCCTATCAGAAGAAAAACATTTTAAAGTAGTTTAAAATACAGATGCACCATAAATAGATGTATAGGCATCAAGCATATGCTGCATGGGCACAGGCTTTCTAATACTCTCCTTAAAGTTGCTTGCTTTCAATTCCAAACTTGATATATAGCTCTCAGTAGAACACTTTACTGTGAAATATTGCATAATGTTATAGAGTCCAAGAAAAAAAAAAAGCCTGTACTCACACAGTTTTTACAAGTTATAAAAAGAGTTGAGGAGATAAAATTGACTTTTCTATAAAATAGTTCATTTATTGAGCCATACATATGAGAGAAGCAAAACTGACTAAAACTGATCAAGTCAGATACAACATTCGCCATATTTAAAATGATAAAATAGTGGAGAGATAAATTTCAGTGACCCAAATATTTTATCACAATATGAGTATGAAGTAAACAAAGGAAGGTGCTACTCATTGGAAAATTGTGAAATGCAAATTTTATTAATTACATGGAATTAATAGGAAAAATTAATGATGTTAAAGTTGGTACCCAAAGAAGGTAGAGAAAATAGAGATAGATTCATTACTATATTATAACACCATTGCATAAAGACAGTTAAATTAGGAATAAATAAACATAGATAATAGAAATTGATCTACAATTTCAGACTTAGAAATAATTGTTTGAAGTATGGTTACCATACTTAATCATGTACTCTTAGATACAGAGCCTCAAAGGTCACCTAATTCAATTCCTATGTAAATTATCAGTTCATTCTAGAATATGATTAATAAATAAGCATCTATCCTTTATAATACACATTTGGATAGCTTTGATTGTTGGGAATATTTTTTACATTGAACTAATACAATCGCTTTGTAATTTCTACTCATTGATCCTGCTCCTGGTTCTGACCTCTGAGGCTAAGCAGAATACATCTAAGCCTTCTTCCATATATCAGCCATTCAGGTTCTTGGAAATAACTCCCTTTCTTCCCTTCATCCCCATTTTCTCTTTTCCAGGTTAAACATTCCCATTTCTTCCAAATGATTTTCACTTAAATTCCTGTGACCATCCTACTCTACCTTTTCTGTTATCCCTTTAAAATGCAGCACCTACAAATCTACACAGCTCTCCAGATGTAATCTGATCAAGGTATGATATAGCAATACCATTAGCTCCCTTCTCTCATTCTGAACACTTTGCTGTATCAGTATGGTCTGAGATTGCATGAACCATGTTGGCAAGTATCACAAAGTGCATAATACTTCATTTTAAGATTAATAATTTTCAGTCGACCACAACATATCATTTTTCCCCCTATAGGTACTAGTTATTAGCTCAAGATTAATAATTTTCAGTTGACCACAACATATCATTTTTCCCCCTATAGGCACTAGTTATTAGCTACATCTCTCCCACTATACATATCATAAGACTTTATACTTATTCCAAATAAATCCTATCTTATAAACTTAAATTCACTTTTTCTTCAAGATGTTTTGTGTATTCTCTTATCCAATGTATTATCTTTCCCTCTATCCTTTGAATTATCCACAAAATGAATAGCTATACCATCTATGTATATCCTTTGAGTTAAATATAGCCTGCCTAGGAACATAAGCTACAAATTTAAAAATAAGATGTGTTTGGAATAAAAAAGTGGTAATATATTTATGGTATTACTTACATATTTTATGCATCTACGGTTATGGATTTAAGGCTAAATCAAATTTTATCGAGAAAAAAGGGGAAATGTCACCTATGTTCAGACTATTTTCTGGTTTCTAAGAAACTGAAAGTAATACAAATAATAAAAAATTTTGAATGTCTTGTATTTTTCTGAAGAAAGCAGTCATATAAGTCCAAAGATTAATAAATACAGAAAGATCATTCACCTTGGCAAAAATGAGAGCTTATACCATGATGTGTAATTCAAGGGAAAACTTCACATTATTGCCAAGATTATCTGGATATATGAAATCATGCGGAGCTTGACTAAGAAGACTGCTTTGAAATGCTATGAAATGTTCACATTCCTTTTTTAACAAAGAAGTCTAAATGGATTTAGTCAAACAGCTTGCTGCTTGTATTTATGTTACATGGCATGCTATTTTCAGAACATCTTTACAAGTTCTGGAGGGTTTTTTCCCACATCAAACATGAACATAAAGAAATGCTTTGTCTCACTTGTATATCATGTGATTCCAAGCAGTTCTAGCTGATACTGGATTTTCTTTCCTTTAGCTATTGAATCAAGGTGATGATGTATCCATCTATTTCTTTTGCCATGTGTAATGCCTAAAGTCCCTTACCTGTAACTCTGGAATCTCTGGGATTCATTAATTTCAACCACACTATGCCCTATTAAATATATGATGGGGAAAATTGTTTCATTAAAGCCAGTGGCAGTTTGAAATATTATTCATCTATTTTTAATATTTTGGGGGAAGAAATGTTTCAGAATACACTTACCAGAGTAAACAGTCTCTCATTTGCCTCTAATTTGAACTTTCTTCATATCTTTGAAGTGACATTTATGGAATGAACATCTGAAGCTGTGGATTAAATTATTTTCTCCCTGTCTTGTATCAGGATTTTGTTCCAAATATGGTTTTATTATTAACTAGAAAGAGGAGCTAGGGAGAAAAAGCAAAGGAAAATGGAAAGGTTTCTTGGTGAACTAATATTTTATACAACTACTACTGCTGTGTTTGAATTCAAAGATAACATCACTATTAATTATTGCTATCTGTCTGAGAGAACCACTAGAAGAGTGATTAATGATCTGTAGGAACATCTGCATATGTATAAAGATGGTACCTTAATTTGAGATCATCTTTACCACCTATATAGCCTATCACCATTTGTTTTTCTATAGTAATCTTTGCTTCAGGAATAATTCCTAATTCTTATTGCTTCATGCTGCAATAACTGTTATATTGTCATCATCATCATCATCATCATCATCATCATCATCATCATTGTTATCATCAGTTGTTACTAATATTTCCCATTATTATTGTTTAGGATTTGGGGTTTGAACCTAGGATTTAATTGTTATAGAGAATTGTTATAAGGAAACTTCCTCTGCCATTGCTCATTGGAATCTGATTTGCAATTTGTGGTCTAGTGTTGTTATCATCATCCAAATCTTTGTTATTATTTCAGACATTACTTTGCCACCTTGTAGATCATATTGGTAAATGAGGCAGTATGGTATGGTGGAATGAGTGCTTGATTTGTAATCAGAGGATCTGTGTTCAAAAATTGCTCCTAATATTTGTTGGTTATGTGACCCTGGGATAGGCACTTAACCTCTTTGAGTCCCACTTTTCTCATCTATAAAATGGAACTAAGAATGGCACTTGCCTCAAAGGGTTGTTGGGAAGCTCAAATGAGATAATGCATGTTAAGGGCATTGTAAACTTTAAGATAATATATAAATGTTAACTGTTATTAGTAATCTGAAAATTAGTCAACAAGCAATTGTTAAGTACCTACTTAAGTATCAGATCAGGTACTATACTAAGTGCTGAGAATACAAAGAAAGACATAGAAAAAAGGAAAAACTAATAAACTACATGTATGTGTTTCATGCATGTATATTATTACTACTACACCACCACCACCACCACCACCACTACTACCACTACAACAAGCTTCTTTAAGTCAATTAAATTTTATCAGTGAAAAGCACACTTTCATTGGTCCAAGGGATAAGTACAGTCTCTGTTACAGTTCCTTTTGACTTTATGATAGCAAATGCAGATAGAATAACATATAAAATATTTTATAATAATAATAAGAATCAACTCAACTCAGAAGAGACCTCTAAAATTGTCAAATTCATAATAAGCATGAGTTTCTTCTGGAGTAATACCCAAATATGGTCATCTAACTACCTACTTAAAGATTTGCTATGATAGAAAACTGTCTTTTCCATTTTATTTTTTAATAACTTTCATTTTTTTGCTGCCACAAATCTTCCACAAATCCTGACTCTTTTCAATAACCAGTCATTGTTTCTGATTCTGCACTAAAATAATAAGCCAAACAGATCTAATCTAGCTTCCATCTTGCAGTCCTTCAAATACTTTAGGACAATTGTAATTCCCCAACTAAATCTTTTTTTTACATCCTCAACATACTTAATTTCTACAAATGATCCTTGGATGACATGGTTTATAGTTCCCCTCACTGTCCCAGACATCCTGTTGATAGTCTCTGCCTCAGTATATAATAAATGTGTATGTGCTTGTGTGCATGTGTGTATGTGTGTGTGAGTGTATAACCTGTTACTTATTTGATCTGTGTAGAAAGCTTCTGATATATAAATTCTCTACAACTGGTACAAATGAGCTAGACTGTATATACTCACACAAAAGTACTTCGAGCTCTGAAAGATAAAATGGCTTATATATAGCTATGCTACTAGTCTGTATAAAGAGCAAGACTTGAACCCAGGTTTTCCAAATTCCAAAGCCAGTTATCCATTTTCTGGGCCACTGTGGGCCCTCTCTACCTTATCATAATACTACTTAATATGTGGCACCAAGAATGGAAATCAATATTCCCTCATATCTGAACATGTACAGAGTATGGCTAGGTTCTGAAGAATTCTTAACATTTTGCTAATAGAATAGAAAATGCCTTTCTATAAAATGCCTAATAAATATGAGGGTAATTGAGAGAATAGAACTTGATATGAAGAATCTGATTACATCTCACTGAACTCATACCAAGCTACTCTGCCTGAAGCTTTAGAATCTAAAATAGTATACAAGAGGCAGTGTGGTGTAGTGGATACACAATTGGCTTTGAAGTGAAGAAAGTATGGATTCAAACCACTTCTGACACATGTTAGTTGTGTTGCCATTGGCAACTTGTTTAGCCTATAATTATGTCCAGGAAACTCTCTAAGACAATAAGCTGCAAAGCAGTCACCAATATGAATCTTAAGGGGGAATTTCCTCAGTGTGTGTTTTCTAAGCAATTCTAGTTATTTGGTCCAAATCACAAAAAGCCAGCAAGGAAATGCAATAATAATTGGATGCATATGCATATGCATATGTATTTGTATTTATGTACACTTTATATACTGCATGTTTATACATATCATATATGTATATAAGATAATCTCCAACTTTATGTTTTCATTATAAAATCAAATTTATAACCTTATCCTTGTTTATCACTATTCTATAACTGGACTAATAGGATCACTAATAAGTCACATTACATCATTTTGTGTGTGTATGTGTGTGTATGTGTGTTCCTTCCTTTTTAATCCTGTACTCTTAGGAAAATGGATATGGTAGGAGAGGAATATTTTCAGGAAAGTATTTCATAAAGTCAGTCGTGCTATCTTTGTGTATAAGATGCAGAGATGTTGACTAAATAATACTACAGCTAGGTGGATTTGGAAACTAGTTAAATGACTACACTGGAAGCGTGGTCATGAGTAACTCATTATCAACTTGGAAGTCAATGTGTAATGGAATGACTTAAGTATGATCTATATTTGATCCTGTGCTATATAACACATTTTTTCTGCACCAATGAACAAATACTTATATGTGAAGTACCTACTATGTACTAGCCACTGTGCTGGTCACTGGGATTACTAAAACAAAGTAAGACAGTCCCTGCTTTTTAGAAGTTTATATGTTTCTGATCGACTGCACAGTTAAGCAAATAAATACTAAGTAATTTCATGGAGGTTGAGACTAACAACTGGGGAAATTGCTACTTGATCTGAGCTTAAAGAAAGTTAAGGGTTCTCAGAGGCAGAGATAAAGAGGAGGGAAAGTATTCCAGAAATGGGAATGTGCAGAGTCTTAGGGGGAGGAGATTGAATGTCTCATACAGGGAGTAGCAAGTAGACCAGTTGGCTAAAGCATAGTGTCTAAGGAGGAGTATTCTATCATCAGTTTCAAAAGGTAGGTTGGAGCTAGAATCTGAAGAACTTCAAATGTCAAATTTAGTAGTTGGAATTTTTCCTAGAAGTGATAGGGAGCCATCATGACATGAATGAAGCCATAGAAGTTATGTTTGACTGATATACAGATGGCGTGAAGTTTAAAGAATGCCTATCACATTTGATGACAGATCACAGAATTATAGCTTTAGAATTGGAAGGTTAATCTTACCCAGTCACCTAATTTCCAATCACCTAAATGAGGAAACTGAAGCAGGTAAAGATTAAGTGATTTTCTTAAGATCACACAAGTAACACAGGAAAGCATAGCAATCACACTCTGATTCTTTGACCCCAAGATTATCCAAAAGATCTTGCTAGATTTTATTAATAGGCCAAATCAAAGCAGATGAAATTGAATAGGAATATATACCTTGCTCAACACTGGCTTTAAAAAATGAATCAGCTTCACAAGTACAGGGGTGGGAGCATATGCTTAGATTACACTTTGTATAAGAATGATCTGGGAGTTCTAATTCTAATTCTTATTTGGTGGCCAAACAAGGTAATTCTATCCTCGACAACTTTAAATGGTATCCAAAATGAAGACCATAGGGACATCAATTGTTCCACTGAATTCAGATTTTGTCAGAAAAATCTGGAATATTATGTTTCATTCTGGATATGATATTTTAGAAAGCTTATAAACAAGTTAGAGTATGTCAAGAACATGACTGGGATGGTAAGAGAAATGAAGAACATGTTATCTGAAAGATCAGTCCAAAGTAGTAGACTTTTTAACCTGAAGAAGAGATGAATTAGTGGAAACATGATAATAGTCTTCAAATATCTGAGTTGTGGAAGATATGTTAGACTTTTTCTTCCTGCTTGTAGAGCGTAGAGTTTACAGAGAGGCAAATTAGACCTGATGGGAAAAACAAAACAAAGCAAAAACCAGAGTTATCTGAAAGTGGACTAGACTATTTTAGGAGCTCAGTCACATTTAAACCATGGGTTGGATATGATGGCACTCATTGAGGTGAGAAGGAAGACTATGGTAAGGGTACATCTGATTTATGGTCTATGCATGATTCCATTCAGGAGAGGGAGAGAGAGAATTCCCACTAATCAGACACTTGACACTTTCTAGCTGTGTGGCCTTGGGCAAGTCACTTAACCCCAATTGCCTTGCCTTCTCTCCCCAAAAAAGAGTTGCAAATTGCATATGAAAGAGCCATACCCACTTAAGAGTCTGAGTATCCTTGTCCTGGAATGTCCTCATGCCCAGCTGTCTAAGACATAGTAGATATTTCTTTCCTCAGAATTCTAACTAAAGAATTTCATATTGTTGCATTGTGTCCCTTTTGTGCTTTTCTATTATTTACCATGAAAAAAATAAGTGTGCATAAATTGCATTAATCTCCTTGTTTTAACTAAAGAATTTATATTACAAATACAAAAAAAGCTCTCTTTTTAGAGTATGTTAACATTATTCCTCATTACATCAGCCACCTTTTTAAGAGCTATTTCCATTCCATTCCTACCAGGACTGAATATATTATATTCAGTTGTGTAGGAGCACTGTAAGGGAGAAGGCACAAGACACTTGAGAAGCAACATAGTTAAGTTTTGATGAATATAGAATAGACTTATTGAAATTTCCTTTGAGTCATTTTATCAGTTTTCCCATACCCAAATGAACTGCATTTTTTACTAGACTCCATTTGTTAAAAAGAATAAGACAACAGCTATAAATTTTTCAACAGACTATTACATATTATGGAATATGAGAAAGAAATCTCCAACCACGATATTGAAAGAGTTGTAATTTCTGAGAGAATAGAAAAATCTATTTGTTTATTCCCAGAAGGAATTTTCTATTGACTATCTAATCTCTATAGGACTATTTATTACTTAGTTATTCATTGGATGATAAAGTTCCCTCACCTGGCATCCTCTTTCCTTCTCCTCTTCATCCTGCTCTCCTCTTTCCTTCTTCCACTATTTCTTTCCCTTCAGTGCTGCCTAATTTTGACCATGCTAGCTTTTTCTTATTAGTTATGTCAGGCAGTGAGAGGAGGTAGAAATTCAATTAATCCATTTTGTTGCCTGTTAACCCTTTAACACAGGGTGTTCTAATTTTGCTGGGAGAAGTCTGAAAAGCAGAATGTGAGTAATATATATACTTAGGAATTATGTTTGTATCTCATTTACCAGCAGTATCATTTTCCCCTAATACCATTGGTGATTAACGGTTAGCTATTTTAAGCATGAAGGACAATTTTGTGTTTCATTTGCAATATGATAAGGTAGCATTCACTAAAAGCAAAGAAGCAAAGGATAGTCTGCACAATATTATGCTACTCTAAGAGAAGTCATAGCAATTTCCATAATTAGAAATTTATTGAGATAATTTTCAAGAAAAACAGACTCCAGTTTGTATTGAATGGTCTTCTGTGTCATAGAACACTTTGTTTTTCTTGAGCACCAATCATTTTAGATTTGAGAATTAGCCAAAAAAAGTACCTTAATACTTACTACCCTTGATTTTGTGATTATACCTAGCCTACTACCAAATGGACTTGAGGAAGCTTACTACTTTCAGTAGGCAGGTAATTTGAAAAAAAAAAACTTCCTGTAGAAATTGAAAGCTAGGTGATTTGAGAAACCCAATATTTAAAATGGTTAAGTGGTTTTCTCAGTGTCATTTAGAGTCATGGTATTTATTTTTGCATCCTCCCTTCTGGTCTCTCACTTCATGACATCTGCTAAACTCTATTGATAATCAAGGCTGAATAACTTATAACATCTACAATCAGTATGTAATCAGGTCTGATGAAAAAAACATTCACGCATTTCTGTGTATATTTTTTAAATGCACTATTTTAAGCCTTGCTATTTAGGAGCTGTAGCTCTTGAATAGGCATCATTGCTTTATATGTCAGTGTTTCTGTAATAAACAGGACCAATGCCTTCAATACTAAAGCTTTAGTCATAGTAATGTCCTTCACAGTGCACCTCTCATTTTCCATTTTTTTTTTTTTTTGGCTTTTCTGTCTTCATGCCAATAATAGTTTGGGAGCTCCTATTGATACTTCTAGATCAAATACATTTATTATAAGAAGGACCATTTCTTCTTTCTTGGCATCCAAAATGTTTCTAAATGAAAATTAATTGCTTTTCATAAAAAGGGACATTTTACAAGAATGTGTAATCATATTAGAATAATGACTAGCTGAACTAATTGAAATTAAATGTGATACTGTGTGTTCCATATGATGTGGCCAGGGGAACTAGGTTTGCATGTTAAAAGTGCAATTCCCATTCTTGCTGAGCAGATTCCGAAGTCTCAAAATAATTAGTTCTGTCAAATAATTAATTTTGTTGACAAGAAAAGTTGAGCGTATACAACATCACATACAAGTAATTATAATTATTTAGAATGACAAGATGATGGGAAACAAAAATCATCAATTCTGACTGCCAACAATGATCAGCCTGAAGTTCCTTCAATGCTTCTAAGACATGTTTTTCATAACCTTGACTATACGGTACAAGAAGTATCATCATCATCATATTTATCAGCAGCAGCATCACCTCTCAGTTAATTTCTAAAATGGAAGGTTTTCAATATGTAGAATACTGGAATTCTTATAAAACAATGCAAATCATTAGCAATTCTTTCTAAATCAATTAGCTTATGGACCACATTGGAAATGGTTAATATCTAGTACATACTTATTTTAAAATTCTTTTAAAATTGTAACTTTATCATATCTGAAATACTGTTTTGTTCTCCTTGCTGTCATATTTTGATTACTGACTACTGTTTTGTAGTATATCACTTTCATTAAGAATCCACTTTGTTCTTTAAATTTATATAAGGACACTTACTTAAATTGAATCATTCTACAAATAGTCATTGATATTGCTTGTGCATGCATTTGTTTGATTTTTAAAAATAAACAGTGAGGTAACAAGAAGGAAAGTGGTTTCCTCTAAATGTATGATAAAATTTATTCAGCTTCACTAAAATACTGACTAGATTTGCTTCTAGAACTGACTTTCTTGTCGAAAACTTTGTTTAATAATTTTTCAAAGTGATAAATACAATTCTTAAACATTTGATATTATGCATGTCAGAATCCACATATGCATATTTCTTACCAAATGCTATATTCTTTTTGTGTCAGTACAATGTATAATAGTACATTCTAGTAACCTGATTTCTCTCTGCTTTTTATCTATTATCCCTTAATGAAGACTACTCAACAATGGTACACTCCAGTTCAAAGGGTTAGAATAATACCTATTTCAGTTTGAAATAAAACTAATTGATGTAGAACAGAATTCCATTTAAGTAGATCTTGATCTTTGAGCAAGGGTAGTTACTAACAAAATATAGGAGTTCCCAAAAGAGATAGTACAATCTTAAGATTTAGTAGTTTAAAATGTCACTAAGACTTATGGGATGCCTTGTCCATTAAAGATTTCCCTACACCTATGCTACCTTTAAGTCTTGTAGAATTGCCTTAAGATACAGAAAGGTTAAATGACTTTTCTGGGGTCAAAAGCAGCTAGAAGGTCTCAGTGATAGAAGATTTTGAATTTTCTGGTCTTTCTGCTTCCAAACTCTGTACTATGTTCCTGAGTACCACATAATTAGCCAGTCTACCTCTCTTTGATTGTTACTAGTAAATAAAAAAAAAAACTTCTCTATAAAGTTATTTCAATAAGGCTGTGTGGTGGCATCAGTTGTAAAGACAAAATAATAACAAAATTCCACAGACCCTTTCTTTGTAGGATAACCTGGAAGGTAAGCAGGTCAGGCAGTATTATCCTTCAATAAAATTCAGCAGGGAACAATGACTTGTCCAAGGTCCTAAGCCTCTCAAGTATCAGAGCTGAAATTCAAGACCAGGTATTCAGATTTCAGATTTCTTTTTTTGTTATGTCATATTACGTTATGTTGCCCTTATAGCAGCGGTTCTCAGCCTATGCATCGCGACCCCTTAGGGGGTCGAACGATCCTTTCACAGGGGTCTCCTAAGACCATTGGAAAAAACATATTTCCAATGATCTTAGGAACCAAGACACTGCTTCTCTATCTGTCTCCAGGTGGGTCCACCCACATGCAGATACGCCCACATACAAGTATTAAAGGGTGGCAGCATTAAGAAGGTTGAGAACCACTTATTTAAATTATATAGTCCATGGAATGGTGAAACACAGAATTGGAAGCTTTTGTTTATTCATCCTTTCATTTATTCAACAAACATTGATTAAATATCTATTCTATGCATAGATCTGTCCCAGGTTCTGAGGGAGATAAGAGATATCTTTTTGGAGGTAGGTAGGTGCCACAGTAGATAGAGTTCTGAGACTGGAGTCAAGAAGACCTGAATTCAGATTTGGCCTCAGACACTTACAAGCTGTGAGACCCTGAGCAAGTTAAATAGGTCTGCTTCAGTTCCCACAGTTGTAAAATAGGGATAATAATAGCTTTTACCTCCCAGGGTTGTTATGAGAATCAATTGAGGTAAAATCTGTCCTTAGCATAGTATCTAGCACATAGTAGTACGTAGATGTTCACTATTATTATTGTCTTGGGTTTGCATCTGTTAAATAGTCCTACTTAATCACTGGACATGAATGATTTTTAATTTTTTTTCTTTCTCTTAGACTTCTATATATGCACTATATTATCCAAAATGTGATATATATTTTAAAAAAACAGTGATCCAATTGGGCAAAAACGTTACCTCTTTCTTTGAGTAATAGTATTAGGATCTTAAAATCATAATTTTTCTTAGTTATTTAAATGAACACTTATGTTCAGACTCTAGACATTATCTCCTTGGTGTTATATCTTGTACCTCTCTGGTGATCCTCCCTAGAAAATGCAGAACTTCTTATTTATAGTATTTATAATGGGTTCTCAGATTATAATTTTTTTTATAATTGTAATTTTGACACTGCTTTTGTGACTGTTTTCTATTATCAAGCTACTGATAACTATAATAGTTTATAAAATATTGTTACACATTTATGCTAGTTTATGTTATATTAGTTACATGAAATTGAATGCACACTAAAATAATTTGACCTGTGCAAAAGTAATTTGACATCTAGTGTGGCTAAATTCCATTAGTTTGAATTAAAATGCTTTTAACATTTAAATAATAACATTTTTCTCATTGTCATAATAGATTAATTCTCCCCTTAATTTGACTTTTTTTCTAGAAGTGTTTAGAGATTACAAGGATATTCAAGTTGCCAACAGATTTTTTTTTCCTTTGACACTTTTGACAAATGTTTATACCCACTTGCACATAGATGATTTTTTAATAAATGGTGAGCTCTGTTATAAATAAAATTTTGTCCAGTACAAAGAGCATTGTAATTAGATTGCTTTCTACTTTCTCCCACCTGTTCATCAAATTAGTACTTATTCAAAGGAAAAAAGAAGTAATCTTACAACTTCTTAATCTGAAGACAATAATGATATTAGCTGACATTGAAATAGCATTTGAAGAAAGTGCAGGAATTATCATTCTCAACGTACAACAGAGGAAATTGAAAATGTAAAGAGTTTAAGCAACCTGTTTAACATCACCCAAATACTAAGTAGCAGAACCAAGACTTCAACACAGCGATTCTGACTCCAAATACAGGGTGCTTTTTTTCTACATGAAAGTATCACAATAATGGTCTCAACTTTAGCAGAATATTTTGTTTTGTTTGCATAGTGACACAAATGCTTCAGCCTGATAGGAAAATTGCTATTTATTTGAAATTTTTTAGTCTGAAATGTGATGTCTCTAGGTTTCAAGAGTAAATTTTAAAAGTAGTAATTTTTTGATTGTCCAAGATGATGATGTTGGAATTTGTAGCCCTTTAGTAGCTTTGACCTATGTAGTTTATGTTATTTCTGAAAACTGTGTGTCTTGTCACAGTTCCCTCCCTTACCTTCCACCTAACATGAAGATACTGCCCCCAGTGTCTCGGCAAGTATTGGAACCCATGCTGCTGTTATGCATTATTCTATTGTAGTATTCTATAATCAAGGGAAAAGACTGTGGGCATATAAGGAAAGAAGGAATACCTCATTAAATGCATTGTTGAATCAGGTGATTTTTTTTTTTTTTTTGCTTTATTGATTGAATTGGGTTATATTTTTTTAAATTGAATTGTATCCTTGAACCAATGATTTGTTGATTATTTTATGGTATAGGCTTGAATTATATGTAGTACAGATTACTGTGTTTTGGAATAATCAGAATGGAGAGATAATGAGGTAAAAAGCATATGTATTCCATGGTATTTGAGGTATAAATGCATACTCATTCCATAGAACACCAAATCTCAACAAGTGTAAAGGATTTATAAGAAAGGCTTATGAGACCAACTGAATATATATATGCACAATGGAAATTTCCTTTTCCCTCCATTGACCAAATAGCATCCTTGGACTCAAAAAGTTCCCGTGGAAATATATCTGAGGGCTGGTAAATGGTTTCTGTGTTTGTTGTAGGCAATTTCAAGATTATAGTTTGAGTTTATATTTCTTATTGTCATTATCATCTGATACCAGTAAATTTATTCATTTGCTGGAGCACTTTTTTGTCTTTTGCTTTATTTTGCTTTGGTTTTGGTTCTAACATCTGACTTCACCATCTCTTTCCCCAAAGTATATGTGGGTGAAATGTAAATGTCTATGTATTTTAAGAAATGTATTTCATTACACACACATATACACATATACATAGATTGCCAATTCTGAGACTGTAGGTAAATTGTTAATTTTTTTGAACTGGGTATATTAAGGAATATTCCACTAAGGTGATGCATGACAGTAGATTAATGGTTGATATTTCTAAGAGTCTGCAATGCCTAATGTAAATAAAAATATGTTAACTCAATGCACTACAGTTTATACATACATGTTGCTAATGTTACAAAAGGAATTCATTCAGAGAAAAATCTTAGAAATTGCAATAAGATGCATGAAGAGGTCCAAAGCATATGAAACACTTCCTTCATATTTTCTTCCTCAGTAGAATGTCTTTTCAAATTTTATTTGTGTTAAAAAAAATACTCAAGTTTTTCATATGAAAACAGACTGGAGAACAAAGTGAACTAAGATATGAAAAGAATGCATGTTTACTTCTATGCCCTATCCTTATTCTAGTGAGAATGATACGAGAATATCCAGATAGTCCCATGCACCTGTATTATAGTTGATGCAGCCAGGAGGTACAGTGAATAGTAGTATGCTAGTCCTGGAGTCAGGAAGATGAGGGTTCGAATGTGGCCCCCAAACACTAGTTGCATGACTCTCAGTGAATCATCTCTATCTGCCTCAATATGGCACCTACATCCCTTGTTGTGAGCATCAAATGAGATAATAATTTTAAAGTACTTAGCATAGTGCCTGGCACATAGTAAGTACATAATGCTTATTCCTCTTCTCCTTCCCCTTCCCCTACTTGAATAATCTGTAATCATATTGATTTGGAACTTCCCTCTAACAATACAGATTACAATTCATCCATGCTTATTCATCTTGCACATATTCTACCATAAGTTTATCACAGAGGAGTCCACTGAATTTCCTGGAAGCCTTCCTCACTTTCTCCTGATATTCTAAGGGTACTAATTAGTGATGAACAATATCTTTCTGTTTATCATTCTTAGCCCTTAATATAAAACCAGCAAATTTTCTCTTCCTATCATGGAATTCCTCAATGACTTCCTTTTACTTTTAACCTTTTTTAAGTTCATCTGTGTCATTAAGTAATAAAATCTATAGTAGAAGCTGAGCTGCCTTTGGGCATCTTAAATATTAAAATTTGTAGCTAAATATATCTTGGATATTTACTGTAAAGTTCATTTCATAAGCTCTTGATATAAAGAATTCCTACAAGTTTTTAAGCCAGATGTCTTAGTACGTGCCAGTCTTGCTTTCTTTGTAGAAACATAGTCCATCAGAGTTAGCAACATATACAGTGCATTTCAAGATGCCACCTTTAATACACTAAATTGTGCATGATGTAGATTTGGATAACCATGGAGATTACTTTGTTTTTTTCTCCAAAGAGTTAAACTCATTTGCTGCTTACTTGTTATTCTGCACTCCTTCTTTTCATTCCCCCCCTCCTTCCCATTTGCAATTTGAGATGTTAGGCAATGGAAGAAAGGAAGTTTCTGTGGAAGGAGCTATCTTTGGGGCTGCCTGCCTGTTCTCATTAAGTCGGACTTCAATTCATTATTTTTTAGAACACAAAGTAAAACTATCATTTCAGTGGACTAATCTTGGGTGGAATATAATTCAACACATATTGCTTTCTACTCTTGGTTTTTATTTAAATATGATCTTATTTTTCTCACCCTGATATTTGTTTTCCAATAAAGGAAGTTTTAAGTCTAATAAAGCAGTTTGTTCTTATCTTTGTAAATCAATTAAGGCATTGTATAAAAACATTGTTACTCTTATTATGTTATCTAAACAGCATGGCTATCTGTAAACTTACATAATATAGAGAAGATTAGTTACATCCTGTATTAATAACAAGAGAAACTATACAAAATTTCCCAAAACCTTTGACCATTATAGTTTCATCTAAACTCTTAAAGAAATGCAAGAGATTTTATGGCAAATTGATTGCTGTCTTTAAGTGTTTTTCACCCTAAAAAAGTAATTGGCTGAAGAGTAAAATCTGCATAGAATTACCCTTTTCATATAAAATTTCTGACAATTCTACTCTGTGAAGGACTTCCCTTCTCAGCTATCTTCTGTGTTTGTGAACATTTTTGTTAGTCAATCATAAGGTAATAGATTTGGATCTTTTAGATCTTTTAGCTTCCATTAGAAGCTAATTAGTCTAATATACACATATTATATGCATTTATGTATGCATATTACAAATAAGTAAATTGAGGCCCAAAAAGATTGTTATACACACAATTTCACACACACGATAAGTTTCAGAGGTAAACAAAGAGGTCATTATACTTTGTGGTAGGCATAAATCTCAGTCAGTAAGACTATATTAAGTACATACTGTAGGCCACGTAGCAGCTACGTGGCTCTGTGGGTAGAGTGCTAGGCCTGGAGTCAGGAAAACCTGAGTTCAAAATCTGTCCTCAGACATTTACTAGCAGTGTGATCCTGGACAAGTCACCTAACCTCTGTTTGCCTTAATCTATAGCATAAGGAAATGGCAAACTACTCTAATTTCTTTGCCAAGAAAATCCAATGGCCCACAGGGATGGTTGTGTAGTGTAGGACACCGGTGAATACATTAAAAAACAGCAACCGAATGATGGACCAGCCATTGTCTAAAGTGCTAGGGATACAAAGGAAGACAAAAAGCAGTCCTAGCTTTCAAGATGTTCAAAATCTAATAGAGGAAACAAGGAATCAAGCAAGCATTTATTGAGTACATGTTGTGTGCTAAGTGCTGGGAATAACAATACAAGCAAATAGGCAGGCATTGCCTAAAGGAGCTTACATTCTAACATGAAAAGACAACACACAAAAGAGACTTTAACAGGAGTGAGGGAGGGAAGAGAGGGAATGAAAGTGCCTGGCATAGGGTCATGGTCTTTAAGTCCAGAAAGTCCAGACCTGGAAGGGAAGACAAAAGAAGGCAGGCTGGGCTCCTTTCCACAAAATGAAGGCTTCAGGAGGAAATCCTTACTGGGAAAAAGAAGGCAGGCCTCAAGGATTGTAAACTATTCCAGGACAAGGGGGCCCCACGCACTGAGGGAAGTTACAAGAAAAAACAGATGTCAAGAAAGCATGATTTTGAAGTGCAAAAGTCAAGAGCTATAAAGCCAAGCACAAGCAGCTTCCCAGAGGACTGCTGTTGTGAACAGCTTCAAGGTTCTGATTACATAGTATAGTGAACTCTCTATTTATTCAGCAGTAAATCAATGAAGAACATTCACAGAAATCAAAGTACAGCATTCACAATGTTATGACATAACAACTCATCATCAAAATGGCCACATACTTTTCACCTAAGTTGCCACAGAGTTTTAAACAAAATACAATCATTTAGTAATTCAGTCATTTAGTAGCTCAATAATTTATTAAGTCCTTAACTCAGTCATCCTTAAGGAGACTTGTCTCCTTAATGAACACAAAGTACAAAGGTTAAAGTTCTCTACCCCTAGGTCACATTGTCTTAATCTCTTCAATCAAAAAGTCCTCTTTCTTCTTAATTGGAAAAGTCCTTAACTCAGTCATCTAAACGTAAAGGTCAAAGTTCTCCACCCCTAGGCCACAATAAATCATGATCTTCTCAGTTTGCATTAAATACCCAAGGAGAGGTCTTTTCATCTTGAATCAAGGTAGGCTCTCAGCTTCCATGGTTCCTCTTCCATGGTCCCAGCTCCTACCTGAATCTACCCAACTGTCACTTGAGTTCAAAGGAAGACAGCTCTCAGTTCCTTGTCCAGCTCCTTGTACAGTTCCTGTTCCATATTGAAGCTCAGGGTCTAGTCCACCACAAGTCCTTCACAGTTTCTGTTCCTGGGAAGACAAAGCTTAACAAAGTCATAATAACATGTATACACATTGCCAGCATCCTCATCAATTCACTTTCTGCCTATGAAATCAACATAGACCCAACGACAAGGTCTGAGAAATCAACACAAGTCATCAGCATAGTCCTAGGACCTCTGAAAACCTCAGTAAGACCCTCTTCCAGGATTTCTATAAACATACAACAAGAAAATACCCTTTCAGGGCTTCTGAACCAGCAGTAAGGTACAAGGGCTTCTGTAACAGCAGCAATATCCTCTATCAGCAGATGAATCTGATAAAGTAATATCAAAACAGATACAAAGTACTGGCACCACAGCCATGCCTCCTCCCAGTTCTCTTCTCTTCTCAGTTCTCTTCTCAGTTCTCAGTTTAGTTCTCAATTCTCAGTACTCCATTCTGCCACCACAATTTCTGTTCTCCATTCTGTTCTCAAGTCATAGCAGTTCTCAGAAGTTCTCAAGTCCCCAATGGCATAATTGTCTTTAATACAGCCAGTAGATACAATTAAGTGAAAACAAAGGCATTTACTAAGATTTTATAATAAGAATTAATTAGACCTAGCAGTTAAGAGTTGAAGTACAAAGAGGAACAGGCTCAAGGAGCTCTGAGTCACCTGCTCAGCAGAGATGCTGTCCCCTATACAGGCAAAAGCAGCCCAAGAACAACAGAAAAAAAATATCTGGGACTCTATCTGCAGGTAATGTAACTCACTATGAATGTACTCTAAGTCTGTGCTCACTCTTCCCACTGATACTGTGTGTACTTGTGTGAGAGATCATTCCAGATTTTTTTTTTCTTTTGGGGGGAAAGAGGTGATATTCTGTTGCTCAATACTTCAGTGTCCTCAGTTGCTTCTCCCTTCTGATTGGAAGACTGGAGGTTGAGGCAAAAAGTTCTCCCAAAGCTTCCCTTTGTAGAGGACTCAAAATTTCCAGCCATTTTTTCATTTCCCGTGAACTGCTCCACTTGGTTTCAGCTCTACAATCATCATGCCCCTGAACTGGGTACCCCTTGGCTCCTTCCTCTCTTTCAGTTTGTTTTCATGTACAGATAGCACAAAACTTAATGAAATGTTCTATGTTTTTCATAGATCAAAGAATAAAAGTTTGAAATACAAATACATGAGCAAGTTGCTGCTCGAAAGGAATTTCTGATCTGTGGAATTATGTTAACAGCCTTGTAACAAAAATAAGCCTTTGTATATAAGTAACAGCAATATTTTAAAAACAACTTTGAGTGAGTGAGTTATTTTTACTATTATAAATACCCAAATTAATTATAAAATATGTATGAATAAAAATAAAAATAAAAACATTATCTGCATCTAGAAAAAGAACTGATAAATAAAAGTACATATCTACACTATTTGTGTCTAATGGTAGCCATAATAGTTGTGATGTATATTTGAAAGGAATACCAAATTCTGCATAGAAGGTTTACAGTTTCATGTTCAATCATCTTTCTTGTCTTATTCCACATATTAAAAATAAAATTTTAAAAGTAAGCCTTTATCCCACATTACTATAAAATTCTCATTAAGAATGGTTCCATTGCCAAGGCTATGTTGTTCAACATTTTTTTGAAGCCAAATTGTTGGGAACTCTCAGTGAGGAAACTTTATCTGTGCAGATTAGGAATTTTATAGTTTTAGAGAGTTGTATGGGGCACTGAGAGATTAAGTTACTTGCCCCAGTCATTGGCATTGTGTGTTAGAAGCAGAATTTGAACATATATCTTCACAACTCTAGACTAAGCTCTCTATCCATTATGCAACCATGTCTCTTAATAACTTTGGGGAAAAGAATTTTTTCCCTAATAATTCACCACAAAACACAGGTGCAGCTAGGTAGTACAGTGGATAGAGTTCAGGGACTAGAGGCAGGAAGACCTAAATTTAAATCTTGCATCAGACACTTAACTATCTGTGTGAGTAAGTCACAACCCTGTTTACCTCAATTCCCTCATCTTTAAAATGAGCTGGAGAAGGAAATAGCAAACCATTCCAGTACCATTGCCAAAAAAAACCCCAAATAGGATCAGGAAGAGTCAGACATGACTGAAATGACTGAACAATGACAACAATAACAGAGTAATCAGAAAGCATTGTTTTGTTGTAGAAAAACTACTGTAACTGTCCCAAGAGCAGGATACATGAAGGAGTTACTGCTTATTTTTCCACACGAGATTTTTCTCACCTCCTTTCAAAAATAGTTGGGTGAAAAAAAAATAATTGGCCAATCACATCTTTGGTGTTTGCTGTCAGATTTTTTTAAACGTTACCACTCCTTTTCTACTTACCTTTAGTTGCAACATCTCCTAATGAATTCCTCCTTCTTTCTTCATTCCATAGAATCATAGTATCTATGAGGAGTTCCAAGGCCTTAGAGTCAAACTCATTCCTGAATATAATTTGATACCTTCTAGGCTGGCAATGTGATGCCTTTCTAAAATACAGTGCCTTAAATTGAACATACTATTCACAAAGTGTTATAACATAGGCATATTGTGCTGGATATGGTTAGGAGAGATTTTCTTCCTATAGAATATCTCTTCCATAAGAGCCATAATAAAATATAGTCCCTTAACGTTTTCAAAGTACTTTTCATTTATTATTTCATTATCTTTTCCAACTCCTATTACTCTTTTACTTTATCACCTTGTGTCCTATTGTATAATACAATAATTTACATTATATAATTGTTCCCTGCTTTAACAAAACCTCAACTTGCAAAACAGTCAACTAGAAAAAGAAGCCATTCTTAATTTTATAAACATATTTATGTATAGCTCCATCAAACAGTAAGATTTCTTAATATTTCTGAAACATTGTTCTATTTATTTAAATTGTTTAAACTCAGCTTTTCAGAAGTATATTCATTTTGTAAAATAAGGCTGTAATCACAGTAAGTTGTTATAGAAACAGTCTCAGCTCAAAAGCTTTCCTTTCCTTCCTTGCTGCATCAGTTAGAGGGGAATTAATACAAGAGACCCTAAGGATCAGTTATAGTGAAGGACTAAGGAAGATTTAGGGCACTTGTTTTTTGGTGTTGTCTCCCTCCCAAGCCACCACCAAAGGCACCTACTGACCAACCTCTTACCCCATTCCAGACTTTGGCTGAATCACAGGTAGACACTGCTACTTCCAAACACAGCACTGGGAAACTGATTCATGGGAGAGCAACGTCTGCAGCCTTCCAGGTCTTACCACAGATCAGTTAGTAGGCAAAGTATGCAAATTAATAATCCCTTTTGTTCATTTTATCTGTTATTTTTTCCCATTCCACAATGACTAGTGGTTTATTATTTAGTAAATAAACAAAAAATGAAACCTTCAGAATATTAACAAATCATTTTTTCCCCACTGATTGGGTTTTTCTAAAAGTACATTTATGACAGTTATTTGGAACACATAATACATTTTCCCATAGAAACTGTCATAAATAGCGATTAGGCTCCCAGGCAAATATATTTCTGCTTATTTACTAGTTCATTTGTTTGTTTGCTGGAAGTTCTGGTCATGGAAACTCCCAATGCTGATGTAGATCAGCAACTTTTGTTTTACTCGAAGTTGCCTTGGAGAACTGAGAGGTTCTTTGAATTGCCCAGGGTCACAGAGCTCATATATATATATATCAATGACAGAACTTGAATCCAGGCCATTTTTAGTCTAAGGTTACTCTTCTGTCTATTATAACACAATGGCAACAGCAGCTGCTGAATCATCACCATCGTAGTCATTATTATCATCACCATCTGCCATTTACTACTTTCTTCCTCTCCCTCACTCCCAAACCCATATATAAGTGGACAGAATCAAAAAAGGCAGCATCTTTGGCTTTTGGGTCATGTTAGTTACAATTATATTTTTTTCTAAAAAGAACAAAGAGAACCATCGGGAAAATAGATGCCATAAGTAAATTAATAAATTAAAGCTTCTGTATTAATACCGCTTTGTACTATAATCCTACATTAGCTTCAGTTAAGGCCCTTGGCCTTGATCAAAAACATCACTACATGAAAATATTGATGTAGGTTCTTTCTTTATTGTTAAATATAAGACTATGAACTTTTATTATACTAGTAAACTTGAAACATATTTTTATTTCATGGCAGGCATTAATGACTCTGATGAAGGAAAAATAATTTAAATCAAACAAATGATTTAGCTGGCCAAAGAAATATACACAAGACCACAGATAAATCTACTAATTGATCTTCCTTGCTGGTTGTCAATGTATCCTTAACAAAGGTTTGTTTAAAATAGAGTGTATAAACCTATATTGAATTGCTGATCTTAAGTGTGGGTGATGAGGGAGGAAGGGAAAGAATCTGTAATTCAAAGTTATAAAATCAAATGTTTAAAAAGTATATCATTATTATTATTATTAATTATTATATTACATGAAACTGGGAAATAAGAGATACAGGCACTGAGGTATGGAGATCCATCTTGCCCTACCGGAAAGCTGGAGGGGGAATAGAGGAGGATATATAGGAGAGAGCAGATTGGGGGAGGGGGTATACAGTGGGATCACTGTTTTGGGGTGGTGAGTGGAGGAAAGATGAGGAGATAATTTGTAACTCATAATCTTGTGGGAATGAATGATGGAAACTAAAAATAAACATGAAATTTAATTTAAAAAAACTAAACACACAAAAAGATTGAATGTAAAAAAAATAAAAAAGAGAGTATATACATTTTTTGGCTCAAAATTAGTGAGATATATTAATTTTTCCCATCATGCAAAAAATCACATTTTAAAATTCCAAAATGTATTTAACATTTACGTATTCTTATTGGACAAGTTTTATCTCTCACCCTTCTGTTCAAATAAAGTAACATCTTTCAGAATCATATAAGCCTTAAATTTTTTTATGAGATAACCTAGTGGGGAAAATAAACTAAAAATTGACTTAGATACTTAATTTTATTTTAAAATTTATTTGATGTCCTCTGAGCATCACATTTTTTGCCTTTTTTGTTTTTCATATCACAATTGTAGTTTAGTCTTTTTACAGTACTAGAAAGAAGGAGTTGAACTTAATGTGGTAATTTAGGATCCTTCTCTTCCCCTAGTGAACAATAGGAGTTTGTCATCTTCCTGTATTCCATAAAAAGTGTCATAAAAAAAAATGCAGTATGATCCAGTGATTCTTAAACCATGACAGGACAAGAAGGACAGGCTGGCTCTAGTTCTCACAATGAGATACAGATGGATTTCATTGATTAGGGGTAGGGTTGTCATTCCTCTCAATATTAGAATTCAGCTCTATGGCAGACAATCTGTGGACGTATTTAGATCCTCCAAAGTATGGTATGATAACCTGGTCTTCATGTTGCATTATGGGAATCACAGGAGGAGACTTTGGTAGTCCTATTATGTGTCAGTAGAATGAAGTAGCATGATAAAAATATTTATGTAGCCCTTTAAGGTTTGCAAAGTTCTTTACATATGTTAACAAATATTATCTTTGTCTATGAGACAGGTGCCATTATGCCCTTTTTACTGATGAGGAAATTGAGACTGAGGGACTAAGTGCCTGGACCAGAGTCACACAACTAACAAATATCTGAGGTAGAAGTTGAATTTAGATTATTTTGACACCAGGTTTTGTGGAGAACGCATTATCTGCACTCTATCCACTGTGCCACCCAGATGCCTAGTAGCAGACCCTACTTTTACTTACAAGGCAGCTTTTAGTCATTTTGTCAGTTCTTTGGCCCATTAGGAGTAGAACATCATTAGCATACTTGCCTGTGAATGCACTAGGAGTGTAGCAATAATAGATTGGGGCAAATGCTTGAAAATATTTGTTTTGAGAGCCTCTTTAAATATTTGAAGAATCAATTCCTCTCAACTCTACATTTGAATGGCATCCCAGTAGACACAGAAAGAATAAAAAATTGAACTTGACTTCACCTAGCAAATGTTGAAGTAGATTTTGCTATTTCTGACAAATACTTCTTTGATAAATAAAAAGTATGTCATCAAAATAATTTAACATGAATTAGATAATTTGAAAAAGAATGTATTTACTAAGATTACCTTTCTGTGACAGATATAGAACTACTATAAATCTTGAGTGATTGCATGACACTTTGTTGCCTCTTATCCTGGCAGAGTATTACTTGAAAGAAAATAATTTTAAGCTCCATTAGTGAATACATAGATATTGAATTTTGCCCATGAACTACTGATGTCAATAAAAGATAAATCTGTGTAATAAGGAATTTTTAGTGTAAGAAAGAGCTTTAACATTTTCATGTGCCTCAGATTTCCTTAATTAACATTGAGAAATAAATTATGTTAATTTTGTCATTATTGTTGCTGCTGTAGGTGCTCTGTGGCTCCTTCTTGGAGAGGGATAAGGGTGCTATGTAATCATGACTCAATATTATTTTATTTTCATTGGCATTCTTTCAAATACTAACCACTACTGATATCAATTTAGAATTCAGAACACATGTTTTCATGTGGTGACTATTGGATAGAGACCAAGAAGTTGTCCTTTGCATGTTTATTTATAAAACAAATACATTTATATGGCAATTTCAAATACGTTGCTTTCATGTTTCACATTTGGTGACATTTAAATTCTGGGCATATGATAAGAGCAAACATTAGAAATTCTTGTTAATAATGAATGAAATGGTGTGTCATCTTATCTGCCTTTGGTAATACTTCATTAAATTGATAGATTTCAATTACTAACACCATTATCTAGGCTATATTTCTAAGTAGTGATTGATTCATTCTCTTATATAGTTGTTAGCATGTTTTCTGTGCTATTTATTTTTATTCATTTTTCCCTGTGTACACAAGTGTGGATTACCTTACAGATATAATTCCTATCAGAAACAGACAGCTGCAAAATGTTTCTGGTGGGTTAGCATATATAGAAGGCTATGAAGTGCTCTGGGGCAAGAATTCTTTATTTTCTTTAAGTAGCATGAGCTAGGAATTTCCCCCAACCTCATGCATAATCCAGAACATGGGAAAGAATTGTACACCATAAGAGAATGTGAGTAAGTTGTGATCTAAACTGGTAGAAGGACCAGCCATGCTCATTTGATCGGAAAGGCATTGGAATATTGAAATTAAGAGTAACATTTTTTTCAGTAACTTTTCAGTAACATTTAGAAGCAAAGATGTTAGGCTTGGTCAGTGACATCATATCTTGTTACATAGAGCCTATGAGCATGTATGCTTATAAGCTGATTTTCGATTGTAAATACACCATCTTGTACTGCTTAAAGCACCATAACTCAGAGGGACAAAATATATTTTGGAGAAAGAACATGTGCACAGAATAGGACTTAAATATTATGGATTGTAAAAAAGTTATCAACTGCTGTTTGCAATGGAATAATTTATACAACTGGAATTCGTATGAACAACATTTAAAAGAGTATTGTTCTGAGATATATGATTCAGTTACAAAACATGTACTGCTGTATTTAGGATGGATTTCATTATTTTAAAATAATATGTAAAAACTTTCACACATGAGTCAAGGATTGTGGTCTACTATCTAAGCTAAATTAAAGAGTGTGTGTCTGTGTATGAATGATTAGGAAGGTTTAACAGAGAGTTGCTTGCTCTTTTATACATGGAGAAATGCTGTCTCTGTTATTCAGCCATTTTCAATCATGTCCCACTCTTTGTGACCTCATTTGGGATTTTCTTGACAAAGATACTGGAGTGGTTTGCCATATCCTTCTACAGTTTATTTTTACAGATGAGAAAACTAAGGCAAATAGGGTCAAGTGACTTGCCTAGAGTCACAAAACTAGTAAGTGTCAGAGGCCAGATCTGAACTTAGGAAGATTAATCTTCTTGACTCCAGACCAAGTATTCTATCCATTGTGCCACCTAGATGCCACCCTCTCTGACACTCTACAATTTCTATCACTAGCATTATTTTGCCATTGTTTAGTTAAAAGACATAAAGTCTATTTTTTAAATGAAATTAAAGTTCATTTTTGAATGAACTTGGATGACTTGGTCAGTAGTCATTCAGCAAGCATTATTAATTATTATCTTTCAGGCTTGACGCTAAGTGCCAAGAATACAAAGAAAGGTGCTCCTCTCCAGAAACTTACATTCTAATAGGGGAGACATGTAAATAACTAGACATATACAAGATACAGATATAGATAGATAGATAGTAGATGGAAGTCTATTTGAGAGTGGGAAGCATTAGTGGTTTAGGACTGTAGGCAAAAGAAGTATACACTCTGTTTAGGAAAGATTTACAAATAAAAATATGAATGTAGATACTATCCAAGTAGAAGGCTTAGTGAGGGCTTAGAAGCCAGAATAGTCTTAAGAGAATCATGATAGTCTCTTACCACCTGTAAATTCAACAAGCATGATTTGTAGTGTTATGTGATACCTCTGTGGTTTCATAAAACAATGCATTTTCATGTAATACCCATTTCAATAAAACCATCTGTTAGAATATTAAGGGCTCTCCAGAGGGACTAGCCCTCAGTTGTAATCACCATCTTGTTCTGGGATCTGCCTACACCTTTAGAATGTTCGAAAAACTGCTAAAGAAGAGAGCAAAAGGCCTGCATTTGGATCACGACCAAACTCCTAGAAAAGTTGTCAAGTGAACAAGCATTTATTAAATACTTACCATGTGCACTACTGTGGTCTCCAATTCTCATCTCACACACATTTCAGTCCTTTGCAGTCTGTCACCTGACCTTACCACTCTACTCAACTGCTCTTTCTGAAGTTATTGATGTTCTTTTAATTGGCAAACTTGAAGACCTTTCTCAGTCCTTAGCCTTCTTGACCTCTCTGTAGTTTCTGCTGGTCGTTTTTCCTATAGAAAGTTAGATGGCACAGTGGATAGAAAGTTAAACCTAAAGTCAGGAAGCCTTAGTTTAAATCCTTCCTCAGACACTGACTATGTGATTCTGGTCAAGTCATTTAACATCTACTGCACTTTTCTCTGTAAAATGGGCGTTATAGTAGCATCCACCTCCTAGGTTGCTGTGATAATAATAGCAACTGTCTGCTAGGATTCATTAACTCACTACTGCCCTTCTGCCCCCTCCTCTTTTGTGTCTAGGATAGTGAAGACCACATAGTGGAGATTATGGTATACTGAGTAGGCCTATGGTTCCACTGGTATAGGTAACTCTCTAGTGAGGAAACTCTTTCTTCTCATGTAGGTTGACACAGTCTCTAAACTTAAAGTCTTAGGTATTTTCTTAGACTACTAGGAGGTTAAGTAACTTATCCAGGGTTATACAGCTAATATATATGTTAGATAATTCCACTTGTATTTAGATCTTCCTGGTTTTTAGTTCAGTTCTTTATTCTCTTCACCAAAGCTTCCTCTGACCATATAATACATACTAATAAATAAATATAATAATTCTATTTTGCTATTACTGAGGAGTTTTTTTTTTGAAAAGTATTCAATATCTGTTAAGGATGAGCATTAGCTAATATAAAGTTTCTATTTCTCTGGATCATATGTAGTGCCAGGCCCTGTGCTAACTCTTCGCTCCTTTACCACTCAGAAACCTCCAAAAGACCCAGCCCAACATATTGGTTACTGAGACAAAAATTCATTCAGCAGCAAGTGTGCTCTTGGATATGAAATTGGTGAGGCCAATGCTATGTAGAAACTATGATAGATAGGAACCCATTCTCTCCAGAGACAGAAGTGGCATGAGGGAATATACATCAGAGTGTTAGGGGGAATGTTTGTGTTTCTGTTCCTCACATAACTCAGGTTAAAACCTAAATAATATGAATAGGTTAAATGAATTCTGTAGATACTTGCTGGTGGCACACACTAAGTTGAGGAGTGGCAAAAAATGAACAGAATGGGGGCAGACATCAGAGAAAGATATTCCATTCCCTCAGAGGTATTACTCCAGTAAAACGAGATAATTTAGCTGACCTGATTTGGAAATAATAAGGCCAGAGTATTGACTGCATTAGAATCATAACTTCAAAGCTATAATGGAATGAGTGAATAAATATAATTTATTGCATAGTTACTATATGTCAAGCACCATACTAAGCAATGGGTATCTAAATTTTAAAAAGTGAGACAGTCTCTGTCCTCACTGAGTTTATATTTATATGGGTGAGACAGCCCATATGGTGGATGGTGGTCAAGGATGTGTGATTTGGTTAGGAAAGTCACAGGGATAGTAAATAGTCACAGGGCAATCATTTCCTGTGCCCTTCATGGCAATAATGGTAGTATTGGGACAGCTAGGTGGTGCAGTGAATAGGGTACTGGCTCTGGAGTCAGGAGGACATGAATTCAAATCCGGCCTCAGACACTTAACACAAAAACTAGCCATGTGACCTTGGGCAAGTCACTTAACCCCAATTGACCTGCCTTTCCCCCTCCAAATAGAAAAAAAAAGCAACAGTAGTATTATCTTGATTATTATTCCCAGAAGGGCAAGAGCTAGGAAGCTGTTGGAGATCTAAGAGAGAGGGTATAAATTTAAAGTTATCTAATTTAGTCCTCTCATTTTACAGAGGGGAAAACAGAGAACACAGCAATTAAATGAATTGTCCAACTAGTTGGTCCCTGATTTCAGGTCTCCTGACTCAAATCTGTTAACTTTTTCCACTTCACTACTGCCCTGCCTTTAGAAGTTAATTTTTCAACCTTATGTAATTTAAAATGAATCTGTAGACTATATCTTTTATTTTATTTCCTTATATATGTTTGATAGTCATTCTTTAATTTTTGTAATCAGGTATCTGATTGCAAATAAAATAGTTTTAAAATCCTCAAAGGCTGTTGACATTGTTTTATGTATACTACAAATTCCTTCAAGAAAAGTCCAAATCAGCCAGCTGACAAGCAACACAAAATTCCCCCCACGCCCAGAAATGTGTTTCTATGTGCATTTATTTCCCAGTATCATTAAAGCTACATTTGTCCTCTCAAAACTTACAGATTTATTGAAAACGGTTCATCATAATACCTGTAGTAGTTCGGTGTAGGTTTATTTTACAGTAGTACAGTATTTCTCAGGGGATTGCACTTGGATTTAAGACCTTGTATTCTTAGGTCATCATTCCAAAGCCACATCTACAATGGTTGGTAGTTGTTCATCTCTGCAGGCAGTGCAATAGCCTATGTGAAATTAGTTAGTCATGTTGAGTTTAGCTCCTAAGGGAATAGTTGTAATTGACAGCTTTAACAAAGGAGCCAAGGATAGAATGAGCCTGCTAAATAGGAATGAGTGAATTTCTCCTTCAGGGATAAATATTTTTACCTATTGAAATTTTCCTATTGGGCAAATACTTGCTTTAAAGGGATATAAAAGATATTTTTTCCCACCACTAAAACATATGGATTACCCCAGCTATTTACTCCAGAGAAAACACAGAAGTGTCCATACAGTGTTTCTGCATTCCTGGCATCCAATCATGTATAAATTTAAAGGAAATAACGAAGATGATTTTCATTCTGTAAATAACTATTGTGAGTTACTTAGATTACTTACTATTGGGAACTCTGTCTTGTCATTTCAAATTAAATATGATTCAAAAATCCTACTGATGAAAAAGTCACTTTTGTCTGTGATACTGTAGAAAACTTCCAGTTGCAGTATGCATGTTGAATGCTCATTTTTCGTTCATATAAAAGATACATATTTCCTCTGGAAAAATTGCTGGACCAACCAGTAGTCATTCCCTAGAGTACCATGTAACCTGTCACTTTTTCTCTTGGCACGAATCCCAGAGTAATTTTTGCAACCAGTTCAGTTATGTGTACCCAAAACATGGTATGAATAATTGTTATGATAAAAGGACTTCTCAGTCATATTGCCATGGCCCAGGTGTGGATTTGATCAGGGGGCATTCAAACACTGCAATTATTGAGATGTTTCTCAAATAACTTGGATCCTGAGGTTATTTAGCTCATAAACCACTCTGTTTTCTCCCAGGTTCCCCAGTTCATAAGATGATAAGTTTTGAGCCTGAAATGTCCTTGGAGGTAGTTGAGCTCAACCCCTGCACTATACAGATGATGAAATTTGTTTCCAAAGAAAATTATTTGTTTGGAGTCACACTAGAAAGTGTCTGCGGCAAGATATGGACCCAATTCTTCATGAAAATAAGTCCAGTGGATCGTGGAGCCTGATGGAGTAATTGCTGGAAAAAATACATCTTCTGGATTTATCCTAGCCTAATCAACCTAAAATGCATCATTATCTTTTTCTAATTAATAAGACTGATTAATAAAAATGGAAAGCTAGTCAGCTGAATCTTCAAAGTGGTTAAACACTTCCCATAACCACCTTTTTCCTTCACCCTTTCCACTCCTATAGCTTCCCTAGTGTCCTGGATTTCTTTAACTATGGTATTTGCCCCCACACAGATAACCTGAAGGCTTATTTTATACTGCTTATCCCAAACACAAAAATCACTATTTAAACCTTTCTGTCAATGAGTATGAATAACTTTAATATAAATTAGAATATGATAGGTGCAAAGATCAATCACAAACCACATACTATGAGAGATTTGAAGATGAAGAGATAATTGCTTACTAAGGAGGTCAAGAAGATTTTCCTGGCAGAAGGAAGAATTGAGCATTGAAGAAAAAGAATAGTTTACATATTATTTGTTCATTACCTGTTTCATCCATCAAAATTTTTGTTCCTTTGGGCAGAGCACCCCCATTTAAAGATATGATTCTCCATGTGAACAGAGGAAAAGAAGGAAGAAAGAAGGCAGAAAAGATGGATGGATGAAGGAAGGAAGGAAGGAAGAAAGGAAGGAGGGAAGGAGCTGCATTGTCCAACTGGAACTAGCCAGTCGGGTCCCCAGTAGGGCAGCTACAACTACTCACAGAACGTTGTTTGTTCTTAATTCTTGAAGAGGACCAGTGGCATCAGGAGGATGATGTCTTAACTTGCAAGTGAATTGGATTAAAGTGAAGCAGGACTGGGCAAAGTTATCAACCTCACTCTCTCCTCTAGAGTCACCTGAGTCCAGTGACAAGACATAGGCCAGGACTACAGGAGATGACCCTGGATGCAGTGGAGACCTTGACCCTTTTGGCTAGGTGTTTCCCAGGTCTCAGTTTGTCTGAGGCAGGATTTCTGGCTAGAACATGATCTATGAAACCTCTATGAAACCTCACAAGATATCTTGGAGTTTGAGGGCTAGAATTTTTTTTTCTATTTCCTATTCATTCCTTCTATCATTAAAAAAACTGGGACAATGAACTCTTTTGTCCCATGTAGTTTCCTTTACGATTTCTTGAAACAGAACTCCAGAAAACCAGGCTTTTATAAAGTCCATCAGAATTCATATGGCTACTTGACCATGTCTTAAACCCGAATCGCTTTGCCTCTCATTGATTGGCCAATAATGGGTTGCAGTCCAGTCTCACTTGGTCATTGTTTGTTTTTGACCAGTCAGAGTGAGTACAAATTGCAATTGTGTCTGTTCCAGTCAGAAACCCTTAGGGTGTTCCCTTCCCTTTTTTTTTCTTTCTGAGAAGGCAAACTAGACCATCTTTTGCCACATGTCTTACCTAGTCTTAGGCAGCCATCTCTGATTGTCCTGATCTATACCTTGCCACTGGACCCTGAAGGAAAGAGTGAAGCTGATGACTGCACGATGCTGTCTCACTTAAATCAAATTCACCAGCAAGTCATGACCTCACCTTCCTGATGCCATGGTCCTCTTTGAGAATGAAGAACAAATGGAAAATGAAAATTTTCATCCATATGATTTCTTCTGTTAGAATGTAACTTCCCTGAGTGCAAGGATTGTTACATTTTTGGTTTTGTATCCATAGGACAGTGCCTGAAACAAAGGGCGCTTTTACCTTTTATAATCTTAGACAGTTGCCTCTAACACAGGCCTGTATGGCACATGGCCTTTGGACTCCTTGAGGCCAAGGAGATAGAGGATATAAAAGGAAGTAAAGATATAATAAGTGATTTGTCTGTGCCCCGCTTAGCGCGCCTTCCACTAGTCACTATTGGGCCCATCATAACTTGGCAGGTGTGTTGCCACTTGCACTCTCTCCTCTTTGTCACATGAGTGACAGCAGCCAATCCTCATCATTCTGTCTTCTGTCTGACAGGAGTGAGGGTCATATCTTTTCTCTGTATTTTCAATTGTTACTGGCATTGAACAGGGACAAAGTGAGTGTAGCCACACACCAATGCAGCTGACACCCACTATGTGATGAGTAGCAACCAAGCAAGGGCTTCCTTCCCTCCCTCACTGTATGGCTGCCCTCCAGGTTACATGAGTGTCTGGCACTATCTCCAAGGTCAGACACTCAGTTCAATATTGTATATGAGTGAGCAGTTGCTGTGAAGATTTTTTTGGTTCTAACATTAAATTTTGGGGGATGACTTTGTAAAATGAGTGATAAAGAGAAATGGAACATAGAATCAGAACATAAAGTGTTTAATCCAGAGTGGACAAATAGATACTAGTTTACTTACAATAGAGATAAAATATTGTGCCAAGAAGTAATAGTTGTTACAAAGAAATACAGTCTTTATTGCCATTTCTAATCAAAACATCCTGACTTAAACAAATTGGAAACCATTGAAAAACAAATTAAAGCATCTAAATTATTGAAAAATCTCATTGGAGAACAATGGTTATTCAAGAAAGTAAAGTTAGAAAATGAGGTGGCTACTAAGGTTAGTTTTCAGATTTCTAAAAAAATCAGTTTCCAACATGATTCTGGAGTATGATAAACTGATAGCTGACAAGAAGTATAATACATCTCAATAACTAAATGTAAATAGTAAGAAAACCTGAAAAAATGTGTTAAAACATACACCCCTTAGCAAAGTAATTTTTAACATTAATCTGATATCATGATAAATAAAAATCTTGTGATAAGTGTAATTAATTGATATTAATTAAAATTTGCCTTGTAATATGACTTATTTGCAAAATAGTTTTATCATTAATTATACCTTCACTTGGAAAGTGAGCTGCTAAAATTCTGTCTGTGGCCCAAAGAAGTTTAGTCTATTTTAATTTTTTCCCCTACCTGCTACCAAGTTGTGCAGGTCTGTTCTGATGTTTAATGGGTAAGTGACTTGCCCAAGGGTCACAAACTCATATTTGTCAGAAACAGGATTTGAATTCATATTTTTCTGGTTCTGAGGCCAGCATTCATATTTAAACTACATTATTCTCCCTCTCTGCCTGAAATACATCAAGTTCTTAATAAGCGCTTGTTGAACAACTGATTAACCAAAAGTTTCTCGCATAGTCATAATATTACTCAACACTAAATCCACCTAGAATATGATTTTTGCATGATTATCACAGCAATATTTGCTACCCTCATTCTTTTACAATATTAATAATTCCCATTTACGTAGTTTGCTATGTTTTTTTGAAGTCTGAAAATGATTGTCAATTTTACCTTGAAAATAGACTCTTCAATATGGTTTGTGTTTTATATGAATAATATCTATAAAAATTAAAAGTCTCCTAAATTATTGATCCCTCCCATAATAGTACAAGGACTTTGCCTTCTATAAATAGTACACAAAATAGTGTTGTTAATAAAATTTATTGTTGAATATGAAAACTTTCTGGAAGGACTGTAGCTTTTAAACATGTATTAGGCATAAGAATAAAACCATTCTTCTCAAAGCACAACTTCAGAGAAGGTGGGTTCTATATAATTTTCTTTTTATGACTAGAAAAGATTGTTATAATCTCACAAAAGTAAATGGCTAAGGTGAAAGAGGAATAAAGGGAGTTTGGAGATTGCATATTTACTCCACTAAAATTTTTTTTTTTATTTTTTAAGGGAAATCTCCAGCATGCCGAGTAAAAATTTTTTGGGCAAAATTCTTGGAGGTCATCGATAAGAGTCCCAGGATGGGCAGGTGTGGCTGGGTTTTGATCTATGGTGTGGGAAGAAAGGCCCAAATCTGTGAGAATGAAAATCCATTCAGTGTTTTGGAGTAAATTAGGTACCAAATTATTAATAAAAGTAATTGCTATATGAAGGGTAAGAATATTTGGGGGGAGATTTACCAAAGAGTCAGCTGTTGAGCAGATTCTTTTTTTTTTTAATTTTTGTTTATTTTTTTATTTTTTGGTCTACATCATTGTTTTCCACAAGATTTTGAGTTACAGATTTTCTCCCCGTCTTTCCCCTACCCACCACCCCAAAATAGTGATCCCACTGTATACCCCCTCCCCCAATCTGCTCTCTCCTATATCTTCCCCCATCACCCCTCGGACTTTCTGGTAGGATAAGATGGATCTCCCTATCGCAGTGCCAGAATATCTTATTTCCCAGTTGCATGTAAATAATAATAATTTTATATATATATATTACCATTTGATTTTAGAACTTTAAATTCTAGATTCTTTCCCTTCCTCCCTTGTCACCCATCCCCATTGGAAAGTCAGGTAATTCAATACAGGCCATACATGTGTAGTTATGCAGAACAGATCCACAATGAACATATTGTGTAACACTGACTACATTTCCCTCCTTCCTATCCCACCCCCCC
>CM053587.1:132844947-132903546 GCA_028646515.1 Pseudochirops corinnae | reverse complement strand
ACTCTACAAGCCTCAGGATGGAAGGAGATATCTAAACTCAGAGAAACATATAGAAAGACTATAGTTTAAATGGAGACTGAAGCAAAACATGCTATCGTTCTTTTTCCTGTCTGGTTTTGCTTTTTTTTCCCAGTGATCACTCATTGGTTACAACCCTTCTATATAACCAAACTATTGTACAATGTGAAAGTATTTGCAGATCCTATACATGATTGCACGTCACCATGGCGGGTGGGGGTGGGGGGAGGAAGGGAGGGGAGAAAATCTGAAACTCAAGTGATTGTGGAACTGAATCTTGTAAACTAAAAGTAAATAAACAAGTCATTCAAAAACTATATATATATTTGGGGAAATGTTTGGTAACTTTTTGTATAAACTTTATCCTATCCAGTTCTCTAGAGTAGTAGCATGAAAAGCTATGAATTAATAATCGTAGATAATTAAAGCTATGGATCCAATGGGGAAAAATATTGAACTGTCCTATCTGGAGCAATATTGTATAACTATGAACCTTCATTCATTCATTATTCCATTCATTCATTCACTCATTCATTAAACATTTATTGAATGTTTTTCAGTGTCTTAGCATTTTGCCAGTAAATGTAGGAGTACTTAAATGAAAAAAGAACCTGATCCTGCTCTTAAAATTTAATTTAATAAGATGGGGTTCTGTGTGTTTTGGGGGCAGGTATATATATTCATGTAATAATTGAGGGGTTGAAAAGTATTGTTTTATAATTGAGTCATAAAATGTTAGGTCTTTGTAACAGCAATCAATTTAGCGGATACTTAGCCCTTAGTAACTTAGGGCTAAGTATGGAAGATGTGAGCTTTGTATGGAAGGTGTGAACTCTGTCCCCTGTTGAGAGGGTGTGAACTCCCCTCTTGATGACATGGCAGAAGGGTATTGGCTGAGACAGGAGGCCAGTGTGTATATAAGAAGAGTTCTAGAGACAGAAAGACAGAATCAGAAATGTCCCTCCTGGTGGCTCCTGTTGGAGGAAGCAGGATTGTCCCAGCATCTGGGAGCTGGGCAGCTGGACTGAAGAAGTCAATTGGAGTTTTCTTGGGAGAGAGAGAGAGAGAGAGAGAGAGAGAGAGAGAGAGAGAGAGAGAGAGAGAGAGAGAGGGAGGGAGGGAGGGAGACAAAAAGGGAGGGAGAGAGAGAGGAAGGGAGAGAGAAAGAAAGAGAGAGAGAGAAAGAGAGAGTTTCTCTCCCAGCATCTGGAAGCTGACTGAGAACTGACTTGAAGTTTTCCCTGAGACCAGAATCTGGTGAAGGCCACCTGGAAGGCTGAGAGTTCTTGCCTGGAAGGTCCCCTTGAAGGCTGAGAGGGCTTGCCTGGAAGGCCTCCTAGAAGGCCATTTCTCCTGGGTCCTAGTGCCAGCTGAACTGCTGGAGGACTAAAGAAGCATGACCAGAAGCATGACTAGGATAAGCTTTTGTTTGTTCATGGCCTGGCTGATCTTTGAGTTCCCAGCAACAGAAGTGGTGAAGGGTTGGAGATGTGCCCCACCCTGTGAACTTCAGTGTATATCAGGTACTGCCTGGAGGACTGGGCAGGAACCTGGGCTCTGTCTGCCTCTGAATCCAGGTGACTGGTGGATTCAGGTAGGAGCTGGGACCATGGAAGGGGATCCAGGGAATCTGAGAGACCACCCTGAGTCAAGATGAAGAAAGTCCTCCCATTGAGGTTTACTGGACACCAAGAGTGGAGGGTTTGTGTGGTTTTTCTAATGATTGTATTTAATGACTGATTGAGTTGATGTATGATTTGCCCCGTGAGTGGAAGATTGATTATTGTATTGTGAATTGATTGAATGATTAAGTATTAATTTGCCCCATGGGTGGAAGACTGATTATTGTATTGTGAATTAATTGAATGATTGAGTATTGATTACTGTATTTTGAATCGATTGAATGCTTTTTCTAAATATTGTGGCCACTGTAGTGAAAACTGTGTGGCTGTTCTAATGTTAAGCTGTTATCAACACTGTATTGTGATTTTCTGTGACAAAATGTAATGTTGTGAATGTTGTATTGTGATTTGTAATGAATATTTGCCTTGATTTGTAATGGAATAAGCAGAGTGTTCACTGTCTTGTGTAATCCAAACTTTAAAAACTGTTCACAATAGCATTCTTTTGGGAATCTACTGGTGCATGGTGTTACAGTCTTGAGCAGACTTACTGAGGGAATAATAATTTACTAGAAAAAGTAAGTTAATTAAATGTGTTTTGGCGGAGGAAAAAGAGCAACAGGAGATGGGGTGGTGTTAGTCATTAGAGATCCTTAGGTGAGGTATACATTGAAATAAAGCTGCCAGAAGCAGTCATCTGAAATATATGGCATAACGTAATATACCTACCCAAAAATGTTAATACACTTATTGCAACACCATAAATATTACAATACCTGAATTATTTTAAATTGGGACAAAGAGAGTACAGAAAATAAAATTATCTACCATTTTGTTAGAACACTATCAGGGATGTCCTTTCAAGTTCTGTTTTCTTTATTTTTCTGTTAAGTTCTTTCGTTAGATTAAAGAGACTTGGATTCTAATTCTATCTTTCTCATTAGTAGTTGTGTAATTATGAGCAAGTTGAATAATCTTGCCAGATTTTTGCTTCTGCATGAGGAACTTGGATGAGAAGTTTTTAAAATCCCTCTCAAGACTAACATAGTAAATTAAAGAGTCCTGTGTTCTTTTATTTAAAAAAATATATAGATACACATGTGTATATGTATACATACATATATCAATGTTTTCTTACATCATAATATAATAATATTTAGACATAAATTATACTTGATTATTCATATTATTCTTGATTAGATTCTTATTTGCTTGTAACCCATCTATCAAAGGATACTAAAATGGCTGCTTTCTAATTTTAAAAAATGCTAATTCAACAAACATGCACAACAAAAATTTATTAATTATCTAGTATGTGTGGTCAGCTTTGAGGATACAAGAAAGAAACTTGACATACCTCTTGCTTCATATAACTTATGATGTAGTTGGAGAAATTCAGTCTGTACAGAAAGTGTAGCATAAGGTAGAACATGATAGGAGCAAAGGAGAGATTCAGACCAAATGTTATGTGAGGAGGGGGATATTTATGTCCAAGGAAATCAGGGAAGACTAGTTGAAATAGTGACATCTGAGCTGGTCAGTGAAGAAAAAAGGCTACAAAGGGGGTGGAAAAATAGAGGCAACGTGTCCTAAGCATGGGACATAGAAAGTGTGGGATGAAAAATGAAGAAAGTCTAGTAATCTAGTATGACTGGAATGAAGATTATAGGAAAGAAAATAATACAAACAAAACTGCCAATTAGGTTCCAACAGCCTGAAATGACTTTTATCAAATTTGTGCATCATGAAGATTATTCTGGTGAGAGTGAGAAAGATGAACTGAAGAGTGCAATCTCTGGAAGAAGGGAGACCTATTAGGAAGCTATTATGATAAGATCTGAAGATTCAATTTGACACGTACTTATTTAGCACCTACTGTGTATATGAAACAATGAGAATCTCTAGTGTAGGAAGAGGGTTAATAGAAAGTAATGAATGGAGGAGACATAGAGCAGAAGTTGAGACATAACTGATTGAATGGAGGCAATGAGGAACAGGAATTGCAGTGAATAATTCCAATGCTTGAGCCTGGATGACTAGTTTCTTCCATCAAAGAAAAAAGTATTATAAGTAAACCCAAAAATGTACATACTGACTTAGATGAGATTCTAAATCTAAATCTACTCATATAAGATAAAAGAACTTAAATCAATTACTTTAAAAACATTAAGTCAATCAATGTTTTAAAAGTAAATTTATCCTTTAGTATATGGAAGAGATATGTTCCTGAAAAAGAAATTACTTTAGGAGTGACTAGGCGGTGCAGTATATAGAGCACCAGCCCTGGAGTCAGGAGGACCTGAGTTCAAATCCGGCCTCAGACACTTAACACTTTATTAGCCATGTGACCTTGGGCAAGTCACTTAACCCCAAGTGCCCTGTTTCCCCCCTCTAAAAAGCAAAAAAAAAAATTACTTTTGAGCAAAATTCCAGGTATTAAATCATTCATTCATGTATTTATTCAACAAACATATATTTTACCCTTAATTTAGTAAACATTTAGTCCTGTATTAGGTGCTGAAGATAAAAAGAATAAAGTCAGAGTGTCTGTCACTAAGGAGCTTATAATATACTCATTGAGATAAGGATATGGTTATAACATGAATGCAGCTAAGTGAGGAGAAGAATAATGTGGGAAAAGAAGATAACCATTCAGAATACTTTCATAAAAAGAAGATAAAAATAACATGTTTAGAAAACCATATATGTATTTTTCAGATTTGTTCTTCATGAGAGAATGAGTTTTAAGACAAAAAAAGAATTAGTTCCACATGTGTGACATGAAATTCCTCCCTTTATCATAAATATAACTAGAGTTACTATATTAAAATAACACCATGTAAAGAAATAAATATGGGTAGAGCATAAAGGAACCCAGGATAGACTGTAGGGTGGGTTCTTTTATTTTCTTTGTCCCAGGCTTTTGGCTAATAATATGCTCTAGGGGCCATTTTTGGCTTCCAATTATAAATATTTTTTTTTGCATTTATTTCTCTTGCTTATTTTTTTGGACTGGCTTTTAAAAAAAGCCATTGACAGCAGCATCAAGTTTGAGCCTATCAATCAGCCCATTCCAGCCTGCTTCCATAAGGGGGACTGGATAAGTCTATCACATTATTCTGGGTTGTGTTGGTTCCCAATTTCTCTTACAACAAAACACAAAGTAGGGTTCATAGCTACTAATATATTTTCTATAGCACAAGAATAAATAGTGGTAAATGAATGGACAGGCACCATAGAGGGTATGAGAAGTGAAGTAAGCACTCCAAAGGAGGGAGAAAATTAATAGTAGCTGCTTTTTCCCTGATTCAGAGCCACAGGAGGAGGATTTTATGTATAAAGATAGCAGGGATCATCTCACACAACATGGTCAACTAGGCTCAGTGTTCTCACTCTCTTCCCGCTTCAACTACATTCTTAGCCATGACAGCCACTGCTACTTTAGCAACCACTACTCCTTTCAGAGTCTCTGAAAGTTAAGGTAGAGTAACAAAACTCAGCAAAAGGCTGCAAAAACTCAAGATTGAGACTACTTTACCTTCCATCCATGGATCATGACTTCCTGCTCCAATGCAGAATTCTGTGTAAATTGTCCCAGCTACCATTTTCTACACATACTTTGACTTCACAGACCCATAAGCCTCGCCCTCAACAAATTTATATTCTGTATGGGGGACGGGTGGTTCAGCATGTGTGTATGTGTATATATGTATTTATACATATATATGCACAAACATGCATATACATTGGATAAGGAAATGGCAAATCACTCTAGTATCTTTGCCAAGGAAAACCCCACATGGGTTCATATGAAAATAAAACTGGGAAATTAAGAAAGGATTCATGAAGGAAGCAACATCTCTATATTAAAATTCTGATGCAGTCACATTCTCCCATAGGAGTACATCTGTGTCATTTTATTACTAGGTGGTATAAAGTCAAGGGTTAGTAGCTCACTGCCATGCTTAAGGTGTTTATCTATTTGCTATGGTTGTTAAGTGATTGAAGAATCAGGAAGAAAGCCAACACATCTAAGCTAATAATTTTCCTATTATTAGATACCAAAGAATGCATATGCAAAAGTAATGAATAGGCATGGATATGAAAAATGCCGAAGGTTGGTTGGAGGCTTTGGGAGATAGCCAGTGATATTGAGAAAATAAGGTAAAGAAATGGAATAAATCCAAGTCGGATGTTGGGTGTTGGTACCATAGAGAGGAAGGTATTTATACTTCTAGAAGCTATTTGGGAATGATATAATGGGGTTTTAATATTAGAAAAGAAGACCATAGCAGGGTGGATAAAATAATCTAATTTGTGCTGCTCTGTTTCTACTGGGGCTTATATTTTCCTTCAACTGTGATTTGAATTTAGTGTGGCTGAAGTTTTCAACCTCTATAAATAAATTCCAGAAAATTAATTTTGTTTATTTGCTTTTCAAGAAGATAAAGAATTCATGGAAATTCTAAGTGTGTGTGCATGTATGTATCCATACAGTAGTGGGAGTAGCTGGGGAAATTTATCCTTTTTTTGGAGAAATCACTTTGGGAACACACCTATAAGTATAACCAAGGCTTTATTCTGGTGAAGTAGCTTGTTCTGGGCAGCTAGAATACCAAAGCAGAGAAAAGAGAATAATAGTTGCTGGCAGGATAGTAGATTTTACATGTATGAACTAGAAAAAACATGGGGCAGTAGAGCAGGGTTCCCAGTAATCAGTTAATCACCAATGTCCCTGACACTATGCTACATACACTGAGAATTGAAAGACCAAAGTGAAATTATCCTTGTCCTCTAGAATTTATTTTCTATAAGGTAAATTAAGCACATATCTATGCATGTATGTATATATGTATACATATGTATTTGTATATATATGCATATATATAAATATATTGTATAATTTATATACTTTATCAAATGGGAACCATAGAAAGGAATCATGTAGAAAGTAGCACTTGGACTGAGCTTTTATTGGAGGCTAGGAATTCTAAGAGGGAGAATGGAGAAAAAAGTATATTCTGGTCATGGGGTACACATCTGTGCAAAAACATGGAAAATAAAGGTGATATATTATGTATGACTAACAGAAAATAGACCAGTTTAACTAAATTATAGAGTATGTGAAATAATAATCCAGTCGATCAACAAGCACTTATTAAACCCCTGCTATGTGGTAGACACTTGGCATATGAGGACATACAAGGGCATACATGGTTACAAGGTATACAAAGGTACAAAAATTCAATCCCTAGTCTGAAGAATTTGTGTCCTGTTCAGAAAAATAGCAGGCACATATCTGAATACATATTATGTAGTTACAAAAGGAATGTAAGGTGATTTATTGTGAGGAGGTACTAATATCTGGGTAATCAGGAAAGGATATGTTTGTAGGGTAAGGACTTAGGGAAGAAATCAATTAAGTCAACCCTGTCCACTCAAAATGAGTGATAAGATCAGATGCCTTGATAAATTTATCAACTGAGAGCAAGTTTAAATCAATCAACCAAAAAAAACCCCAAACCTTTGGATTAAGTGCAAAAAGCCCTTGAATGAGCTAGTGACATTGTCAGGAAAAGTTTGGGATTGACTGAGAGGAAACTTGGTCAAACTTTATGGTCCTTCTATTAAAAAAAAAATAGAAGACTAATCCAAAAGCCACATTATGCTAGCATCTGGCTGAGGGGAAGATTCAAGCAAGCAGAGGAAAGGGGACCAGAGGAGGACCTTGTGAACTTCAGAGGCCCAGAAGATCTCTCAGTTTTCTCTTCACAATTCTACTGGTATTCCAGGATCAACTGAAAGCAGCCTTTGCATTAGCAACAAAGGATAAACCATACATAAATTCAACTCCACAATAGGCCTGGAATGAAATTACACCATACCAAAGGCAAACAACTTGAAAATTCTAACAAAATGGTTTCTAGGAGCCCAGTTTCCGTAGGTTCTTATAGAAAAGTATTGTCACAGACTGTCCAGGGGATGTTTTGTATCAACTATATTAATGTAGTAAATGTTACTTTCTAAAAGTTCTTTAAAGTTTGACTGACTATTCAATAATCATTAATCATAGTGGAAGCATACTGGTGGAGGCTCATCATCTATAAAGCACTAGACAAATTTAACCACCCCCCAAAATTACCCCTAAACCCTGGAGAATATGTAGTAAGCAAATTAGGGGGTTCAACCTACCAGTTCAAGCAGAGGTTGAAATAGTCTCCCCAGATGCCATATATGTCATGGAGAGGTACTTGTCTAGGATAAATATTGGGTCCTTTGTTTTTGCTAAGACCTACTGGAGAGGTTCTGTACCCAGGATCTTTTATTGTATAATCTCACTTCTCAGATTCACTTAAGAAAAATAGTAGTTTTTTTCCTCTCTTTTTTTTAAGACTACAGTTGTACAATAGTTTCTTTTCTTATGCCCCAATTTTTCCTTATGTGTAAAATTAGGAGATTGGAGCAACAAAGGGGGGGGAGGGTAGGAAGAGGAGTAGGGTTTTATGTGCCACATAAAGAAGTCTGTATTTGATCTTAGAGGTCCAAGTTAAGTAGTGGTACTTCTTGAGCAGAGGAATTACCAAGCCAGACATGTACTTTAGACATCTCCCTTTTAGTATCTGTGTGACACTGGAAGCAGGGAATCCAATTTAGAAACTATTGCGATAGTCTAGAAAAGAGATGATGAGGGTTTGAACTAGGGTGGTGACTATGCTCAGAGAGAAGGATATAGATGAGAGAATTGTGGTGGTGAATTGATAAGCGTCAGCAACTGATTGGGTATGGGATGGAGGTAGGGCAGTGAGGGAGATTAAAGAGTTGAGAATAACTCAAATGTTGTAAACTGGGATGATTGGAAGGCTGGTAGTACCCTAGGCAGAAATAAAGACATTATGAATGACTGAGTCTCTGTGATTTGGCATGTGCTGGTCACTCACTGTCTTGTACTTTAAGATTTTTTTTCAGGGACTGTATAGTGTTAACCCCATGTAAGGACAAATCACATATAATATGCTGTTTATTGATGCCAAATAATAGAAATCTTTTTTTTTTAATGATAAGACTTAGCAATCAAATTTTCAAAATTTAGTTTTAAGAACTCTGCTAGAGAATGAGCTTGCTGAAACCTCTCTTATTCCATTAGCAAATTTGGTTTATTTTATATAGAAATAGCTCCCTTTGTGGGTTTTCTGGTTTTTTTTTTTCTTTTGCTTAATAGAGCTCCAGAGTAACTCTTAGTTTAGTTTGCACATGGAAAAAGTAAAATAGGAAACTAAATAAAATTCACTGCTTGAATTTTAATGTAAGTTTAACATCTATAAAATATATTTACTGATTTTTCATATTAATCTTTCACAGCTGAGTCTATATCTATAAAATTATGCATATTTATCACATTTGGGGTTTAGGGACTGGGATCTTTGTTTACAGACCTATGATGTTTTCATCAGGTGAGGAAACATATTTCCCTATCCCAATGCAAATCTACTACTGCTCTGTAATTCAAATTTTTGTCTAAGGGCATTACAAGATTAAGTAACTAAATCCAGGGTCACAAATATATCAGAGTTGGAATTTGAATCCAAATCTTCCTGACTCAGAGAAAAGTCTTATAACTATTGACCCAGGCAGCCTCTTTGTCTCATAATTAGTGATATTTCTATGTATCATTTCTCCCTAAGGTTATCATATGGTGTTCTCAAACACGTTCTTAAGCTTCTTACTATTCTGGTCATGTGCCTCTGTAAGTGTAGTGGACTCCATTTTATTTATATCTTCTTTTGAACCTGGCAAAAACTCTAAATCAGTGGTTCTCAATCTATGGGTTATGTTAAGTTTGTAACAATGAAAATACATCCTGCAAATCAGATATTTACATTACAGTTCATAACAGCAGCAAAATTACAGTTATGAAGTAGCAACGAAAATAATTTTATGGTTGGGGCTCACTACAACATGAGGAACTGTATTAAAGGGTGGCAGCATTAGGAAGGTTGAGAACCACTGCTCTAAATGATAAAAATATGCTGTTTTGTTGTTCTGAATTAGTTACTGTGTCATGTTTAAACTTTAGAGGAAATAATTTTTTTCTTATTTTTCTTGATAGCTTTTCTTTTAAAGTACAAAAAAAAAAAAAACCCTGAAATATCCATTTAAACCTCATTGTGCTGGACCTGGAGTTAGAATGATATGAGTTCAAATCTAGCTTCAAACACTTGTAGGCTATGTGACCATGGCCAAGTCATTTAACTGATATTTGTCTAGGTTTTTCAACTATAAAATGGAATTATAACAGCATTTATCTCTCAAGATTGTTGTGAGGTGATGAGATAATATTTATAAGGTGCTTAGCACAGTGTCTGACACATAGTGGACACTATATAAATGCTTATTCCTTTCCCTCCTCTCCTAACTATTCTACTCCACCTGCCATTACCTGCTGAGATACAGTATCTCACTGAAGTAACTTTCCTTTTAGTCTCCTTTCAGATGATTTTATTCAGTTAAATTAAATTCAACAAACCAATAAATTTAGTAATAGAATAAGAAATCTGAAAATTATTCAAGTCACAAAAAGCATGTTTTGGAAAGTAAAAAGTTCCCTCAGAGTTAACAGGAAGTCAAGGGAAAATGAAATATTGAGAACATTGCTAAAAGTATATCTAATATATAATGTAAAAATCTCCAAAATAAACCTTATTAAGGATCTGCTATGTATAAAGTTATGTGGACAGCTCCTGGGTAGGGTGAAGAGACCTAATTTATATAAGACATGGTCTGTGTATTGATGGAGGCATGTGTCTGAAAGGGATATGACACATTCATCTAATAGCTTTGATAAAGCATAATACATGAAAAGTTCATGGAGGAAAATGTAAATTGCTATGTCAGTAGCAAGGGAGAAAAAATTGTTTTTAGTGGTGAAATCACGAAATCTTAAAGACATAAGACATTTCAGAGACTAGCTATTCCAACTCCTACATGAACAAAAATTCTTTCTATAATATTCCCAAGAAGGGCCTAGTTAAGTGGATAGGAAGTTTATAAGAATGCCTGGGCAGAAGGGGTGGTATGGTAAGTATAGAAAGAGTTAATGTATATATTGTGGGGAGATATGCATTTTTCATAAACATAAGGACTTCAATGCCGAAACTGTTCATTGTATAACACTTTAAGCTTTACAAAGTAATTTGTTCATAATGGTTGAGCGAGGTAGGTACTGTAGGTATTATTTAATTACTGTTTGATAGACAGGGAAATTGGGCCTCAGAGATAATAAGGACTGTACTTCCTACAGTTAGGAAGTAGAACAAATATTCTTTTGACTATACTATTTTGTCTCTTTGTATATACATATATAATGTATCAGATGCATACTTGTTTATGTATATCTAATACACTTCTATGTCTATAAAATTAGCTGTAGATGTAGCTGGGGAAGTTAGGTGGTACAACAGATAGAGTGCTAGATCTGGTGTCAGGAAGAGTCAACTTTGTGAGTTCAAATCTGACCTCATACACTTACTAGATGTGTGACCCTGGACAAGTCACTTAACCTGTTTGCCTCAGGTCCTCATCTGTAAAGTGAGCTGAAGAAGGAAGTAAAAAAAAACACCCAAAACTCTTCGCCAAAAAAACCCTAAATGGGGTTACAAAGAGTCAGACAAGACTGAAAAACAACTGAAGAGCAACAAAAACAGAGTTGTAGATAGAAACATATTGATATAAACATCCATAGCACAAAGACCAACACTGTTTATTTTCTTCAGTGTTTTAATTCTCTAACAAAAATGGTATCTCAGTTCATTTTGGAGGTTATTCAGTGCTTAGCACAGTGCCTGTCACATAGTAGGGGCTTAATAAATGCTTATTGACTTGATTTACTTGACATGTACTTCTAAAAATTTTCTTAATCCTTTATTTTTGTCTTACTCTGAATAAAGAAGGGTGTATTGGAATTTGGAGATGCCCCTGTATTGGCTTGGTTTTGGGGCTGAGTGTTAAAACCCAGAGCTTGTGAAACCCGCTTGTGGGATGGACTTGTTGAGATGAAGAGAGAGGGCTGAACTGGGAGGAGCCGTGAACTGGGAGAGAGGCCCAAGCCTAGAGAAGGCCAGAAGGACTTTGGGAGAGCAGTGTCCAGTGTCATGGAGCCTGAGTTGCTGAGAGAAAAACTGCTAAGAGCCTGTTGGAACTGCCACCTGGAACTGCTGCCCCGAACTGCCAAGGACTGAGGAGGCCTGGCTGTGATGCCGGTATCTTGTCTGTCTGTTTTGATGTTGTTTTGCCAGATTCACCTGATGGTGAAGGACAGTGCTGCTTTTGTGGAGGTCCTGGAATGTGGCTGTTGGTTCAGAAGCCCTGAAGGAGGATTTTCTTTTGGCACCTGCACGGAAATCCTGGAAGAGGGCCTTTCTGATGTTTTCAGGGGTTCTGGGACTGTTCTACAGGCAGAGTAACTTGATGAGGACACTGGCATTGGCTTTGTTGAGCCTTGTCTCCCCAGGAGCTGAGATTGCTGAGGGCTTGCCTCCAGTGAAGATGAAAGAAGGACCTTTCCTTGGGTATTCAATACTGAGTTTAACTTTGTAACTGAAGGGTGGATGGCCTTTTGTGTTCTCCTGCCCCTTTTGAGATTCAGGGATGGGAAGCCTTTGAGTGATTGATCAAATGAATGTACTTTGTTTATGGTTGGAGACTAATCTCCATTTGAGAAGAGAGACTTTGACTGACTAAAAGAATGTACTGTCTAGGGGTGGAGTAGTACCTGTATTGAATTTGAGAACTTACTTGCTAAAGGAACAAATTACAATGTATTTTGACTTTTTCTGTTCTGTGAATGTTTGCTGAATAAATGGGGTTTACTATGCTGGTAATCCGAACCTTGGAAATTGCCTTTGCTTGACATTACAAAGGGGGAATTTAACAGTGAGCCAGGCATTATAGGTTGTGTGGCTTAAAGTTTCAGACTCGTTATAGCTTATATAATTCAAATACATATGTGTTAACTTGAAATCCAGGATCTATAGTTTTAAAAGTAAAGTTTATCTCATGACCCTATCATTTTTTTTCATTCTTTACTGATTCTTCTAATTCTCTCATTGAATTGAAATTTACTACGTTTATTTTAGAACCTTTAATTATCATTATTCAGTGGTCGTTTTACAGTAACAAAAATACACTGCAAAATTAGGTAATCACTGTTGAAAAATGAGAATTCATGGTTTTAGGCAGTAATGTTTTGTAATTAGCTTAATTCATCTCAGTATTGTTTCACTTTCAGTTAATTAGGATATCATACAGTTCAGAAATTGGGAATGTCATAATTTATTGTAATTGCTTGGTTGTCCTCTTATGATATCAAACACAAGAGAGAATACAAATGCAGAAAAAATCTATTCATAGTGCATTGTTTTTAAACTAGAATGTTCGTTTGAGTGTGCATTTATGTCTCTCTGTGTGAATGAGTTTGTGCTTCAGTGAGAGAATCAAAACGAATGATATTAAAGCCTCTGTTATGTTTAGATAGTCTTGCCAGTACATGTGCATAAATTCAAGAAAAAAAGCAACCTAGAAACCTAATAAAATCATTTACTTAACTTATGAAGCCATCTAGTTAATTATTTTAACAATAAGCTGATAGAAATCTACATCCCCCAACGAACAAATGTGTTCATGTATGCATGTGCATGTGTGTATGTATATGCATGTGTGTGTGTTTGTGTGTGTGTGTGAGAAACTTTTGCTTTTAAGAGTCAGGAAGTGTCAGTTTAAAGAAAGATGGATTTGGACTTTGAGAACTTTGGTTCATTTTCTGCATCATCTGCCATATACTAGTTCTATGGTGTTGGACAAGTCACTTAACTCTCTGAGCCTCATTTTCCTCATCTGTGAAATGAAAGGATTGGATTTAAATGTCTTCTGAGGTCCCTTCTATCTCTAAAGCAGTAATTTTACTATATCAATAATGTGCATGTGGGCCAAATGGCTGATGAACCATAACGAGTATGAAATCCAACCCTTCTCCCTTATTTTACGAATAAGGAATTTAGTCACTGAAGGAAGGGGAAAAATAAAGCATTAAGTACTGACTTTATGCCAGATACTGTGTTAAGAATTTTATAAATATTTTGTCATCTGATTGTTACAGCAACTCTGGTAGATAGGTGCTTTTATTATCCCAATTTCACAGTTGAGGAAACTGAGGGTAAGGGACTTGCCCAAGGTCACACAGTTATTAAAGTCTTAGGTTAGATTTGAACTCATGTCTCTCTGACTCCAGACCCAGTACTCTATCTACTATGCCTTGTAGCTGACTCCTGAAAGGTAAGTGTGTTGACTAACATTTTACAAATAAGTTGGTAGAAGATTCAGGACTCTCAAACTAGTACTATTTCTCCATATTACATTGCTGCTTCCAAGTAACTTGCTTTGTGTTGTGCTTTTGAGGACATGTACACTATATTCAATCACTTTTTTTATAAGTCTATGAAAATGGATGAAAAAGATTATAATTTTTAGTAAATCATGTCATCACGTACTTAACATAAAGATATAATTAGAACACATTATAGTGTTTTAAATTAGAGATCTCTAACATAGGATTATAATGTCCCTATTAGATGTTCATTTATTCTTCTATTCATTTGCATTATTAAAGAGGAAATTTTCCATTGTTATTGAATTAATATTACAGGATTTGAAAATACCTTTTTTTACAAAGAATAATCATCATATCATCATTAGATTAGATATTTAGAAAGTTAGATATTCATAATCTAACCATTGTGAATGGCACATCTTTCAAGATGGCATCCTCTCTCTCATCACTTAATAACTTATGATGAAAAGTGGTTTAAGCATTAGACGAACCTCTACCTCTTCCTGTTCTATTCCATCTATGCTTGTCCCTAGGATGTGGCCAGTTACCACAGTCACTAGACATGGATCTTACTGCAGTTGTCCAATGCTAAGGATTAAAACCACTTAACTTTATTTTTAAGATCCAAATCTTCATTTGCTAATACATATACTACCAAGTCCTAAATTCCAATGGGATGCTACTTTCCTGCACATTTTCTTTAAACCTGTTTGGAGAGTTGGGATGGCACATCTCATAGATATGATGAAACTTCCCTAACCAGTTTTTGCTTCCCTCCACTCAGGATCAGGAGTCATTATTCAGGTATCCCTCAGAAAGGTGCTGTTTCTCAAGAAAGGAGACTGCCTTCCAGATTATAACACTGTTGCTGTTGCTTTTTATTTGTTTTTCAGTCATGTCCAGCTCTTCATGATCCTACTAAGGATTTTCTTGGCAAAGATACTGCAGTGGTTTGCCATTTCCTTTCCCAGATCATTTTATAGATGAGGCAAGCAAGGTTAAATGACTCACCCAGAGTCATACAGCCAGAAAGAATCTGAGGCCAGATTTGAATGAAGGAAGATGAGTTTTCCTGACTCTAGGCCCACTACTCTTATCAATCGTTCTACCTAGATGACAAAGTTATAGTATTATAAACTTTTAAAATAGCATGCCTAAGATTTAACTAATACCTAGGATATTGGAAAAGATGACAAAAGATGGGAATAGTTATAGCTGGAATTATTGGGGAACAATGGACATTGAGGCCAACTAAGATGGGCTATGAGATTGGGGGGTTTCACTAAGTCCAGCATCTATATGGTGAGCCCTAGGTGCAAGGGACTGCCTGATTGCCTCAGGGGGAGTAAAGTAGCACAGACAATAGCAAAAATAGATGACTAAAAAAGATAAAGATGGTAACTACATTATACTGAAAATTACAATAACAAATGAATTGATATCAATACTGAACAAATATGTGCTAAATACAATAGTTAAATGAGTTACAAGGAGAAAGAGAAATTAAAACTAGGCCTCAATGTAGCCTTTTCAGATCTAGAAAAATTTAAACCAAAAAAAAAAAAAAGATTAAAGTTAAGGACTGGAATATTATTTTAGAAAAGGTAGAGATGATACACATTCCTTATTGGGGTGTGTGTGTGTGTGTGTGTGTGTGTGTGTGTGTGTGTGCATGCAATGTGTGTACAGCATAAATGTGTGTATGCTACATATAATAACTTTACACAGTTAATCATACGTTAGGGCAAAAAAACTAATAAAAAATGCAGAAAACATAAAGAGTAAACACATGTTTTTACAAAATGTAACGGGATAAATATTATATCCATTAAAGGACCCTTAAAACTATTTAAATTAATTTCTAACTAAATAATTTAATGCTAAAGAATGAGCATGTTACATTAAAAATCATTGGGAAAAAGTATTTCATTAAAATTTATGACAGCAATGAGGTAGCATACACAGATATTTAGAATACATCTGAATTTTCTGTTGAAGAAAATTTTTATCTCTAAACACTTGTATCCAAAAATTATGAATGAAGCCTCAAAAAAACCCCTGGAAAACTAACAAATTTAAAAGCCCAAATTAAACACCAAAATAGAAATATTGAAAAAAAGAGATTAATATAGTTCAAAGCAAATTCAATGAATTTATACATTAAACTAGGAATAGATTTTTGAATGATAAAGTAAACAAAATATTAGTTAATTTGATTTTTTTTAAAAAGAAGAAAATTAAATTACCAGTTTCAAAAATGAAAAAGCAGAAGCCATAAAAATGAAGAAACAATAATTAAGAACTATTTTTCTCATTTGTTTTCAAATAAAATTAAAATCTAAATTAAATTAATAGATATTTTAAAGGTTTATAAAATCCAAGATTAACAGATTTAACCTAACTTCAGAAAAAGAAATTGAATAAGCCATAAATGAGCTCCCAAAACAAGAGGATAAGATTGATTTACAGGCAAAATCTATCAAATATTTAAAGAGTAATTAGTTCCAAAATAAAATTTGATTTTTGAGAAAAATAAAATGAAAATTGCTATACCAAATTTCTTCCATGATACTTATACAACCTTGATACCTCAACCAGGGAGATTCAAGAACAAGGAAGAACACTATGCAACAAGATTCCTAATAAAACTAAGGCAAAAAATAGCTAAAATATTAGCCACTAAACTATAGCAACATATCACAGAGATTATAAATTATGAATAGGCTGAATTTATAGCAAGAATTCATGGTTGATTCCATATTAAAAAAACAATAAAAGTAATTAATCATATTAATAACAACGTAATTCCTATGTTTACATCAATAGATATTGAAAAGCTTTCAACGACAAAAAAAATCATCATTCCATTTAGAATAATAGAAAACAGAAGAATAAGTGTATATTTTAATATAATGCATATGACACATATGAAACCAAGAGCCAGAAGTTATATGTGATAAAAATAAAAGAGAGGTTTTTTGAAATAAGATCGGGGAAAGGAAGATGTCATTTATCACAACTACTATTTATGATGGTGCTAAAAATACAATAACAAATGAAAAAATGAAGAAATAATCATAAGCAATAAACCAAGTTATTATGGATGATATGATAGTTTGCTGAGAGAAATAACTAAAGAATTAAATGAATCAACTAGTGATTTCATTGTACCACCTTCTGTCAATATAGGCATATAGTTGGTACAGTTGTGAATTAACCCAACCGTTCTGATAAGTTATCTAGAATCATGCTGGGGAAATGACTAATGTACATATCTGTTGAGTTTGAGATCCCCTTGTTATGCATAAACCCCAAAGAAACTAAAATATAGCAAGAAAGGCCCAATAAGCTCCAATATACATGTTAGCATTTTTTTTGTGGTAGTAGGAAAGAATTAGGAACAAAGCAGATGACTATCAGTTGTGAAATGACTTAACGAGATGTGATAAATAAATGTATGGGAATATTACTGAACTATAACAAGTAAAGAATATGATAAATTCTGAGAAGCATGGGAAGACATATGAACTGATGCTAAGGAAAGTAAACAAAATTAAGAAAACATTAACAGTAATGACAACAATGTAAATTGAAATAATAACAAATTTGAAACCAAATGCAGTGAATTTTTAATTAATAAGCACAGCTCCAAAGAACATATGTAAGGAGGCAGCTCCCTTTCTCTTTTTTTCATATGTGGAGGAATGAGCGTATCATCTCTTAGGCTTTATTCATTATATTGGCTAGTTTGGGCACACTCCTTTTCTATTCTTTTTAATTCTTTTTAAAAAATAAATGGTTCTCTAGGATTTTGGATTCATATATTGGAGGTTGTAAGTGTTGAATAACAAAAGCATCAATCAAAGAGAAGTTACTTCATTAATTATTATAGCAATATTTAAGATGCTAATTCTTAATAAAAAAACAAAAAATGGACATTTTCAAATGTGCCTTGATGATTCTGATGATAAATATCAGATTCATCTGGTTATTTCCTCCTGGTTTGATAACATTATATCAAAAGGAATAATTTTAATACAGACTGTATTCATTAGTAGTAAAGGACAGTATTGTCACACTGCTTCATAGAACTTTCGGTTATTATTTCTAGTTCTGCAGTATGATCCTTATAGAATGAATCTAGTCCTTGTTCAGATAGTTCAAGACAACTGTTATTTCCTAACATTAACCCTTTGCCTCCTGTCGCCAAAATTCTTCTATTCCAATAGTCACCAAAAGTGAGGGATCCAAGTCACTATTGTGCACATCCTACCTTTTCCACCATAGCAATCATGGGACTTGTTTTCCAATACAACCTATTCTTCACCTGTTATACCTTGAGTCTCCCATTCTCCTCTCTCTACTGTGCAATCTCTCAACATCTTTCTTTATGTGACTTTGTCTTTGGCCCCAAAGGCAGTGATAATCTGATTAAAACCTTGGCTGGCACAGCAGCTGCTGCATAGGTTAAGAGTTGGAAAATTCTGCCCATCCGGAATAGCACCTTCTGCCCTCCAATCACCAAATAGTTGAGTCACCTCATGGTTACTGCAGTGGTTTTTTGGTATATCTCCCTTTCTCAAAAAACCTCCCCTCTTCAGTCCATCATCACATCACCTGCCAAAGTTATTGCCCCAAAGTATTGGTCTAATATGTGACCTTTTTCCTATTCCAGATGATATAGTGGCACCCTACTGGCTCTTAGATCAAAAATAAAAGTTTCTATTGGGCATTTATAATGTGCCTATAATGAACCCTGCCCCAGTCAGGAAAGTGGTGCAGTAGATAGAATGTCAGGCCTGGAATCAGGAAAACTCTTCTTCCTGAGTTCCAATCTGGCCTCAGACACTACTGATTATGTGACCCTGGTCAAGTCATTTAACTCTCTTTGCCTTAGGTACCTCATTTGTAAAATAAAACTGGAGAAATGGTAAACTACTATAGTATCTTTGCCAAGAAAGCCTCAAATGAGGTTGGACATGACTGAAAACTGACTGAACAACAAAAATGTGGCCTCTACCTAACTTGTCACCTTTATTCTTTTAAATATTATTCCCTTTCCTATCCATTATTCATTTTGATCCTTACAAACCTGGATAAGGTAAATGCTTTATTATACTCACCTTACAGATGGAGAAAAATGCTTAAATTTGTTAAGTGGCCTATAGTCACACAACTAATAAATCTGAGGCTATACTTGAATCTAAGCTTTCCTTACTTCAAGTCCATTACATTAGCCAATATGCTATAACTATTTAGAAATATATCCCAAACCTCAGAGTTTCTTTCTAAGATGTAAGCTTACCTTAGAATAATATTTGATACACATTCTCAAAAATGGAGACTATATAGCTAAAGCAAGGCATCTGGGTCACCTTGCCTGAAAAACAACGGTTTTGATAAAGATAATTTTATAAGAAGTGATCTAAAGTAGCTTTCAGGAAAAAAAATCCAAGTAATTTGCAAAAATCTGTAATCTACAATGGAAATAATAGGTCAAAGCCCAGTTTTAAAAAAATGTGCATCAATCTGAGAATGAAAAGGATGCTAATGGACTGTGAATATGTGACAAGCTTGTCTGTGAATAATTAATACTTTGAGATCACTGGGGGCTATCCAATCAATTACTGCTAAAGAGCTAGGATTGTATTAATTCATCTCTATGGTGCTAAAAGCTTTGCCTTCCCCCTACAGATATGCATGGAGAGACACACACATAGACACATTCTCTCTCTCTGTCTCTCTGTCTCTGTCTCTGTCTCTCTGTCTCTCTCTCTGTCTGTCTGTCTGTCTCTCTCTCTGTCTGTCTGTCTCTCTCTCTCTCTCTCCTGAAATTCATTATTTCACTAAAAGAACGTAATTCTTATACAATGTTAGACTTGGGAAGGGGGTGACAAGATGGGGGAAGGAAGAAAATGCAATGAATACAAATATATTCTTTGAAGACAAAAGGCCAGATCTTATTACCCTTTGTTTCTGTCTACAGCTAAAATGCTTCACCATTATGGCACCTAGCAATGATGCCTTGCTACATATCTATTGACTGGGTGAGGAATCATATTTTATGGTTTGGGTTTTAGTTTTAGGAATTTCATGAAGAAGAAGGAAGACATAGTAGAAAAATCACTAGAGTATGAGTTAAGAGACCCGGGTTCTAGTCTTGGTTTGAATCCTTTCTCTGCTCCAGCCTATATGTCTTTGGCAAGTCATGTAATTTAGTTTCAAAACTTCTCTAATGATAGTCTTCCTTCTGATATTTTCTCTATATTTCATTTGCACATAAGCATTTACATGTTATCGCCTACACTAAATTGTAAGCTCCTTGGGAGGAAGGGCTGTTTATGTTTTCCTTTATATCTCTGGCACTTAGAACTGGGCCTGATACAAAATAGGAAGATGTGTTTTGGTTTGGTTTGACTTACCTTCTAGAAATATGTAACAAAATAGATCAGAAAGCTTTATTTTTCTTTTAGAAAACTTCCTTTTTTAAGAGGACCAAGGAAGAATATGTAATTCTTCCTTCTCCTTCCCTCCATGTCAAGTAATGATTGACATTTCATCACTAATACATTACAATCATTTAACAAATTGTGAAAATAAAATAAGTTAGTCGATAAACATTTATTGAACAACCACTTTGTTCTAGGCACTGTGCTAAGCACTAGGGGTACAAAGAAAGGCAAAACATAATCCTTGCTTTCAAGGAGCTCACAGAATCAGGGAGACAACATGCAAACAACTTTAAAGGATAAACTGGGGAGAGAGTAGTCTCAGAGAGAAGGTGCTGATTCTTGAAGAAAATCAGGGAAGCTAAGAGGTAGACATGAGGAGGGAGAACATCCCTGGAATATGGGAGGGGAAAGTCAGTGAAACTGTAGAGGTTCGGGAGAGATAGTGTCTGGGGCAAGGAACAGCAAGGAAGGCAGTGTCACTGGATCACTGAATACTTGGTGGGGATGGAGGAGGAGGAGATAAAGGTAAGATATAAGAACACTGGAAGGATCATAAATTTGATTATGAAGGTCTTTAAAAGCCAAACTGAGAATTTTATATTTGGTCCTAGAGGTAGTAGGGAGCACTGGAGTTTATTTAATGGGGTGAGGGGGGAACGGAGGTTGATTATATGATCAGACCTGCATTTTAAGATGACCAGTTTGACAACTGCATGGAGAATGTATTGAAGTAGGGAGAGACTTGAGGCAAGGAAAATAACCAGGCTATTGAAATAGTCCATGTGTGAAGTGATAAGAGCCCACACTAGAGTGGTTATATTGTCAGAGAGAAAAGGGTATATGTGAAAGATATTATGAAGGTAGAAATGATAAAACTTGACTACTGATTGGATATGAAAGGTAAGAGAGAGTGAGGAATCAAGTAAGCCTGGTGACTGGGAAGATAGAGGTACCCTCAACAATAATAGGGAAGTCAGAAAAAGGGGAAAGTTTGAGAGGAAAGGTGAGTCCAGTTACGGATGATTTAGTATATGATATCTGTAACATTTTTATTGTCCCCTACGGATGGAATTCTTTCCATCCTCATTTCTACCTCTTAGATTTCCAGGCTTTCTTTGTCTCAGCTAAAATCACATATTACACATGAGGTCTTTCTCAATCTTCCTTCATTCTAGTACCTTCCCTCTGATGATTTGCTCCAGTTTGTCTTGTATATAACTTATTTGTGCATAGCTATTTACAAGTTCCTTCAGTGAAATAATGTAGAATGAGAAGGTACAAAACATAACTTTTGAAGATGCTCTTTAAGATTAGTGATGTGAATGAAGATCCAAGAAAAAGAAGCTGAATATGAACCGTGAAACAGGTAGAAGAACTAGGAAAGAACAGTGTTACAAAAACCTAGAGAGAAGAGTGGCTCAGGGAAAAGGAGATGGTTGATGGTGTCAAAGGGAGCAGAGAGGTCAATAATTATGAGAACTGAGAAAAGGCCATTAAATTTGACAATTGAAGATCATAAGTAAATTTGAAGGGGATGGTTTTGAATGAAAAACTAGGTTGGAAGTTAGACTGTGAAGACATAAGAAGAGAGCAAGAGAAAGGGAAGGGGAGACTGTTGTAGACTACTTTAAGTGTTTAGCCACAAAAGTGAAAAGAGATATAGAATGCTAGTAGGGATACATGTATCAAGTGAGAGCATTTTGAGGATTAGGGAGACAGACACATTCATGGGCAGAGAGAAGTTGTCCTTTGAGAAGGAGAAATTCAGTGTTAGCAAATAGAGATGATAGAGCAATCTACTAGAGCAAATGGGATGTAATGGACTATGTGTGAATTTAGAGGGGTTAGCTTTAGCAAGGAGTAGGGACATCTCTTTGTATGGAATAAGGATGAAGGAGAAGATAGTGGCAGATTGCATCTAAGTGATCTGTGATGAGAACAAGGAAGAAGAGAAAGCTTTTTGCCAGTGGTCTCAATTTTTTTTTTCAGTGAAATGTGATGTAAGATGTTATAAAGCCAAGCAGGAGCAGCTTTCCAGAGGACTGCTGCTGTGGATAACTCTAAGGTTCTGATCACATAGAACAGTGAACTCTATTTATTCAGCGGTAAATTAAAGCAAAACATTCACAGAAACCAAAGTACAGCATTCACAATGTTATAACTTAACAACTTATCACTAAAGTGGCCATATAGTTTTCACCAAAGTAGACTCATAGTTTTAAACCAAAGATATCATTCAATAAATCCTTAATTCAGTCATCCTTAAGGAGCAAGCCTCCTTAAGGGACACAAAGTACAAAGGTCAAAGTTCTCCACCCTAGGCCACAATAAATCATGATCTTCTCAGTCAGCACCAAGTACCAGGGGAGGTCTTTTTCATCTTGACTCAAGACTGGTTCCCAAATTCCATAGTTTCTCTTCCAAGGGTCCAACTCCTACCTGAATCTGCCCAACTGTCACTTGAGTTCAAATATAGGCAGCTCTCAGCTCCTTGTCCAGCTCCTCATCCAGTTTCATATTGAAGCTCACAGTGTCCAGTCTACCTCAAGTCCTTTGCAGTTTCTGTTTCTGGGACAAAGCTTAACAGAGCCAAAACAACATTCATGCACATTGCCAGCACCATTATCAATTCACTATCTGTCTGGGAAATCAACACAGACCCACTAAAAAGGTCTGAAAACTCAACACAAATCATCAGTATACTCCTAGGACCTCTGAAACCCTCCTCCAGGACTTCTGTAAACAGACAACAAGAAAATTCTCTTTCAAGGCTTCCAGTAAGGTCTCAGGGCTTCTATACAAAGTATCACAAACAAAAAGCAACACAAACAGACAGAGTGCCTGGCCGCCACCTTGTTACCCTTCTCAGTTCTGCCACCACAATTGCTCTCTTGTGAATTTTGCTCTCTCCCAGCTTGGACATCTCCTTATATGAGGTCATTAGCCCCTCTCTGTTCCACACCTTCCTGTTGCATCAGCAACAGGGGTCCACAAGTTCTGGGATTCACAAATTGTGGAGTTCTCAAGTTCTGTTTCTTAAGAAAGACTTATTATAATCATGGGCAAAGCTTAAAAGAAACTTCTACTTAAACAAGGTGATAAATAATTAAATAGCTGAAACAAGGAGCTAAATACTCCTTTGCTTGTCATTACAGATGCTCAACTGAGAAGGTGAGAAGAGGATAAGTTTTAGGAAGGATGAAGAGACATGAAAAAGTTTGGAAAAGGTATTTTAGCGAGGATTATAGTGAATTGATTAGGGAGGTGTAAAATTATTGCATTGCCATAGTGAGGACCCATTTCATATTATGTAACATAACTTCTGGTGGACTCAGCACAGTTTAATCATTTTTCCCATTTTATTCAGCAGCACTGCCTAGGTGTGAAGACAACAGACAGTGTGAGTACTCCAAGATGGGGTTTAGAAGGGGTAGATCATTCCTATGTTGAAGTTGAAAAGAACTAGAGAGAAGAGGACTTTGTAGAGTTGAACTGATTCATCAAGGGTTCAGGATGGGAAAGTGTAATGCCACACACAAGTAGCTTTCCAGAAGAATGCTACTGTGAACGGCTTTTAAGGTTTTGATTACACATTATAGTGAACACTCTATTTATTCCATAACAAATCAAAGCAAAACATTCACAGTAAATCAAAGTATAGCATTCACAATGTTACAACTTATCACAGAAAATCAAAATATAGCATTCACAACAACTTATCACAGAAAATAGCCATGGAGTTTTCACCACAGTGGTCACAAAGTTTTCAACAAGAACAATCATTTAGTAATTCAATCATTCAGTCATCCTTAAGGAGGTTTACCTCCTCAAGGAACACAAAGTACAATAATCAAAGTTCTCCACTCATGGGGGACACTAAGTTAGCTCAATCTGTCACTTATTCAGTCATCAATCACTAAGTATGGTCATTTAGCCAATCATTCAATCAACTCAGTCATTCAGTCATCTTTCATCATTCACTATTCAGTCATCAGAAAATGCACAGACCCTCCACCCCTAGGTCACTAGTAAATTTACAATTTCTCTGTCAATACACAGTATCCAAGGAAAGTCTTCTTTCAGCTTGACTTGGGGTGGTTTCTCAGATTCCTTGGATCCCCTTCCATGGTCCCAGATCCTACCTGAATTCACCAAACTGTCACCTGGGTTCAAAGGCAGACAACTTCCAGGTCCACGTCCAGCTCTCAGTGCAGTTCCTGCTCCACAATGGAACTCAGTGTCCAGTCCATCTCAAAACCTTCACAGTCTCTGTTCCCGGGAAGTCAAAGCTTAACAAAGCTACCAACAGGTTCATACAAAGTACCAGCATCATAATCATGCTTCCTCCTTGTTCAGATCCTTGTCCAGTTTCATATGGCAGCCTCGGCTGGCCCTTGGAAATCCTCAGCAGCTCCAACTGGCCCTCAGCTCTGACTGGCTCTCAGAAGTCTTTGGTAGCTCTGCCTGGCCCTCACACTCAGAAGAAGTTTCAGCTGATTCCCAGAATCAAAATCACTTCATCCAAGGCTCTCCAAATCAAAATCATTCTCTCCAGACTGGGGAGGGGAGGGGGACTGAGCTTTCCTCCTCTTCAGCCTCCCCCGCAGCAGCAGCTTCTGCCTCCACGAAGCCTGCTCCAAGAAGATCTGTCTCTCCCTCTCTGGATTTTTCCTTATGTATAGTATTGCCTCTCCCTGTTCAGCCCCTTCCTGTTACATCAGCAACAGGAGACAGGAGTTCATACCTTCGGTTTCTTTAACAGAGGCTTAATCTAAACTAGGTGCTAAGTACCTCTTAGCTTAGCAATACAAAAGTAACTTCAGATCTCATTACTGTTACAGAAAAGCAAGAGAGTATAGCCAGTGTATGAACAAATAGGACTGGAGGAACTGGAGGTTGCAGTAAGGACAAACATCAGTATTTGCAATTGCAAGGCAGCTGCAGAGGAGGAATGACAGCAGATTATGATTAGCTAAATGGATTTCAGAGTTCATGAATATGGATCTGGAATACTTTAGGGTGATAGCAACATCAATGGTATGACTATCTCTCTGTGATGGACTAGAGGAGTAGGTCATGAGATATGAGTAGGTTGAGGAACTGTGAGGGTGGAATATTTAAGAGGGTATTGGTATATATGTTGAAATATGAGGGCAGGAGCTGAGAGGAGAGAAAGGCCTAGAAGGCCTGATTCACATGGAAAGGTCAAAGGAAACCCTGTGGAGCTGTAGGTAAATGAAGAAGAGGTCTGAAGCTCAATGGAAGGGCACAGATGTCATATGGACACCAAGTAAACGCCCAAATACCTTCTGGCATAATATAATCCAATACTGGAAGGAAGTATTGTTTTGCTCTGCTGTTTGCATAGCAATTTCTCCTACTAGCATTATTAAGGTTCGTGATGTATTTTATCACTTATTCTCTTTAGGGATTGGATTAAAGTTGGAGTATGATGATGGCAGTGACCTTAACTGTGGAGGGTTCAGTGGAAGACAATATTAGATCTGTATTCCTGGACTATTCCTCTACCTCTGACCACTTTTGTGTCCAGGGACATTTAACTTAACGTCTCTTGTCCTCTGTTTCCTCTATTTTAAATAAGAGGGTTTATCCAGGTGGTCTCCATGTCCCATTTCAGCTGTAAATCTATGAAGAAAGTCATACCTATGGTATTCTCAGCAAGACAGTAAGAATGTAATCAGCACAATGAAGAAAAATGGTATCTTTCTACAGGTTTATAGGTATGAATATTCTAAATAATCATCAACATCATAACATATGTTTGTATAATGGTTTGTATTTACAAATTTAATTGTCTAATTTGATTCCCATGAGGTAGGCAGGGTGAGCAATATTATCTGATTTTTATATGTAAGGAAACTATAGAGAGAGGAAAAAGTGACTTGGCTAAAGTCATATGTAAAATAAGTGGACCAGTCAGGATTCAGACGCTGGTCTTCTGTCACTCTGGATCCAGTTTTCTTTCTGTTTTTATTCAATCATTTTAGTTATGTTGACTCTTTGCGATTTCTTGGCAAAGACAGAGCAGTTTGCCATTTCCTTCTCCATCTTATTACAGATGAGGAAATTGAGGCAAGCAGGATTATATGACTTATCCAAGGTCACACAGCCAGTAAATGTCTGAGGCCAGATTTGAACTCAAGAGGATGAGTCTTCCTGACTCCAGGCCCAGCACTCTATCCACTGTGTCACCTAGCTGCCCACAGTTTTCTTTCTACCACACTTCATAGCTTTCAGAGAAGAGCTGTCATGGTATTTACAAAGTAACATGCTTTTATGTGGCTTTCTGACAAACAGCATTTGGCCTGAAATGTAGAATTAGCTTAATATATTTCTACAAAGGCAATTCCAACAAGTCTGGCCAATTCTTGCGGTTGCAGATTTCTATTCAAAATTTCTGAGGGTTAGAGTAGGTTCTTTGAGCCCCAAAACTTCTCTGGAAGTTCACTAGAAAATGGGTTTCATGACATAAATAGAATGCTAATCCTGCTTTTAGCCTTTTTCATCACTGCCTCTCCAACTACTTCTCCCACGTACATATGATTTTGGTAAATATTATTCTACTTTTGAAAATAGCATACGTTTCTATACTTGTAAAGAAATGTCTTCACCTCAAAAAAATGGAAAGACACCAAAGTATAATCATATGGAAGATTACCTCACATCTTCAGTAGTTTCTGAAAATGAGCAAATGATCCGTTTTCATTGCCCATCAGACATAGTCAGTACTTATTGATGGAGGTATCATTTAATTATATGAATGAGGGGGAAAGACTATAAGGGTTGACTTGTAAGCAGATTCAATTTTAATCACTAAAGATGTTCTTATTTTACTTTATCACATATCAGTAGCCAGTTATGTTTTGATTATGAGATTGACTATTTGCCAAAATTTATTTATCCATAATCAGGTCATTTTTTGATCAACAGTCTCTAGTCTACTGGTTTCTCTCTGGGTTAAATGTGCCTTCTTTCTTTACAGTGGACTGGGAATTGATTTCTCACTATTCTGAATTTTTTCAAGCACTCTTTTAGTAACATTATTGTTGAGACATTAAGACAGCCATTGCTTTTCATTTTTGTCTAGTGAATGCCGTAGTTTCTATCACTGCCAAAATGGTAGAAAATTGTGTAGTAATTTAACAAAAATATATGTTTTGTCACATGTTTTTGAAACTTCAGAAAAAATCTTAAATCTTGACCTAAGTTAATGTACTCTACGTTTCTACTTGTAGCATCAGCAGAAAAGTAAAATGCAAGGGTTTCAAAAGTATAAAAGTTCCTGGTTTAACTACCCTCTTCATCCTCAAATATCACATTGACTGTAAAGATTCAGAGTGTAAATTCCAAAAGTGGCAATGCAAAATAGTTTTGATTTGCAGATTGGGTGAAGTTTTTCACTAGACAAATTGTCACAGTAGCGTTCTGACTGTTAATCTCAGCAGTCCTATATTTAGCATAAACTATGTGATTACTAACTTTGGTGGAGGTATTGGTCTGAGTTGGGGAGATGGTGACAATAAGAGAAAGCAGAAATTGAACAAGGATAGCAATTGCTATTAAAATTAAAATAAATGTATAAATGTGATCCATATGTTCTTGTTTCCTTAAACAGAGATTATAAACTTTCCAAAACAGGGACTAGATTTCCCCCTTGTGTATACCCCAATGTTATTTAAGTAATAGGAACATTATCGAATGACCTTTTTTGTATCTAGTACTATATAAGATACTATGAATGATACAAAAAATATGCTTAAGACATTATCTCAAGTGATTTCCACCATATGGAATATGGGCACACAACACAGTAAGTGTGCTTCTTAAAACATAATTTTTTTTAAAAAAGTAGAAATTAACTAAACACATAGTTCCCTAGTTTAAAGGTTTGCTATATTTTCACAAAATAGAGAAAGAAATCTAAGACACCAGTCCACAAAACCTGTGCCCAAACAACAATTCCTTCTATCACAATGGTTACCTAATATTTGCATAAAGACCTCTCAAGGAAGCCCATTCCACTTGTGGGTAGTTCTAATTGTTAGGACAGTCTTCTTTTATTTCATGCTGAATTTTTTTATGATGTCCAGTCACACAATATCAGATAATATGGCTTTAATGACATAATTATTATACAGATTCTTTTTATTACCTTTGTTCTACTTTTAAACATATACATGTTTTAGCACAATTTATATTAACTATTTAGATTTTTCCTAATATAACAATAAAAATAATTATGATCATGATGAGTTTTTCCTGGAACCTCCATTATATGGAAGGGCCTGGACCTGTGTAGTGCCAGTGCAATATTTACAGCACCCACGATCACGATAAAGACCATAACTAAAAGTATCACATGACGTTCAGTCACAAAATATGCCAAATTCTCCAGATAGAGGATAAAGCTAAAGGATTTATTTAGACACCAGAAAACCAAATCTCAAAGCCAGTAAGCTGATTCCACCATAGTACCAAAGATATTCAGAAGCCATAATAGTGCTGAGAGCCATGCCATCCTTTAGCCTTTATACAAACCAATACAAGATCAGTATTTACTCACAAAACTATCTCCTTGCCTAAGCTCCTCTGTCCCCAGCTGTCTCCAGCTATCTCCAACTGTCTGGCTAGCTCTCTACCAGTTTCCTTTCTGTGGGCTCTGTCTCTCCTCAGCAAATTCCTCCTACCACAGGCTGCAAGTGACTACATTCAACCTATCAGGGGAAAGAGATTATCTTCACAACAGGGAAGCTTCCTGTGGGCTCTAAGGGGCAGAGTTTACTTTCAAAGCAAGAAAGGTCTTCAAATTGCCCCCCTATGCCTATTAAAGGGCAGGGAAGATCTTCAAATTCCAGTTCCCATTAAAACCTGCAATGCTTCATTCTTCAGTCTTTATCACCGTGCCCTCTTATAGATACTTCCTCCTCCAACTTCTTCTCCTTTACTCCTCTCCTGCATTTTTTAGCTCCCTTTTGTGAATTGTCTTCCTGCATTAGAATGTAATCTTCTTGAGGTCAATGACTATCTTTGTTTTTGCTTGCACTTATATACCCAGTACTTAGTAAAGGTCCTGGTACATTGCAAGTTCTTAGGAAATGCTTCTTGACTTGACAATATGAGAGCAGAGTGCTTTATGTTTTCTGAGCAGTTTTATCCAATGATTAGAGTTTATCTTCACAGGTAATATGCTAAGTAGGATGACTATTATTATGCGTGTTTTACTGATTAGAAAACTGAGGCTCAGAAAAGATGAATGATTTTCCCAAAGTCACATTGAAAATGACCCATATCTGTGACTCGTCTCTGTGGAAATTTCAGAAGTTATTTATATATCTAAGAGTCACCACAGATTTAGGAGTGGCAACTTATCCTCTACACAGTGATGATAGATCATGTGTGTCCAAAATTATGCTATTAAATTCATACCAGTGACTCAGCTTCATTTAAACCAACAGCAGGGAAATACCTTTGAAGAACAGAATGCAGATGACCAACATGAAGTAAATAATAATACACACACACACACGTGTATGTGTATAAATATGCTTATATATACATACATATAGATGTATACATCTATATGCATGTGTATGTGTGTACTCACACAAATACACACATATATATTTAGCTAATGCCATGCATTCCACCCAATAGCAGCTGGCGGTCATGGCTGTTGGTATTGACCCTACAGGGGAAGGGAGTCAGCCTGTAATGTATTGTCATCAGCAACCACCCTATTGAAAATGTAAGCATAAAGCTATGTTTGACCCTTCTGAGACCCTTCTGATTCTGGTGATCAGAGTGGTGGCTTTTCTTAACCTTCAAAGAGAAGCTACCAAGGAGCAGTTTCATATAGGTGTCGTAAGTATCATAGAGTGGTAATTCTCTGTACAGTCAAGTCCCTGTACATTCAATCTTTTTAGTATTGTGTTTGAGTAGTAGTGTTTGAGATCCCTTCCTTAGATAGCCTTTTGTGTGACTTTGTCTCCCTTTAAGTTAATTACACATGCTCTGGCACAACTGAATCCTTACAGCCTATTCTTATGTTCCTAGAAGAGGAAGGGTTTGCACTGGTCTGCAGAAATAGAGAGCTGGCCTGATAGGGTCAGCTTGCCAAAACCATGCAGCTTGTTAGACCAAACCACAGTCTAAGTTAGGTAGGCTCTTGCCTGAACCTTGTAACATTCACCTTCTCCTTATCTCAATATCAAAGAATGTCCTCTTCTACCTGGTTCTCATTGATTGGCTAACAATAGGTCCCACTCTAAGCTTCACTTGGTCGTTGTTTGGGCCCTGACAGCTCAGAGAGAGTGTAAATAGCAATTATTTCTGTTTTGGCCTGAAACCCTGAGGGTCTTCCCTCTCAGATTGATTTTTTAAAAACTAGGTAAAAGAAGTCATCCTTTGCCTCATTTCTTACCTAGCCTGACTGGGCCTTACCTTAGTCAAATTGAGACCTTAACTTAAAAAAACCAAGGTCTCCCACTGTATCCAGGACCATTTCCAGTCATCTTGATCTGTCTCTTGCCACTGGACCCAGATGGCTCCAGAAGGGAGAGTAAGGCAAGTGACTTTGCACAGTAGTCCCTCACTTAAATCTAATTCACTTGTAAATCATGGCAACACTTTTATGATGTTCTGGTCCTCTTAGAGAATGAAGGACAAACAATGATCTTAATATCAAAGGACAGCACCCAAGGAAGGTAAAATTATCCTCTCAGCTTCAAGAAAGCTACTTGTCTCTGCCAAAATCTTTAAAGTCACTTCTAACTCTAAATACTATGATTCTACAAGTATTTTTTCTGTAACCATCCATAAAGTAGAAACTATAACTAACATAGGAACCCACTTTTCTGTATAGGTGAGAAACTACCTGCCCCAGTCTTCAAACAGTTAGAAAGTCATTGTTTATCTGTACCTCTGAAAGATGAAAAGTTAGCAAACTTTGTTTTTAAATGTGTTCCACTGGGGAACCTCTGCCCTGAGGTAACTAGTAGAATCCCTCTTTATTCTGTATTCCACATTTAAATTATTTTTGGGCAAATAGTGCCTTAAGCCCTGAGATGGAAGTGCAGTATTGTTCACTTTTTGTATCTATGTGTCTCTGTCCAGTTAATAAGATTAAGAAATACATGCTGATCTGACTAAATGGCCAGAACTTTCCAGCCATGAGACATGATTTCAGGTTGGTTCAACACTCATGTTCAGTAATACTTTTTGGCCTCATCCAATCATGCCTAGTGATACAGATACACACACACACACACACACACACATCCATTGCCTTTACAAATAACTGTTAAGTAATAACGCTGTAACTGGAAGCCAGAATCTCTGATTCTAAATCCAATACTCTTTCTACTTTGCCATGCTTCTGCTGTGATGGGGTTATTATTTTGGAAAAAATATTATTTGTCCAAAATAGTATCAGTCAGTATATATCAAGGGAATTCTTTAGAAGTTATCCTTCAGGAAATACATTAATGTGCCTATACAATAGACCAAATGACCCTTGATAGCAATTTATCTAAATCTTTACTTATTTAAATAAAAGCATCATTGCATTTTTCCCTTCTCAATAACCTTTATAACTGATCTAGGCTGAAGATTGACTGCTGCTTCCATGCTAAAGCTATAACTCTCTGGGGCTTGCTCATATTTAGAGGACAGGAAATTCTCATTTGTGAGCAGGACCAGTCGAAACATTGGCAGGCTTCCTTATTGGTGCAGATCATTAAAGGATTTCCATGCATTATACCAAGAATGTCTTCATCTGTAAGATGAGAAAAAGTCCTGGTAGACAGATTATTATTTCTTTTAGCTAAAGAGGGAGTGTTCTGTAAGCCTAATTTCTTTTTCTGTTTAACAATTATCAGGTACTTCTAGGTTTATGTTGACCTATATATACACCTAAAATTTGAATTTAAAATTTCTTGTCACTGGAGATGAAAGTTCCTGAATAAAAGATAATTAGGCTGTGGGGCTACAGTTTTTCAACATATGCTGTAAATTTCCATGAAAAGCGTTCTCTATAATTGCTTTTAGCACTCACTGATTTTGTCCTTGGCATGAAGTTATGAGCTCAATGCTACTAGGAACAGTATCACCCTCATTATTTCTCAAAAAAGGACACAGACTATCTTGACCTCATGTCTGACTTGAATAAAAAAGAACCAAATAACAGTAAATCATTTTGAAATATAAATATCAAAACAACAGCATGGAATTCTCACATTGTTTTGTACTGAAAAATATTTCTTTATCTTAAGTGGTTAGAATTTCTTCCTCATTGATCATTTGGCATTCTTTAACAGTTGCCCAGAATAGCATTTTCAATTATCTATGTGAAATATAATTTAATATTTCTTATTGAAATACATGAGTGCTCTATTCTTAACATTTTGAAAAAAAAATAGAAGATGAAATGTCATTTTCCACCTTCATTTAAGTAATCTGAACACTAAAGTGTTTCCTGAAGCCTACTAAGTTTACAAATAGTTAAAAGGGAAGTAAGTACTTCTAGAAAGGGAAAAATAGACATTAGGTATAAGGTAACACACACACGTTCCACATACAGACACCATATGCTGTACTCAGCCTTTTTACTTATAAAAGAAAAGGTGCAATTCTCCTAACAGCTAATGAGAGTGTCCATTTGATCCCCTTGTGCCATAGTAAAAATGTACCCTTTCGTATATCTGTGGATAATCACAAAGAGCAAAAAAGAAAAAAGATTTTTCTTGTTATCCTTTTTACTTTAATTTGGAAGAAATATACAGAGCCTGAATTGAAACTCACTCAGCAGTAAAAAAAAAAAAAAAAAAAAAAAAAAAAAAAAAAGAAACTCACTCAGCAGTTTAGGAAAGTACTGTTTCTTGTGGAATTAAATTTGCATTTCATTGCCATTCATTTTTCACATAATTAATTGGGATGGTGGCTTATTGAAGAGGACTACTACTATGGATAATAATAGGAACTTTGGAGCCTTGTGAATAGGAAAAAAATCAGTATACGATAAAGAGCTACAGACCAGTTTTCAGTAATGTTTCTGTTTGGTAAACGAACACACTACTGTCACTTCACAGTTATGAGAACACTGGCTGAGAAACCAGAAGCTAGGATGTAATGAGTGGGTGTCAGCTGTAGGAAGTTGTTGAAGATAGATAAGGTGAAGGTTCAGTCAAAAGATAACTGTTTATGGCTCAATTCAGTTTTAGGAACAAGCTGAGGTTAGACAGGAAACTGTTTGAGACAAGTGATGATATCAGTGGTAGTCAGAATCACAGATTATGTTCAAGGCAGGTAGAAAGAGTAGGCCTAGCACAAAAATAAGATTGAAATGCGCCGGCTAACGAGACTTTGAGGCAGACAGTTTGATGCTTTAGTTACCTCCCTGGGAGAGAAGGTTCTCTGATAGTGTCTGAAATCAGTCTGGGAGCTTTCATCTTCAGAGACCTCAACTTTTTCATTTTACTCTTTCTGTAGAAGCTTGTGAAGGGTAAAAAGAGTCATTGTTCCTTTTTAACATTATTCTGTTTCTACACTAAGGAGTTCTTTTGCCCTACCAGATGGCTGAAAATTTAAGAAGATACTATAGGATATAGAAAATAACAATTCTTTATTATCTCCAATCATCACCAAAGGTCTAGTTTTTTCCCAAAAATTCTGTTCAGAAATATACATACTTTCCTATTTATCTTTATGTGAAATTTATCAGCATCTGAAAATGGAATGTATAAATTACTCTAAATTATTAAATAAATTACTTTAAAATCTTACTATCAAGGTTTTTGGGCTAACTTTTTATTGAAGTAGTCAAAGACTATGTTGATTAGTTCATATATATTTTCCACTAGAAATGTTTCTTTTTTTAAAAAAAACTTTTATTTTAGTTTACATCATTCATTTCCACGAGATTTTGAGTTACAAATTTTCTCCCTATCTTTCCCCTACCCACAACCCCAAAACAGCCATCCCATTGTATAACCCTTCCCCCAATCTATTCTCTCCTATGTCCTCTCCCATCACCCCTCTGACTTAGAAATGTTTCTTTATCTATGGTGCTTTTAAGGATAATGTAGTTTTCATGTTTGTTTCTTTTAGCAGTATCTATCTTTACTGTTGCCTTATCTGAAGTCAGGGTTGTAACTCCTGTTCATTAAACTTAATTTGAAGCATAATAAATTTCATTCCAATATTATTTTACCTCTATTTTTTGTGTTTTTATGTAGCAGATGGTTTGGGTCAGTTTTCTAATCTAATCTACCCTTCTCTTACATTTTGTGATTATTTAAATTCAAAAATAAAATGTTTAGCTTTTATTCCATCAAATTCTGTTTTATTAAATTTTTTAAAGTATAAACCAGAACTAGATCCACGTATTTTATTTTGATTACAGCAGTCTGATCTTTCTCTTCACATTGACCTCTCTACTCTGTTGCTCAGCTGAAGCCCAGATTCTTTCATTTCACATTTATTGTTATTTTCTCTTTTTTATCGTTCCCTTGTCTGACTTGTGTAGAAGTACAGTTCAGAATCCATCCTATCCCCACTTTAAAAAAAAAAACAAACGCTTTCTTTGTGGATTCATGTGTGGTGCTCCTTTCTAAGAGATATTAAGTCAATTTATTGTACACCCTTCTTCTTTCCCTTTCTAGGGTACTCTAGGATCTAATGGACCCTTGTGAGTTTTGCACATAAATGTTCACTCTCTTCTTTCAATGGCCCTTTAAGGTGAGACTTCTAAAAAATCAATAGGGTCTTTTCTTCTTTACCCATTAAAAAAATAATTTTCCTTAGTTTGTAATAGAAACGATGATCAGGCAAAAAAAGATAAATAGCAGTTCTTTACTTTAGTATCAAAATATACAGATTTTGTTTAACAATGTGCTAGATATTTAATAGAAGCCTCACTATCTCAAAGGACATTTTTGTTTTATGAAGTCATTACAATTTTGTAGTATCTTTAAGTATTAATGTTCCATTAATAAGAGTTACATTTCAGATGCCCAAAAAACTTTCTTCTTTATCTCTGTTTAAAAGACCTTGATCCATGAATTCTTAATTTCAGAAATATTAATTCACAAGGGAAATGGAATGGTATGGCATGGTAATGGTTGAAGTAACTCTGCATCCATAGTCAGAGAATTTATGCAGAATCCAGGGTCTGGCACTTTACCATCTCCGTGCCAACCGCTCCTGTCATCTTGACTTTGGTCCCTGCACTGGTTAAGTAAGGAGGCTGGATAAAACAATGCACAAGTTTCACTTTCTTGCCTATTCATTTCTAGTATAGTTCTAGGCTAATCTACCTTTCTCTTACATTTTGTGATTATTTAAATTCAAACATGAAATGTTTAGCTTTTATTCCATCAAATTCTGTTTTATTAAATTTTTAAAAAAATATAAATCAGAACTAGTTGAACATATTTTATTTTGATTAAAGTAGCCTGATCTTTCTCTTCATATTGACCTCCCTACTCTGTTGTTCCGCTGAAGCCCAGATTCTTTCATTTCACGTTAATTATTATTTTCTTTTTTATCATTCCCTTGTCTAGTAGGAGAATGTGAGAATTTTATATGTTAATTGCCATGCCTTCCCTAGTTTAGATGAGAATGTGGGTTTCCTTGTGCCTGATCTTTTCCCCCATTCTTTCATTTGAATTATTTTTTTTTCTGTGAAGCCCCATTCAAAATGATATTTAGAATCCTCTTCCTCTGCTGGCTTCCAAAAGAGTACTTTTGTTTGAGCATCACTTTGAAGACTTTGCCTCCAAATGCTCCCTTTCTTTTCTCAGTAGCCCTCAGATAAGAAGGGAGTTCTGAAAGTCACTCTAGTCTGATCTCCTCTTTGAAGAATGTAAATATTGGTTCAGCTCTTTGCCTTTTTCATGATAAGTCAACTTGTTTACCTTACTTAAGTTTTATTTGTTTAATGAATTTGCATAAGTCTTGCTTACTTCTGAGTTCTTTAAATATGAGTGATTTTTAATTCCTCAGGTTTGGTGAAAATATTTTTTATTAGCTAAAGAGTTTTGCAGAATATTTTCGGGTATGTACCAATTTTCTTTTTGCTTTTCAAGATATTATTATGTTTTAGGAATATATTTTGTTTCTCAATTGTATACTATATATGACTTTGAGGGATTTTTAATCACCTCATTTTAGTGATTTCTACAGATTATAATACAGATTTTATTTAATAATGTGCTAGATATTTAATAGAAGGCTAGCTATCTCGAAGGACATTTTTGTTTTATGAAGTCATTAAAATTTTGTAGTATCTTTTAAGTATTAATGTTCTACTAATAAGAGTTACATTGGTGTCACGTAGAGATTCTATTCATCCTTTGTGTCAACTGTTTGCTACATACCTGGACAATTTTGGAGGATGATTTGTTAAAATATGACATTCAGACTTTTATTTTATCTTTTTTCCTCTAGAAAGCCAATAATTATCCTATCATCTTACTATGTTGTCTTCAGTGTTGACTGTTTTAACTTATAGAAATACCAAATGTTCTTCAAATCTTACTGTCTTTTTTCGAATATTCTTTCTTCTGTGCATGAAATGTTGAGTTTCTAGTATACTAATTATCTTTTATAAGACCCAATGTTTTGAGGGGTACATCATTATTTTGCTTATTCTAGGCTATATTTTGTTTGTCTTTTTTTTTTTTTTTAGCTTTTTAAAAGCTTTAATTTCCACCTTCATTTTCTTCTTTATTTCTTTAACTAATCTTCTAAATCCACTCTAGAATGTCTAATCAATCAGAATTTCTTGATGTCTCATTACTAATAGAATATTACCTATATCTTCTAGGGTTTCCCTAGTGTTTTCTTATACTCCATATTTATTCATTATATTGAGGTCTCTTTTGGTTGTTTAATATTTTTCAGTCTTTTCTATTTCTCTTATGTGAGGTATTAGTTATTTATATTCCTTTCTTTTGAAAAATTTGTACCTTTCCTGCTATTTTAAGCTAGTGAAGAAAAGCCACTCTTAAGTCTCTCCACTTGAACAGGGAGAACATATTAAGTGCTTAGTAATTCAGTTATCTGCCCTCTTCTTAAACAATAAAAAAAAACAGAGAGAGAATGTTATAATTTTCTTTATTACATTTCATATTGTTCATTGACATCCCTCAAGATCTTGAAATTTCCACTTTCTTGCATGTTTCCTACTAAAATATTTTGGGGGGGCAAGGTTTATTCTTGCATGACCCTATTCCAAGAATGAGTCATATCCTAGATACATTGGTAAGAAAAATTAGAAAGGATGAAGCAGAGTAGATTGTAAAGAAGTGAAGGCATTGGGTGTAGTTAGTCAAAATATCTCTGAAGTCCATTGTGGAGAAAACTCAAATGACTGTGGGGAAGAGTGAGGCTGGTGACTTTGCATAGCCCTGCCTCACTGAAATCCAGTTCACTTGCAAGTTAAGACATCACCCTCCTGATTTCATCAGTCTTCTTTGAGAACAAAAGATGAACAAGAGAGAAAAGTACTTGAGAGTCTTGATTGAATGTTTTTTTTTTTGGGGGGGGGGGGGGATTCACCTAATTTATAAATTCAAAATTGAACTATGTGAAATTTGGAGTGGTTATACTGAATTGGATCTGCCAGTCCACATTTTCAAAGTAAATAGATATGATGATACAATGATAAATGATACAATGGCAGAATTTTTGATTCCTATTGAAGGTTTAACACTGTGCCCCCAAAGTGGTAGTTAAATGTTGTAATTAAAAACTTCAGTGCATCTGTATTATCATCTCTGTGGATTTTCTTTCCCCATTAAGGCAGCTAGCAATGTTTCCATACTGTTTCATCATATGCCAATTCTTGTCCATGTCTTCCCGTAGATCAGTGGTTCTCAACCTTCCTAATGCCGTGACCTTTTAATACTCCTATGTGGGCATATCTGCAAGTGGGCAGACCTGCCTGGAGACCAATAGAGGAGCGGTGTCTCAGTTCCTAAGACTATTGGAAATATGTGTTTTCTGATGGTCTTAGGCGACACCTGTGACCCCTGTGAAAGGGTCATTCGACCCCCAAAGGGGTTGTGACCCACAGGTTGAAAACCGCTGCCCTAGATTCTCAACAGGCAATCCACAAAATATGCCAGGACCTACTAGGTATTTTTTTTTTATTTTTCTTGAATAACAGTCAAATATTACAAGAAATGCAAAATAATGAGTTGGCTTAAAATTTTGTTTTAATTCTGTTATAAGTACATCTTATACTCTATACATGAATAGTTTTCGTATGCTAAATTATTCAAATTATAATTTTAAAATTATTATATGTTTGTTTTGGAGTACATCTAAAGTAAGATAACATCGTTGTTATTGTTCAGTCATTCAGTCATATCTGACTGGGATTTTCTTGGCAAAAATACTGGAGTGATATGCCATTTCCTTCCCCAATGTGTCCCAGTTTTACAGTGAGAAACTGAGGCAAATAGGGGTTAAGCAACTTGTAAAGGGTCTCAGAGCTAGTAAGTGTCTGAGGCCAGACTCGAACTCAGATCTTCCTGATTCCAAGTCCAGTACTCTATCTACCATACCACCTAGCTGCCCCCATGATAATATCATAGATAACGTTATAGTGTCTGTTAATTCAAACTTACCCTGGGGCTTCCATTATATATCCATGTTACATACCATATTAAAATGCCAGAAGACCAGATGAATTAATTGTTCTGTTTTTCAAGAGGATGAACACCAAATCAATGTATTTGAGATAGGCCACTCAAAATTTCACCTACTCATTTATTATTATCTATAAATAACAACTATATTAGTGGTGTATATTTTTTCATAGGATGGAGTCATTAGATGAGAGTGCTCCTTGAATATCTTTAGATAAAAGAATAATTAACTGTTTTCATAGAACTGTTTCATAGGTGTTTTCTCATGCTATTTCCCTTAATCTTTGCTTCTTTTAATAGATAATTCCATTCTCTAGTTCTGCAAGACTTAACAAAAAATATATTCCAAATCAAATTCTTTCATATTGGAATAGAACAAACTCTTCAAAATATAATCATAAGAAAAGCAAGTTGCACCATCCACAAATGGAGGAAGAAAATATAAAAGGAGGAAATCTTTAAACTGGCAGAAATGTGTCCTTTAATTTATAATTCAGAAAAATATGAGCACAATAAAGATCTTAGGAAAGCTTCTTAAAAAGAAAAAAGTAAAGGACGTTTTAACATAGGTAATAACATAGAATGTTTGATATGATAAGGAAAATATAGAGGTAAAGTGAGACTCACAGAGCTTATACTTTGCTTGAAGTAGAACTGAGGCTAAAATACAAGTCTTTTTTATTTCCAGTGCAGTAGCCAACTCACTTCTTTATTTTGCCTTCTCCATGATTCTGTCTTCTGAAATATTGGGTAAAATTCTCTAACTAGTCTTTTTTGTTCTTTTGCTCTGATTTTTAGCCTGTACTCACCTTCTAATTGTTTGTATGGTCTCAAACTATTCAGCATGAAACTCCTCCACATTTTCTCATCTTCTACTGCACTATTCTGTTCCCTTTGGCAATACCTCCACAGAGGGGCTGTAAAACATGCTGAAAACTCTTTTTTTCTTTTCTTGATAGTATATAGATGACCAATACAACATACTAATTCTCTTTGATTCTTTGTCCTTTCTACATGACAAAATTCCTTCTCTGCCTCTGCATTTCTTTACTTATATTTTTATTCTATTTCTTATATACAATATTTTTACTATGTTAAAGCCACTATATGCACACCAACATTCAACACTGCTCATTGAATGACCCAAAAGTTTGATTATTTAGAGATTTTTTGTGATTTGTAGAAAAATGACATCATGAATTTTTGTTCCATGGAGAAGTTTGGAGTCCTAAAAGTGCTATGAAAGTTCTTCCATGCTGTCCATCCGTTATTTCTTCCTCTTTGTCACTTCTAGACCTAATATGTTGTTCATTGGCAATGCCCATCAAAGATAAACTTGCTGATAGAATGCCTCTGTTATCTGTATATGCAATTACATTTTATAATTGAGGCAATCAATTCTTCATCCACTAGGTTTTTCCTATGGGTATTGTTAAACTGAACTCCTGTGAGCAATAGTGGATCTCATTTAGTAAAGAAGATACTCATTCTGATAGTTCTTACTCCATGGTAGTAGTAGGAAGAAAATGTTTTGTAAACTGTAAAGTAATATTGATTCATTCTTATTATTGCCCAGCTTTAATTTAACTCAAGATATATTTCTGACAAAAAGTACGATGCTAGATATAAGATAGCTAAGACTTGCTACCTGACTATGGAATTTATTCTGGTGAGTAGAATTGACACAAATAGAAATAAGTATAATATGAATCAATTTATGATAAGTGGATAGACATATTGAAACAAAGTTCTATGGGAAGTCTGAAGGGATAAAGTCAATGTTGACTTGGAAGGTCAGGAAAAGTTTCTTAGAGAAATATTTTATTGAGGGTTTTTAAAATATTTTATTGAAAGATTTTCCTTTATACCACAGTAACTTGCAAATAACTCACCCTTGTAGCATTTTCTCTAACCAAAAAGAAGGGAAAACAAGGCCTGATGGAAATAATTATTCATCGATTGCCTTCAAATGTTATATATGTATATATAAATTAGATAAATAGATATAAATGTGTTTGCCTGTGTGTATTTGAATCTTTTTCCTTTGTATACATATGCCTGCAGTCTTTTTCATTGTATTAGAGGAGGAGAAAGGGATGCTGAGTGGCCAAGAAAAGCTCAGACCATGGACCGTGGGCAGTCAGGTATCAACGCTGCTAATCCACAGAAGAGTTTAGTAGCCCTGCTTTTAGAAATGTGTGTTGTAGACTTTAGTCCTCCTCCACTGTCTTGCTTCTCTTTCCCTATGGTGTGAGAAGAAGAAAAAATGTTATATCTCTGTTCAGACTGCCTCACCAGTTCCTGCTCTGTAGATCTCAGTCTCTCCTTTGGTCTCTGCTGCTCCCTCTCACCCTTGAATCATTGGAGGAAAGTGCCTTACTCTTCTCTCTGGGTGTTCTCCCTCCACCTTTCCCAGGTTTTTTTCTTGCAGTCCTGCTGCCATCCGCAAACCTTGTCATTTTTTCTTGTCTCAGGAAATAAGCAAAAACACCAAGCTTTATAAGTCTTTGTGAATCAAGACCATTCTTACTCCATTTAGAGAAGATATTCAATTCGATTGTTACTTTCTCAAGGGTAGTTTATAAGGGTACTTTATAAACATTAAAGCACCATATAAATGTTATTAATATCAATCATGATATTATCTTAATAATAATATTCAGGTAGATTCCCTATAGGAGGCAGGGGTGTGTGCTTGGAGGTCAAGAGAGAGATCAAGGCTAGATATATGAGTTACAGAGCCAGCTGTGCTGAAACAATAGCTATAGCTGTAAGTAAAGCAAAATCACCAAGACATAGAATCTTCAAAGTTAGAGAAGATGGTCCAGGACAATCCTTTGGGGAATACTTTCTTTAACAGCCTCAGAGGAGGATGATTAGCACATAAATTAGACAGACCAGGAGAGAACAGTGTCTTCAAAGCTTAAGTAGGAAAAACGTGTGTGTGTGTGTGTGTGTGTGTGTGTGTGTGTTGTGTGTTCAAAAGGCAGGGATTTCCAATACTGTCAGAAGTTTGCATGCCAGGGATTCAAAGAAAGCCAGTAGGTGTCATGATAAAGAGGCTGTGGCTTTGGAGATAGTTGTAATGGGGGTCGTGGAAGAATCAAATTTTTATTGCATTTTGTAGTGATGGTAGTGATGGAGGTTAATTTTGCTGCCATTGTTTTCTGAATAGTGATTTTATTTGTTAGTAAGCTAGACTCCAAAGCATGATTTTTTTAAAAATAGACAAAATACCCCTGAGAAAGTTGGAATTGAATTTAATGTCTCCTCTGGAAGGAGCAGGAATGGCTGGACCCACACAGACTTATAAAGCTTGGAGTTGTTGCTCATTTCCTGAGGCAAGAAAATATAACATAGTTTGGGAATGGAAGAAGACTGTAAAAGAACCTGGGAAAAGAGAAGAGAGACCAGAGAGAAGAGTGAGGCACTTTTTCCTTCAATGACTCAAGGGTGAGAGAGAGCAGCAGAGGCCAAAGGAGAGGCTGAGACTACAGAGTGGGAACTGGGGAGGTAGTCTGAATGGCAGCCAGAGCAGTTTTTTTTTTCTTCTCACACCATAGGGCATGAGATGCAAGACAGAGTAGGAGTAGAAGAGGTCTGAACCCTCCATTACACATTTCCAAAAGCAGGCTCACTAAGCTGTCCTATAGATTAGGAGCAAGAAGACTTCACTGTGCATGATCTAAGGACTGAGCTTTTATTGCCCACTCAGTATCCCTTTCCTCCCCTCATATAATGAAAAAGATTGTAGACTCACATACAAAGAGGAAAAAAATCTAAATTAAGTGTTCATTAGTACATTTAGAGGCAGCATAGACTGAAGTATGGTATTGCTAAGCACTAAATGCTTAGATGTGATTGAAGATCAGTGGATTTAATGTAGGATTTAGTAAATTTTGAACCAAATATTATAGGAAAGGAGGGAGACAGTTTACTAATGAAAACAAAGGAGGACATTTTAAATGGGAGAAAGAGTATGTGTTTTATATGAGCGGAAATATGAGTTATGTGCCCTGATTTCACGAGCAGAATAGACATGAAGTGGCCATCGGCATCTTATAGCCCCTTACATTTTGTCCTTGTACTCTACTGGTCTTGACAACTATGATAAATGGAAATATTCTCAAAGTTAATTCATCTAAGAATTTTAAAGAAAAATTCTCATTTTAATATTGTCAGATTAAAACTTCAAGGTGTAAGACATTGTACTCATGTTTGAGATCTGTTGTCAAAATGGAAAATTGATAGTTATAATCCAAAAGCTACATTTAATCTACAAAATTCATTATGTGCTATTTTGATATGGCAAAGAATCAGAAAAGCTTTCATCACATAAGTAAAATTAGTTGAGCTAAGTATTTGCCGGCTTGGCAAAGTTACACAGTCCAGAGCATTATGTATATTTTAAGGTGCCTACAACATGACAGATAAAGATAGTACATAACAGCTATTCTGTGCCTATCAGTATAATGTACCATTTTCCTAAAGGTAAAAGACACTTAATTAAAGCAAGGAATGATTTTGTAATGCACTTTCTAAACATCAATAAAGCTAAATATTTCTTAATTCAACCTCACCACTGCCATCACTATTGTTATTTCTGAGCAAGGAATGTAGGCCACTTCAGAGCCCAGCATAATCTGAGGTTACATGCAATTTATTATTTTTCCCTATCTTCACCCATTTTTCCCTTAGGATTTCATAAATTACCCGGGTGCTTAGGGTTTTTTGTATGTCTATTTGTTTGTTGTTATGTAAAGTAATTGCAATTGGATCCTACCTCACAAACATTCAAAATATTTCTATCCAACAAGGGAAATCAGTGGTCGATGCATTGGCTTCTCTTCCCTCATTCCATATCCTGTTAGGGAAATGAATCATTATTTTTTTGGTGAGTGGGGAAGTGAGGGATTTTTTTCTTTTATCTCCATCTTGCCACTTTACTGTTATTTTTAACACTTTGAGGTTTTCAAACACTTTCAGATATATTTTCTTATGTATTTAATATATTCAAGTGTATTTTCTTACCTCATCCTTATAATACCCTAGAGAACTAGACAGGGTAGATATTATTATCCCTGATTAACTGAGAAAGATTAAGTGATTTCACCAAGGCTACATTACTAGTAGATGACAGTGCTAGGACTAGAAATCAGGTATTCTAATACCTAGCTCAATGGTCTCTCTGCTTATACTACCCTTCCTCCTAATTTCAAAAATGAATCAGTCTTCTGAACTGAGAAAGACTACACATAAATCACTGCTACTCTCACAGATGACTGAATCGTCTGCACAAGAGGGCTCATTAAAAACAAACATTTAAAATATTTCATAAAATTGGCATGCTCTTTCTTGCTTATGCTATAATTCTAGGTTGCATTTTTACAGTTTACTTTCTGAATTTCTTTCTAATAAAAGTAAATTACTTTCCATTTTCTGGCATTAATTCTAGTGGGCAATGAGCTAAATGCAGTGTAGAAAGTGTTCTCTCCACACAGATGGAGCTGGACAGCTCAGTCAATAAAAGGCTATCCTTCCAAGGGCTGCTCTTGCAGATACTCGAAAGGGTCATTCTTGATGTATAGGTAAATCACCAAGACAACTGTCTGCCATGATAGATATAGACATGGGTATCTGCTCCTTCCCATTAATCAGTCTAAGAAATTGACAGGGAAATTTCTGACAGACATATCCACAGATTTACATTAGGAAAAAAAAAAAAGACAAGTCAGCGATTGTGAAATTTCTGTCTGATTCTCAGCATAGGACTGAAGGCATCCCCACTTTTGGCTAACATACAATGTTCAAAAATAAAAATGCTAAATTCCAAAGTAGGCAAGTCCTTACTTGTAATCTCTTCTAATTATGTTTAAAAGGAGAAAAAGCACCACATTCAAAGTCTCCTTTACTCAAATCTATGATTAGAAAGAAAAATTAGCAATAAGTCTAAGTCTGTGTTTAGGAGCAGATGTTTGTTTTTATTTAAATAACTTGCATTTTTGGACATTTTTGTAAAACCTTTCTGTTCAGTTCATATGCAAAATCTTGTGAAAGTGATGAGTGGATGATATTTTTTTTGTAATGCTCAGTTTTTATTTGTTAGGATACACCTAGTTCTCTCTTAGTTGTCCTAAAATACAAGAAAACAACATTTCTTTTAGGTAAACAAGAAAGGAACAATATACTTAATTAAACATGAGTCAGCAGATGCAGGGGGATGAAAGAAAATTTATTGTACCTACTATAAGGTTGAGTTGTATAATCAATTACATTACTTTCTTCAAGCTAATCTCATATTAGGCTGGATAAGTACATCACTAGAAACTGAGAGTTTAGGGGAGGGGATTCTGTAACCTAACTTTATTCTGTACAACCTGATTAGTCACCTAAACATTGTTGCTTGAAGCAAAGAGATTGATTGATCTGTATAAATTGAACTCCTTGCCAGTTCATTGTCTGCCTGCACTGTCCCCCACCCCACCTCATAGTTTGTCATTCCACTGTCTTGACTGTCTTCTTGTTTACTGAACTTTGGGCTGTACATAGAAGCTGACAGGTGTTTTCCCAGAGGTGGTACCACCTGCTTCACACAGCTGTTATCTGACAGTTTTCAGGTTTTCTGAGCAGACCAAATGATGGAAAGGTCATGAGACAAGCAGGCCAACAGTTGCACTTGGCATAATTATATACTTCCTGAAGAGAAGGAAATCATTCATCTCCCAGTTGTTAGTTAGCCTGACATTCTTCAACTTTTTTGCAAAGTATATCCAGAAAGTTCATATGGGGGAGAGAGCTGATTGACTGAAGCTAAGGAAGAAAGACCAAATGTCAGGCTTTTAAGATGAAACTTGTGGCAGCTCAGTAGTAGCTTGTCAGGTAGAATTAAGGCTAGAATTAAGAGAGGAAAATCTTAGGTAGTAGAGAGAGGAACTGTTATCTTTTTTATGATTATTATTGTTTAATTAAATATTTTCCAATTACATGTAAAAACATTTTAACACTTATTTTTTGAAGTATAAGTTCCAAATTCTCTCCCTCTCCTACCACTCCATCTTTGATATTGATTATACATTTGAAATCACATAAAACATATTTCCATATTAGTCATGTTGCAAAACACAAACAAAATTAAAAAAATAAAGTAACTGAAAAAAGTATGCTTCACTCTGCACTCAGACTTCATCAGTTCTGCCTCTAGGTGTGGATAGCATTGTTCCTCATGGGACTTTTAGAATTATCTTGGATCATTATCTCAATCAGAGTAACTAAGTCCTTTACAGTTGATCATCCTCACAATATTGCTGTTACTGTGTACAATGTTTTCCTGGTTCTGCTTGCTTTACTCTGGATGATTTTATATGTGTCCCCAGGTTTTCCTGAAATCATACTGCTTTTAATTGCTTTAACGCAATAGTATTCCATCACAATTATATACCACAACTTGTTTAACCATTCCCCAAATGATGGGCATGCGTTCGATTTCCAATTCTTTGCTACCACAAAAAGAGCTGTTATACATATTTTTCTGAAAATAGATCTGTTTCCCTTTTGTGTGATCTCTTTTGGGGTATATACCTAGTAGTGGTATGGCTGGGTCACAGGGTACCACAGTTTTATAGTCCTTTGGGTGTAGATACAAACTGTTCTACAGAACATTTGAACTAGTTTACCACTCCTCATTGTTTTAATTTGCATTTCTCTAATAGTAATTTAGAGCATTTTTTCTTTTGGTTATAGATAGTTTGATTTCTTCCCTTGAAAAATGTCTGTTCAGGGAGGCTATGTGGTCCAGTGAATAGAGCACCAGCCCTAGAGTCAGGAGGACCTGAGTTCAAATGCGGCCTCAGACATTTAACACAAAAACTAGCCCTGTGACCTTGGGCAAGTCACTTAACCCCAATTGCCCTACATACCTCCCTCCAAAAAGCAAAAAAGGAAAAAGAAAGAAAAAATAAAAATGTCTGTTTATATCCTTTGACCAATCAACAGATATTTATTAAGTACATATGATGTGTCAGGTTCTGTGATTAGGTCCAAGAGATAAAAAAAAGACTAAAATAAAACACTTCTGACCCTCAAGAAGAAGTTTAGAGGAGGCATGTATATGTATTTTCTGGGTAGAGAATTTGAACTGAACATCAAGGGAAGAAAAGTTTGCATCATACTGATATTTTTCATCCTTTGGGCATGAGTCCTGTGACTCAGAGCCCATCTTGAAGTCAATGAGACATTCATGTTCAATGTTTTCAAGCTTCGATAGTTTGACACCCAATAAGTTCCTTCCCTCAGAAGAAGAGAATAAATTTTAGGTGTTTTATTTTTGCATTAAAGAATCATAAAATCTCTAAACCTCAGAAATGGAAAAGACCTCCAATAATATCTAACCCCCCTACCAAATACAAGACAATTCTTTGCTGTGTTCTTTGCTTGATAATCTCTGGGAGAGGATAATATCCAGGGGAAAACCACTAGGCATCAAGATCAGGACATATAGGAATAGTTCAAAGGAAATGGTGATATTTAGTCTGGAGAATAAAAAAATTTAGGGGTGGAGGTTGTGATAATCTCTTCAGGTATTTGAAAGGCTGTCACATTGAAGAGAGATTAGACTTTAACCTGTTTAGCCTCAGAAGGCAAAACAGTGAACAAAATATTTTCTGAGCATATACAAGATTTTTTTTGAGGGGGAAGGTGCTATCAGCTGTCAGGATCAGGAAGGGTTTCATGTAGGCTTAGTCTTGAAGGAAACTAGAAGTTTTAAGAGGCATAAGTGAGGGAGTAGGATAATCCAGGAGGGGCAGACAGCCAGTGTCAGGGTCTACTTATTTAATTTTTGATTTATTAATCTTCATTTGTTGAATTGAATTGACTGGAACCAAATGCACATGATCCTCTGTTTGCTTGAATCTTGTGGCATTACTATAAGAATGATAAAATAATTTTAAAATTTTGTACTTTGTGTCGTAGCTAGGTGAAGCAGTAGATAGAATGCTGGGCCAACAGTCAGGAACACTTATTTTCATAAGTTAAAATCTGGCATCAAACGCTTACCTGTGTGAACCTGGACAAATCACTTAACCCTGTTTGCCTCAGTTTCCTTATCTGTAAAATGAGCTGGAGAAGGAAATGGCAAACCACTCCAGTGTTTTTGCCAAGAAATTCCTAAATGGAGTCATGAAGAATCAGTCATGACTGAAAAGATGCAACAACAACAATGTTGACTTAATGCATAGTACTAATTGATGATAACAATGGTAATAAATATTGGTTACCACATCCAAGGTGTCAGATCTGAGATTTCTCTTCCTTTAATTCAAATACTACAATTATTTTTATATTGCTCTTCTAATTCAATACAGTTGAACTAATTATTTATTGAATATTCAGTGTATACAAGGCCTTTTTGCTATGTGTGTAGAATCAAAAATAAATGACTCAGTCCTGCTCCTTAAGCAACTTACAGTCAGTAAGAAAAGTAAAATGTTTTCACAATTAAGTGTAATGCAAAATAGAATATGATAAATCATCAAATCAGAGATAGCAATAGAAATAGCCTTTGACATCATCTTTTGATTGAACCTCTTTGGATTTGAACCCAGATCTCCTGATTTCCAAGTGCAACATTCATTTTATTCTACCATGTTGCCTCTTGGTACCCATAGGAAAGATGTAAAGAAAGTTCAGGAAGAGGTATGAAAAGGGAACACTCACATAGGTCACAGAATTTAGAATGCTGAAAGAGACATTAGAGATCATTTGGTTCAGTCTCCTTATTTTATAAATGAGGAAAAATAGGCTCACAGAAAATAGTTCACATGAAAAAAATCTGGTTTTAGTAGCCTGCAAGATTAGTGTGAGGCTATAGTACAATATATATAGCAAAAGAAGTTATTTTTAACTATATTGTATATAATATTGTATTATTATTATGTTGTATATAATATTAATAATGTAACTATATTATATAATATTATAATAACTATATTTTAGGCTATGTTAAAAGGAACATAGTACAATATCGGAATCAAGGGAATGCTTGTCTCGTAGTACCCTGCCCTGCTCACACTACAGTTGTAACAATTTGTTCAGTTCTAGAAGTCATGTTTTAGGAAGAACATTAATGAAGAGCATAATATCCAGGGGAAAACCACTAGGTATCAAGATTAGGACATATAGGAATAGTTCAAAGGAAATGGTGATATTTAGTCTAGAGAATAAAAAAATTTAGGAGTGGAGGTTGTGATAATCTCTTCAGGTATTTGAAAGGCTGTCATATTGAAGAGAGATTAGACTTTAACCTGTTTAGCCTCAGAAGGCAAAACAGTGAACAATGGACAGAAGTTGCAAGTGGGCAAATTTAAGCTTGAAGTTGGGGGAAAAAAATCTGAAAATCAAGGCAATCAAAACAAGCAAGATAGAGTAATAAATTCAAAAATAAAAAAATTAGAACCAATCAAAATGTGAATGTACTCATTTAGGTGAACTATAAAGGACATATGAAGAAAGATGCTATCTGCATGCAGAGACAGAAATGATAAATAGAAGTATGTATAGAATAATTTTATATATATACGTGTGTATATATGTATATATGTGTATATACAACATATATATTTGTATTGTATGTATATGTGTGTATACCTATTTGTGTTAACCATGGAGGAGAAGAAAAAAAAAGAAATTTACATGATAATTTTGTTGTATATTTGAAAGCAAGCAAGTTGTACATAATAGATTTGCAGTTTCACATGATATACTCTGTTTTAATTGCACTATGTTATGGAAATGCATGTTTTATTCCATAAATTAAAAATATTTTTAATCATAATGGATTACCTTAGAAGGGAAGTGAGTTCTCCCAGAGATTATCAAGCAAAGAACACAGCAAAGAATTGTCTTGTATTTGGTAAGGGGGTTAGATATTATTGGAGGTCTTTTCCATTTCTGAGATTTAGAGATTTTATCATTCTTTAATGCAAAAATAAAACACCTAAAATTTATTCTCTTCTTCTGAGGGAAGGAACATATTGGGTGTCTTAAACTATCAAAGCTTGAAAACACTGAACATGAATGTCTCATTGACTTCAAGATGGGCTCTGAGTCACAGGACTCATGCCCAAAGGATGAAAAATATCAGTATGATACAAACTTTTCTTCCCTTGATGTTCAGTTCAAATTCTCTACCCATATTGGTAGAATCAGGGCCAGGAAGTAAATATAGCTATAAAGTCTGACTCCTTCAAACTTACTCATACATACTTATACTGAATATTCAACTTTAGCAACTGAATTTTGAAATACTGGCTTTGGCTCCTTATCCCTTTTTTATGCCTGCTTTGTGTTATACATTTCTATGTTATTTGATGGGAAAAAGAGTACCTCCATATGCCTTGTGCATTTTTAAATGAGCTGATATTTTAACCTGTTACCCACTTCTTTTAAATTGAACCCCTCAGCTGTTTAGATAGTTCTGTTTCATGCTGTTGTTTATGGATCAGACTACAGAGGTGAGGCTTGATTTCAACAGCCTTGAAGTTTATGGATTCTCTAATGTTATCACCATTATTTTAGCTTCACAGTGTGTGGAGGTCTTTGCCAGAGAAGGTTAAAAGAAAGAGAAGTTTGCCAATCTGAGCGTCTTTGTTAAGGCTGCTGGAAAATCAGCAGTATTCACTCAAAGCTGCTGACATTTTGAAATATAGATGTTTTTTTTTACAATTCAGAGGGGGTGCTGTGTGTAACTATTGATTCAGAGTAGAACCTCTTTACCCAGCTGGAACTATGTCCTGTGGTGAAGCAATGGCATATTGGAATAGAATCACAAACTCCAAATGAAATCCTATGTTACCTCTTAGGACACAGCCATTTCTAACATCTAATCTTGGTGGTAGTAGTAGTTGTTGTGGTGACAGTGGTTGTGGTTGTCACTAATAATAATAAATAATGAGTTTCAGTTATTTGCAAAAGACAAAAAATGATTTCGGTATTGAGCAGAGCAGGTTGTTGTGCAGATGGTATTAACACAATTACAGAGAGAAAAAGAGTTAGAAAATACTACACAATTTGATGTTTTCACCAGTATCACCAATCTTGACAAAAAAATAGGCTTCATGAATTAATCAAATAAGCATGAAGCCGAGTGTCAAGGGAAAAAAAATGTTTCTAGGTCTTAAAAAAGATAAGGAATCAAGTAAAATAAAATCCCATTCATTATTCTCACCATTGTTCCATGTTTTCCTATGCCTTACTCTTCATAAATTTATTCTTTATCCTTACCTTTATCATCAATCCCTCCAACCTTTATTATTTTCCAAGGCCATCAACTCTATTCTGATTTGAAAAGGCAGTGTGTTATAGTGGATAGGACGGAACTGGGTGAGAATCCTGCCTCAGATACCAAATCAGTTAATCTCTCTGAGATTCAGTTTTTTGATTTATAAAATCAGAGTGTTGGACTCAATGACCTACAAAGTCCCTTTTAGCTCTGTATCTGCGATAAAGTGATCTTTCCTTTAGCTAATCAGTCCAGTACCACAGTAACCTCTTTTTTTCAATATCTTGTTCCTTTTTCTATCACCATTTGAACTTTGACAAACCCCAACCCTGGATTACTCCTATCATCTGCCTCAATCGTTCTATTCATGTCTTGCCAAATGGAGCTGGAATAAGTTATTAAAATGAGCTGATCAGGTCCACTGCAAAACTTTGTCATTTTATTGTGCTCGTGACCTCACTGCAGCATGCCAAAGTTGTGCTTCTCTATAATTGATTTTCTAACCCCATTCCCCACAATTACTACTCTAAACCTTCTGTTCTCTCCTTAAACCTACCATAATACCACTGCACCCTGTGCTTCCCTGAGAAAATAGAATCCATCTGCCATCGGTCCCCTCTTCATCTCACAAGCCCTTGCCTTCATCCTCCATTTTCTTCTTCTCTTGTCCCCCTGAGGATGACTTAATGATTAGTTAACCCAGATCTGCCATCTCATCAGAAATCTCAGTCTCACTGTTCATTTCTCTCCTGGCTCACTTTTTTGGTCTACTCCAACTTCACGCTCATTTTCTTGGTCTTGCATGCATAAGGCATATCTTGTTTTATTGCACTTTGCAGACACTGTATTATCTATAAATTGAAGATTTGTGGCAGCCCTGGGTTGAACAACTCAATTGGTGACATTTTTCAAACAACTTGAACTCATTCCACATCTCTGTGTCACATTTTGTTAATTCTCACAATATTTCAGACTTTTTAGTTATTATTATATCTGTTACACTGATCTGTGATCACTTTTCTTTGATGTTACTATTGTAATATTGTTTTGGGTCACTTTGAACTGCAACCAAATAAGACAATGAGCTTAATTGACAAATGTTGGTATGTTTTGACTGCTCAACCAACAGCTCCTTGGATCTCCCTATTCCCTGAGACAGAGCAATATTGAAATTAGGTCAATTAATAACTGTACAATGGCCTCTAAGTATTCAAGTGAACAGAAGATTCAGTTGTCTTATCTTGAGAAATTTTCACAGCCAACCCAAGCTTCAGCAATCACCACCCTGATCAGTCTGCAGCCATTAACATCAAGGTAAGACCCACCACTGGTAAAAAGTCTATGACTATTTTTTAGTAGACAACGATCATTTTTTGGTAATAAAGCATTTTTAATTAAAGCATGTACAATTTTTAAGACGTAATAAGCAATAGCACACTGCTGGGTAACCAAAAAACTCATGTGACTTACTTCATTGCAGCTTTTGCTTAATAAGGTAGTCTGGAACAAAGCCCACAAAATCTCCAAGGTCTGCTCATATTCCTTTACCCCCTCTTCCCACCTCACGTTTATGTGCAGTCTTTCTCCATTAGAATGCCAATTATTTGAGGGCAGAAAGTGTCTTGTTTTTCTATGTTCCTTATTTAGCTCAGTGTTTTGCATATAGTAAGTGCTTAAAAATGCTTTATATAATTCGAATCTTTTTTTTTTAATTTTTATTTATTTTGTTTTTAATTTATGGGATAAAACAAGCATTTCCATAACATAGTATAATTTAAAAAAGAAATTAATTGCAAATCTATTCTGTACAACTTTGTATTCCTTTAAAAGTTATCATGTAAATTTCTTTTTTTCTTTTTCTTTCTGCCCTCCTCCATCCTTGAAAGGATTACACCTGCTTAATATGGTGATGTGATATGATGTAATCAGGGTGATGTGACAGCCCAATGAGCTAATTCAAACTCAGACCAATTTAAAAGAAATAGAATGTTCATTGCCACTATACTCTGACCTCTCCATATGGTTACCTTTAGATACTAATATGTGCATATGTATGTATGTATATATACACATATGTATGTATATGTATATATACATATATACATAAAATCATTCTATACACTATCAATTCTCTGGTTGTAGATTGATTCTCCGTGTGTGTGTATGTATGCGTGTGTGTGTGTGTGTGTGTGTGTGTGTGTAAATTTAAATCTAATATAACACTAGACTCAAGGCTCTGAGGTAGAAGTAATCCTCTTCTAGGTCAACCTCTCTTGCAAGTACCTCTCATCTCACTTTCTCCTTTCCTTTTGATGGTTGAAACAGTTGGGATGGGAATAGGGACTGGACTTGTGATTTCAGTGGGATAGAGAACTCTCAGGTAAATAAGTTCCATCTACCAATGCAGATCAGTACCTTCCCTGCAACTCTAGGGTCTTGGAGAGTTGCCTAGGGCATGGATATGTTAAGAAATAATGAGCCCAGTCTAGCAGCCAGTATATATTAGAGGCAAGACTTGAATCCAGATCTTACTGGCTTCAAGGTGAGTTCTCTATACAGTGCTTCTTAAACTGTGGATTGTGACTCCATAAGGTATTGTGTAATTGAATATATGGGTAACAAAAAAATTAGAGGCAGTAAAAGGTTTCTGAATGTACAACAACCAGAAAGTAATTCAAAAGCAAATGAATCTGAGATGTTTCTGGCAACTCTTGCCAGTGTTGCACCATGTCTTCACTACAGCCTTGGTTCTGAACACAGCATGGATGATTATAAAATCAAAATATCTGTCAACTCGGAAAAGAACATTCAATGCACCCTGCATCCTGCAGTATCAGATATTCTGCCAAGATTTAATTCTTTATGTAGAAATAAACAAGCACTTCTATCTCATCAATATTTAAATTTACTTTTGTCATTAATAAATGGTAAAATTATATATATACCAAAAAATCATTTTAAAATAAATTTCTTTATGAATTATCATAAATAAACATTTGATTTGCATACCTATTTTATATACCTATATGCCTCAGGTCCCATAAAAATTTCTCAGGTTAAAAGGAGTCACCAGTGGAAAAAGTTTAAGAAGCCCTGCTCTATACAAGGTCACACTGCCTCTCTCAGCACATAGTGAAGAGGTGATAAATGCCTTTTTTCCCATCCATCCATCCATTGGTTCTTTAGTAGATTGTTGATACCTTCCCCCAATGCAAATCATCCTTTTTCTCTCCTTAATCTTCAGTACAATATCAGAATAGAGTTCCCTAAACCATCTGAGTTTCATTTTACACACACACACACACACACACACACACACACACACACACACACACACACACACGAATGTGTGTGTATACACTGTTACTACTTCTTACATGCAATATTTCTCATATAATTTGCTTTCTACCTAAATTTATTTCTGTGTGTGGTTGACTTGTCTGCCTTATCACATTGCTGATTCAGATGGAGTTTCTACTCCTATGGATTTTTAGAGGATTGCACCAGCTCAATACAGGTGATCGGGGTGATGTGACAGCCCAAAGGGCTAATTCAAACTCAGGCTATTTTAAAGAACCAGAATGTTCAGTCCCATTATACTTTGACCACATCATATGGAATTGTTAATTAATTCAAATAGTTCTTGCCATCCCATTTTAGAAAGGACATTGATAATGTGGAAGGCATTTAGAGAAAGGTGGCCAGAAAGATGAGGAACTGGAAACCATGACATACAATGATCAGATAAAAGAATTGGGAAGCTTAGCCTCGGGAAAAATTGTGAGTAGGAGGTATAATAGCAGCCATCAAGTGTTTTGTAGTACTTGAATCTGCTTGACTTGGAGTGACAGAATTTAGAACAATGGGTGGAAGTTACAGCAAAGCAGATGTGGATGTCAAGAAAAAAAAATTCCTAACAATTAGATCTCTCTTAAAATGGAATGGACAGACTCTACAGGTAATGAATGCCCCATCAGCCAGCAGACTAGTTGTTGGTGACCATTTATCAGGAGTGTTGTAAAAAGGATTCGTGTTTGGGTATAGGTGGGACTAGATGACCTCTAAAATTCCTTCCAGTGCTGAGGTTATATGGTTTCTATAGTGATGACACTCTGACCTCACTCTTCCCCCTGTATCTCCCCTTGGAGTTCTGTGAGCACCCAAATAAATGTGTATATGCTTGTTCTCTACTGATATTGACTCAAGCCACCACTGATTGTGTTCCCCTCTACTGACAGGACATAGGGACTAATTCTGCAGTTTCATTTAACTACTTACCATCAATTTGCTTTTAAAAAGAAATATTTACTTTGCTGATATAGCAATTAAGAAAAAACTACATATTTTACCCCAACATCTCAAGCACACGTTCTCCCCTATCCCAGTTGGGCTCTAGGGAGAGTCTGCTTAAACTTAGCTCAGTTCCTATAAAAGTTTGTTCTCTACCAAGTTTGTGTCTAAAGGTGACCTTGTTCCTGGATGAGTCTTCGCATCAGGTATGACTGGGCTGAGTCCCAAAGGTTACTCTCAAAGGTCACTCCTTTCTCTTTGTGATAGCAATGATGGGCAGGCTGCAAAACCAGGATGCTGGAATGTTAGGACACTGGCCTCTTGACCTATTTAAAACTGACAATAGCAAATCTCTCATCTTATCACCTAAAATGGAAAAATACAAACTCAGAGACAAGAGATCAAGGTTTATTTCATAGGGCCACACATGCCTTAGAGGAGAAGGACTTAGGCCTTCCCCCATAAAAAAAATATCTCTCACTGAACACCATCAGCAAAGGCATCAAACCAAGGGAGAGTACCTGAAATTAATGTGACCCAAAATAATTGCCCAAATGAAGCAAGGTCTTTACATTCCACTGTAATTCCATTCCAATAAAAGATATTTTTCATTAAGAATATTAGTTGAAAATGTTTGGATATTGGTGCTCCTAATTCTGATGGGAATATATGTGCAGAAATATGTTCCACTGTTTAAGGTAATTCCTGTGGATTTTCTTTGTTCAGTTAGCACTTTATGAAAATGTCTTACAAATAAGTAAAATCGCCATGTATTATTTGCCAATTGTAGCAGACTTCTTGCATATAATATATTTAATATGTAGTTATATATTTTGTGTTAATATTATCAAATTATTCTTACATTTTATTATTATATTAAATTTAATTTAAAATTTGTCCCATTCCACTACTGATCTCCCATGACTTTAAGTGTTATTGCAACCTTTGTAAGAAAAGGTATTCTTTATATGATTATGTGCAGTGCATGTAATTTTAAAAATCTTTATGAAAATTATATATTTAAGGAAATGCTTTTTAGATTATCACATGCTCTAGAGACAGAAGGAAAATAACTTTCTAAAGAAAATCTTCAGTTGTAAGTTTCTCCTAACTCACAGATGAGAGCTTGATAATTATTATAATTATATTGATCTGATGATATCTAGTACTATCATATACAGTGTTCTAATGGTAACTTAATAGCTTGCTATGTCAGACTTAGTGAAAATACCAATATAAATGTCAAAAGGGAGAAAAGAAAAAGTGTGTATATTTGTGAATGTATATGCATACATCTATGTATGTGCATATATGTGATTTAGATATATATGCATACATATATATTTATATGGCATATATTATATATACCCACAAAACAATAAAAATAAGCTCAGATACTTGTTTATAGGCGTATTTAAAGGCTAGAGGAATTATTTGAGTACTGAATAGCTGGTACCAAAGTCATCAGTCATCATATTTTTTGTGATAAATGGATTTTATTTTAATGAGAGGATCTAATTACATAGAGAAATGAAGAGTTCAAATAGTAAGAGCACTTTAACTCCAATCACTATATATTATCCTTAATAACATTCAATCCTCTGTAGATTTTTGCTAGGTGGTAAAATGTGTTGTAGGTTTCAGAATACAAAGAGTTCTCCATTCATTGCTTTAGGAGAAAGGTCAAACCATTAATTTCTCATCTTCATAAAAATAGCAAATTGAAAAATTGGGGAAAGGGTGTAAAAAGCCATAGCAGTAAATAGAGATTTATAAGTGTGTGTTTTTGTTCATTTTCCTGAGATAACAAATCTACAGAGCATTGGCCCAGATTACATTCAAGAAAGCCATGTGTTTTTAATTGCTTCAGTAAATTTTGAAATCATAAAAGTATGTTGGACCTCAATAGGACCTGTGATGGAATTGTCTGAATAGGCTAGAACACTGGATTGATACCAGCAAGATGATACCCAAAAGTATGAGGATTTGAGAATTTTTAGTTTAAAAGAACCAGAATTTAATTCTCAACCTGATCACTTTGAGAGTATCATTATCTTTGAACTGGAATTCAGTAGATGAAATTAATTCTTAAAGAGACCACAGTCTCTTTAATTCTTAAATTAAATGGAATTCTTAAAGAGACCACAGTCAGCAAAAGACAGAGAGGAAGAAGGGAGACCTCAAGAGCTCAGTCAAAAAGAATCAGTGGCATAAGGAAAACAGACAAATGGAGAAAGAATGAGTAAGGCTAAGTTGTAGCAGAAAGGGAGAAACAAAGAGAAACCAAGAAACCCTACTGTGGATCAGAAGACTGGGAATGAAGCTACCTGTTGTATTCATCTCTTCAAAGATTATGGGAAGTTCAAAGATTTGCTCTTTTTCTGGACTTCTGCTCCTAACTCTATACTAACCCCATATCCTTACATTCATAATGTATTAGTTTTGGTTTTTAGGATGTTATAGTTGCAAAAATCTGTCCTCACTCTAAAGAATGCAAATGAACAAATGGTACTTTCAACAGATGATTGTAATAGTAATCAGTTTAGCAGGATACTTAGCACTACTAAGTGCTAAGTGTGGAAGATGCAAACTGTCCCACTGTTGAGAAGGCATGAACTCCTCTGTTGATGTGGAAGAAGGGGATTGGCTGAGCCCCTGTTGATGTGGAAGAAGGGGATTGGCTGAGGTGTGTATATAAGCAAAAATTCTAGAGACAGAGACAGAATTGGAATTTTGCTCTCCTCGAAGGAAGAATCCTGGACACTGAAGCCAGCTGAGGCAGAGAGCATCTGAGAGACAGAATTTGAATGCTGCTCCTGCTGAAGGGACAGAGAGAGAGAAAGAGTTTCTCTCCCAGCATCTGGAAGCTGAGAACTGACTGAGAACT
>CM053587.1:132828591-132844447 GCA_028646515.1 Pseudochirops corinnae | reverse complement strand
CCTGTGTAACATTTTTTAAAACCTTACTTTTAATTCCTTTCCTCTCACTTCCAGTGTTCAATCAATTACTGAATAGTGTAGATTCTCTTCGATTCAATGTTACTTGACTTTATTCCCAACTTTCTATTCACACTGCTGCTACAATCCTGTTGGCCTTTATTACCATCTACGTGGTGATTGGTCTTCCAAGCCTTATATCCCACTGTCTCTAATTTCATTTATTAAGTCATCCATCAAACAGTTTCCATATTGAACTTCTTTAAATAAAATGTCATTGAAATCTAATCATGTCATTGAAACATATATCCATGGAAATTTTGAAGGTCACACAATATTTATAAAATTCACGTATTTCTTACTGGTTTCACTTTCTCCATCCTGACTGCATCTTATTGAATCCTCTCTGGTATCTGCCTTTTTCTTTAGTTCCTTTAGAGAAGGCTTGGAATGAATATCATATTTTAGCTGCACCATTTCCACAGTATGATTTCCATATGGTAAATTGGCAAAATGGTAAATATGGAAACAGAACACAGTAAATAACAATCTGGCAAGCAAATAGCCAAAAGGAGAAATAATTAAGAAGCTAAAACTGAACTGTAGTGAAACCCTAAGTATATCAAACATTAAAAATATACAAGACACAAATGATTGTGCCTCGTTTGTTTCATGAAATAACTGGTAGATGACAATTGAGGAATTGTATAGTGTTGGAAAGTTGCCATGGGACTAGAAGTGGGCCAGTGTTATCCAGATTCTCAAGACTGAGAAACAGGTCAGTGTTACAAATTACAGATCGGTTACGTTGATGTCTAACCCAGCAAAATTATAGAATGCTTTGGGAAGGAACAAGTGGTGATCATTATTGGTTAATTAAGAACAGATATACTGGACTACTCAGATTTCAGTCTTTTTTTTTTTTAACTGGTTTTCTAATCTAGCAGATTTGGGGAGTTGCAAAGATATAATGTGTCTAGATTTCAACATGGCAGTTGATAAAAGCCCATGGATATGATGGTGAGATGTGGATCCTGTAATAGTACAAATAAGGGGATTTTGAATTGTTTAAATGAATTGAGGTTAATATGAGAAAAGAAGATCTCCAATGGTATAAAACAGGATTCTGTTCACAGTCTGGTTCTATTCAGTGGTCTGACCAGAATGAAATGATCAGAATCTAGTAGGATTAACTAGTAATATATTAGAGGACATAATCATTAGGTTTCCATGGGAGCTTGTGTGCTTGAAATAGTGGGCTTTAAGCTTAAAGATGAAATTTAATTAAAGTAAATATGAAGCCCTATACTTTGGTCCAAAAAATCAACTGCATAATTATAGTATGAGTAGAAAGCAATTAATGTGAAAAGATGTAGATGTTTTAGTAGGCTGGAGGTTAAATAAAATTTTATTTTATCTGTCATCAGTATAAGAGGCAGTACAGCATAGTGGATAGGAAATTGGCCTGAGAATCTGGAAGACCTTAATTCAAGGTTGTGTGGTGTCAGGCAAGTCATTTAATGTCTTAGTGTCTCTGGTAGCAGCCTAAGAAGAAATGTTGGTGGACAGAGTTTCCTCGGCAAGAATTCTTTCCACCAATAAAATACAGTTCTGGATCATCTCAAGGTGGAGTGAGGAGAGAATCAACAATATAATGTCATAGACAAAAGGGCTTATGAGGTCTTACCTCAAGACTTCAAAAGGTAAATTATTTCTTCAGTATGGATATTCTTTTCACTTATGTAGAACATAATCCTTAGTACATAACTTGGATGCATTGCTGTGACTAAACAGACATGTATGTATACACATGCACACAGATATATGCATATATTCATATGCATGTAAGCATATGTGTATTTGCATGTGTGTGCACACACACAAATATACATATACCTGACCTGATTTTTCTGGCAAAGAGTGCCTCCTTACTCCTTACTTAGCTAGGCTGGTCTTTGGAAGACATTGCTAGACCTTTCTTTCTTGCGAAGATTGGCCAGAGCTTCTGTTCCTCTGGCAGAATCTTCAAAGCTCAGTTATTACCCTAATCAAGGAGGCATGGCAGTTGGTCTGTGGAGCAGAAAGGCAACAGCTGTTGCTGGTAACCCTAATGAGGGCACCAGATGCTTTTCTACTCTGGGACAACCCATAGGCAGCATCTAAAAGAGAAGCCTGAATTTTTTAGTTCCCTCATTTAACATAGAACATCTCTACTGTGCTTTGTGCTATGGGAAGAGAGCAAACATTTTTTAAAAGTCAGATGAAATTTCTTAATGGCAGACTAATGTCATTCCAGGGACCCTATCTAGCTTTGTGGCTTTCCCTGTGTTCATACCCAGTGAATTTCTTGCAAGTTGGAATAAGGAATAATATATATGATGTCTTTAGCATAAAATATCCCGAAACATCAGCTATATAGAGAGGGCTTTGGGTCACAAGGTAAAATACCTTTTGAGTCCTCCCTTATTTTCTTAGGTATACTTGTGTCATGGAAACATAGTAGTCAGGTGTTATGGGACTCCCCCAAAACCAAGGTATAGCTCCCCAAGACAAAGAGACGGAGTGAGAGTAGGATTTTCATGGAGGAATGGGGTCTTAGGCTGCATTAAAACAATCATGTTGTCTAGAGCAAGATGTGATTTAGAATAAAATCCACCTATAAGATGCCACCTTATTACTAATAAATAAATGCTACTGTATATTTACTTTCAGAGATCTCATGGTCATGAAAGATATAATAATGATAGTGTTAACTCATGAATACTAAAAGTAATTCCAAACCTTTATTGTTAAAGGACCTTTAGAATTCATATTAAAGGTGCTTTCATTCAGTGTTACTGAGAATCTGACTTTATTTCAAATAAGATTCTATATTTCAGTTTCAATCTTTAAAATGTCATTGTTGCAACTCATGAGTTATTAATGTTTACATATATATGTATGTGTGTATGCCATACTATAATTATATTCTGATATTCTAATCATATAGTAAGAAAATAATTGTTTTTAACTTTGAAAACTGTAATACAAGCAAACCTCATTCATGCCTATCTACTAATAGAATATTAATATTTTTTAAAGTTTCTTTTCTACAATCAGTCCAGGCAATCAGTAATATTTATTAAGCATCCACTATATGCCCAGCATGGTACTAATTGCTGAGGATACAAAAAGAAGCATAAGACAGTCCCTGCTTTCAAGAAGCTTACAATCTAACAGAGGAGACAACACGAAAACAAATATGTACAAAACAAACTGTATACAGGACAAATAGGACATACTTAAAAGGGGGAAAACAGAACTGAGAGATGGAGTATCTTGCTTATAGAATAGCCAGGAGACCGATGTTACTGGATGAGTAAGTGCTAAAGTGTAAGATATAGGAAAACTGGAAAGGGAAGAGGGGGCTAGGACTTTGCATTTTGTATTTGCTATAAGCAGGAAGGAGTGAGATGATCAGAGCTGCATTTTAGGAAAATTGCTTTAGTGACTCAGTGGATGATAGACTGTAGTGGGGAGAGATTTGAGGAAGCCAGACCCAGCAGCAGGCTATTGTGGTAGTCAAGGTGTGAGGGGATAAGGGCCTGCCCTAGAGTGGTCATACTGTCAGAGGAGAGAAGGGAGAGAAGGGAGAGAAGGGATGTTGCAAAGGTGAAATCTGTAGGCCTTGGTAACAGGTTAGATATATGGAGTGAGAGATAGTAAAGATGACTCCAAGTCTGTGAGCCTGAGGGAGTGAGGGATAGTATTGCCCTTTACAGAAACAGGAAAAGTAGGAAGGGGAATAATTAGGGGGAAAACTAATAAGTCTTCAAAAGAAAACTTACGTAGTTGATATGTTCCAAAATAAATTTAATATCACAGTACTTATAGGAATGAATTGAATTCTTTTATCTAACTTGGAGAATTAATCTGTTTTCCCCACTTTAATGGCTATTTTATCTTTACTAATATTAGATAAAAGACAACATGGATTCTAGAGTGCTGTGCTCAGAGTCAAGAAGACCTGGGTGCAAATTCTACCTTTACCATTTGGTAGTTATATGAACCTCAGCAAGTCAGTCAGTGCCTGTGGGCTTGAAGCATCTCTTCAGGCTTTACGCACTGAGTCATAAATGAGCTGTGAGATGCGTGTGGCAGAAGGAGTTCTGTCAGCTGAAGGAATCTAAGAACTTGTAGCTGGCCTACTTTTTAACTCTTTTTCTTTACCATTCAATTGAAAATGTTTGCTAAATGCCTACTCTGCACCAGAAAACTTTTAGGAAATCTAGATACTAAATCCAGTTCTATTTTTCCTTCTAAGTAGGCAAGTTTATTCTAATCTGGGAAGGATAACTAATTGAATGAATGACACCAGCAGGATCCAAAAAGAACTTGAAAGGCTAAGTTTGGGGCCAGTTTTAACAGAGAGACCTGTAAAATCTTACCTTTGGGGTGAAGAAATTAATTTCCCAAATATAGAATGGGGGAAGTTGGGCAGCAGTTTGACTGAAAGAAAAAAAAAAAGATTTGGAGACGGGTTAAAGGACTGTAACCTTAATATGTGTCAACAATACATTTCCCAGACCCAAAAAGCATGTGGGATCTTTGAGAGGAGAATAGTAACCAGGAAGAAGGGGAAGAGTTTCTTTCTGCCTGGGTCAGAAAACATGGGAAATATTGTACTGAATTCTGTGTCACATGCTAGGAAAAACATTAATAAGGAAAAAAGGTTGAGAATTGGGAGATAAGGATGTTAAAGGCCTCAAGATCATGCAACACTAGGAGCATCTTAAGGAATGAGGGATGTTTTATTGGAAATAAAGAAAATTCAGTGGGGGAGGAGGATTGATAAGGGTCTTACACTTGTCTTCAATTGTGTGAAGGACTGATATAGAGAAGACAGATGACAGGTACAACTTGTTCTACTTGCCTCCAGAAGGCAGAACTACAAACAAGAGGTAAAAATTGCAAGGAAACAAAATTATACTTGATGTGAAGAGGGAAAGCCTTAACAATTTGGGCTCTCCAAAAGTGAAATGAGGGCCCTTGGAGGTAAGGATTCCCTCTTACTGGATATCTGCCAGTGAAAATCAGATGACTAAAGCTAAGGCAGAAATTCCTAACCATTTGAGGGTGAAGTATAGACCACTTTTGAAGTCTTGTGAAGCCTATGGCCCCCTCCTCAGAACAGTGTTTCTAAATAATTGAAGAAATACTCCACTTTAGTTAGAGGTAAGTGAAAATAAAGTTCTATGACTTTCCCATCCAGGTTCACAGACATGCCGACATCTATTGACAACCCCCCTAGAGGATAAAAGACCCCAGATAAAGAACCCCTGGTATGAGCTATTTCAAAGAGAGGAATTCTTTTTTAGGTACAGGTTGGAATTGGTGGCCTTAGGGCTTCTTCCAAATGCCAAAATTCTGTGATGTACTCCATTGTACTTAGGAAATTTTCATCTGTAGAGTCTCTGTCTCATTAATCTTGCATTTTCTCAGTATTTAAAATTCCAAAGCTATTTCTCTTATATATGCCATGACCATCCTGGATCCAAAGCCAGCCCTACATGTTAACACATCCTGAACAGTTGACACTTTGTGTGTGTTGCTGTCATTGGTTGTTGAGAAAGTTGTGTGACAACTTAAGCAGCTCTGGCACTGTGGGTGATATTTTTAGAAGCTGCTGCCTGTCATTAAGATCCTGTAGTGGGTTATCCTCTCTCTCAGCCCTGATTCCAGCTTCTCTACTGCCCTTTCTTGTGCTTTTACTGGGGCCATCCTCTGATTTCCCCAATTTTATTTTATTCTCATTTCTTTGAAGTCTCCCTGTCATCTTTCTCTGTGCTTTTTCCATGTGTCTATTATTCTGAGAATAATTAAACCCTTATTTATAGCAAATTAATGGGTAATGATAGAATATAACTTCTTGGCTTTCACACAGATTTCAATAGATTTTTAAAAGCAAAAGCAACATGTATACTTTCAAGTTGTAGAATGTTGGAGACAGGAAGAAATTTAAAGAATGTCTATTTCAACTCCTTCATTTTAGAGATGAGGAATTCGAAGGCCCAGAGAGTTTTGAGGCAGTGTGGTATGGTGAAAGAAGAATTTACTTTAGAACTGGAAGACATGTCTCTGCCACTTATCATCTAGATCAACTTGGTTAAGATATTCTCCTCTATGAACCTTAGGGTCTTACTCTGTCAAATTATGACAGCACTTTCACTAATTCCTTCACAGAAGTGTTGTAAGGATCAAAACAGAATTTATATAAAGTGCATGTACTACTTAGTGCAGCTAGATGGCAAAGTGGATAGAGTGCAGGGCCTAGAGTCAGGAAGACTCATCTTCCAGAGTTGAAATCCAACTCAAACATTTTCTAGCTATGTGACCCTGGGCAAATCACTTAACCCTGTTTGCATCAGTTTCCTCATCTGTAAAATGGACTGGAGAAGGGAATTACAAACCACTCCAGTATCTTTGCCAAGAAAACCCCAGTGTCGTGAAGTATCAGATGGACATAACTGAAATGACCAAAGGAAAAAACATGTACTATTTATGCAAAATATATTTACTTATGTACAGTAACCTATAAAGTGTTGTGGAAATCTGAGGGGTGGGGGGTTTGTTTGGTTGGTGGTGGTTGTTGTTTTAATTAAATTACTTGTTCATATTTACATAAGCAGTAACAGGAGTTGTTCAGGACTCATTTCCCTATCCCATCCTGCCTCTGGGAAATCTCTTGGAAAGGCAATGTGGAAGATGGGAAGAGCACTACAACTAGAAACCAGACCTATATACTAGTCGAGATTCTTCCACATCACAACTGGGCAAGTTACTAATAGGCCTTTCTTGTCTGCAAAATTTGGGGGTAGGGTGGAGATTAAATTAGATAATTGCAAAGACCTCTTCTACCTCTAATATTTCATGATTCTGCATTTTAGGAAGAACAATTATAATATGCATTGATTCATCCCAAATCAATATATCAGAACCAAGCTGGTAGGAAATTGTGTATATCTGTTTTGAAGACATAAGATTGAAAGATATGAATATGCAAAGAATAGACACTAGGTGACACTGTTTTCCCACATTCTGTTCCTTCCACTCTAGTGTATACTACTGTAAAGATTCTTTCCTCCCAAGTGTATTCTAGAACAGGAATGTTTGTGTTCTTCTATATCTGGAAACTTGCACTAGTGGGTCAGGATAGTGTTATTAAAACAAAATGAAAATTTTTTATTCAAAAGTTGTTGGTTTTTTGTTTGTTTTGGGTTTTGTTTTGTTTTGTTTTTTCCCTAACAGAAAGACTGATTAATGTGTGGAAATGATCCTTTACTTCCAAGGAATTGTCTGTGTCCATCAGAAGGACAAAGTAATTTCCATTATGAAAAGCTTGTTGTTACTTCTTGATAGATATTATACACCCATAGTATGTTTGACTCGGTGCAAAAAAACCCACCATGTCATGCTAGACTTTGTCCCTTAAAACAGTGGTCAAATAGACACCAGTTTAATTGTCACCTCCACTAGGAGGGCAAATTAGAGTTTGTTGGCCTCAATGGTAAGACTGTGACATAGGACAGAAAAGAGGAAGTAAAGGACAGAATAGTCTCAAAAGAAATTGAGAGACTAAGAGAAAGGAAAAAGGGGGGAGGGGACCCAAGAAGACACAGAAAATTGTAGAGTGTCAGTAGCAATCGTACTGTCCCTAACATCCCTGGTTGTCTGCTCTTTCTAAGTTTATCATTTCAATCAATAGGACACTCATTGTGCTTTTGAGATACTCAGGATATGATTTAAACAGAGACTGAAAACACAAAAATAAATAAAGAAATAAAATTTAAAAGCCTCCTGGAAGTTAAAAAAATATTTAACAAATTTTTTTTTCTTTTTTATGTTTATAAATTTTAAATGAAAACAATAGAGGAAGGAATAAACATCAAGAAAGCTTATGGGATATAAAAGTAGGATGTCAATTTCCTATGTGGTTCTATTTGCTAAACATCATGGGGCCTCAATGCCTGGTCATTAGCAACGGTATATCTATAAATCACAAACCTCCCTCCAAGGAAACCCTTCCCTTATCTTTAATAATTAATTATGTTTTATTAATTAATTAATCATCATTAATTAAAACCTGGTCCTTAATACACTGTAAAAGATGACCTTTCTTTTACTGACTCCTCCATTTACTTTAATCTCTCAGAACTGCTTTAAACTGAGAGTGCACCAAGCAGTTATTGAATTCTTTAGTGTAAACTACAGTTATATTTTAGGGACAGGATGGAATAGTGAATTGCGAGGATTGTTATAAGGATAAAATCAGCAACTAGATGGCGCAGGGAATAGGTAGAATGCTGGACCTGGAGTCAGGAAGACTCCTCTTCCTGAGTACAAATCCCACCTCAGACATTTAGTATACTATCCTTGACAGTCATCTAGGTTTCATTTGAATACCTGTAGGTATAGATAGGACACAGTGGTTAGAGTCAGGAAGGTTTATGTTCCTAAATTCAAATCTGACCTTGCACACCTAGCAGCTACGTGACTCTGGGCAAGTCATTTAACCTCACTTGCCTCAGTTTCCTTATCTGTAAAATGAGCTGGAAAAAGAAAAGGAAAGCTACTCCAAGTATCTCTGCTAAGAAAAATGTAAATAGGGTCACAAAGAGTCAAACACAACTGAACATTATGAGTACCTGTGTTTTATTGAGCTTATTAAGTCATCTATAGCTAAAACATTTTTTTGAGGTGGCAAGAGTATCTCTAAAAGGCAGAAGTACTGCATTCAACTTCTCAGTCTGCCAAATGTGTCTGACTTTAGATAATTAACTTGGTAAATTCTCTTGGGTTCAATTCCTTTGTCAATCATAAAACCTTGAACAATTAGAACTGCCTAAATATGGAATGAGCTGTGTTAGGGGAGGGAAAAGATAAATACCTCCCATCAGAGGAATTTAAGTGAAGGCTAAAATAACTACTATGACTGGATGGCCACAAATCCTAAAGGGTTATTGAAGGTAGAATACTTTACTTGAGTAGGGATTTGACTAGATAAATTCTGAGATATTTTCTAAGTTCTAGATTATAACATTCTTTGAAAATGACAAATTTTGAATAGTCTATAATTTTCTGGGTGGCTCAGTGGATAGACCACTGGAACCTAGTGTTAGGAAGACCTGAGTTTAAGTGTGACTTCAGATACCTAGTGATTGCGTGACCATGGAAAGTCACTTATCAGCTGCCTGCCTCAGTTTCCTTATCTACAAAAAGCGGAATAATAATAACACCTACCTCATAGAATTGTTGTGAGCTTAAAATGAGATATTTGTGAAACATTTTGCAAAACTTTAAGCAATATGTAAATGCTACTTACTATGTGCTTTTTTTTTTTTTCAAATACAGGCAGTACTCTATATATTAACTGAGAGAACTATAGAATCCCTCTTATCTGAAACTCAGAAGACAATTTTTTTTATTTTAAAAAAATGTAAGGTCATAAGTGGAAGTCAGGGCAAGTCTGTTTAACTCACTTGCCAGAGAATTTTGTGATGGACCTCAAGAACCTAAGTTACCTCCATGTTCCAATGAGGTACTGGAATGAGACTTCTGCTAAAAAGGGAAATTCTTCCCTCCCCAAATTGATCACATATATATTTTATAGGTACTTCCAGGTCAGAACAATGATGGCACGCTTCTGAGAGGTTTAGCTTGCCAAGTTTAAAAAAGAGCATTGTCCAAATATCCTGGGAATCCAGAATACCCTGCTATGGACCCTGATCTCAAAATAGTTAAGCTTCTTTTTAGGGTAAAATTATACTTCCCAGAATTTTATGGAGTCATTGCCAATCTAGCTACACACACACACAGTATGTATGTGTGTATATATGTATGTACATATATATATATATATATGCATGTATATGTATATATGTGTATGCATGTATTTAATACATACATGTATATATGCATATTGTCTTCCCCATTAGACTATAAACTCCTTTATAATATCAACAATAATAGCAGTAACTAACATTTACATCATGCTTTCCTATGCACCAGGCACTGAGCTAAGCACTTTACAATTATTATCTCATTTAAACCTCACAACAACTCAGGGAAGTGGGTGTTATTATTATCCCCATTTTACAATTGAGGAAACAAACAGAAGTGACCTGCCTAGGGTCACACAGTTGGTGTCTGAGGCCAGATATGATGTCAGGTATTCCTAACTCCTGGTCTTATGCTATATCCACTGTTATGTCCTTTATATACTTATGCATGTATATATTGTCTTCCCCAATATAATATAGACTCCTTGAAGTCAAAGACTGTTTTCTTTTTTTGCATTTGCATCCCTAGCACAATGTCTGTCACATAGAAGGAATTTAATTAATCATTGGACTGATTCAGTATAATCATAGATGATGAAGTTTAATGCAATAAAAGTAAAAGATGTTGGGAGTATATAGTCTAACCCCATAATTTTACAGATGAGAAGACGGGGGTCTAAAGAGAACTAACTCGCCCAAGGTCAAATATATAACTAGACGTTAAAGAGGATTTTAAACTCAGGTCCTCTTACTACAAATCCAGTGCTCCACTGTGGCATGGGCTTGGTACCAGGCTATGTATCTACTAGCTGGGTACTAGACCTATGAAGACTGGGCAAGCTCTTTACAAGAAGGCTAACTACTAGAAAATATTTTTCTTTTGGCAATGGTTATCCATGGAATGAAAAGACATGCAAATCACTCCTTAATACTGTGTAGCTCATTTCTGCTTCAGGAAAGATGGTGGCAGAGTGAAACGGGTAGACTGAACTATGTGTACAAATTACACAGTTCTAAGATCATATGCAAACATTAATTTAACTGTCTGCACTCAGTGTGTAATCTTCTTACCATAACCCCAAAGTTAATTTAGTAAAGAATGAATTGAGCCATATCTGTATCAACATTCTCAGTGTAAGTAAAACCCAAAGACATGTCACAGTTCAATGGAGAGACAGCATCATATTCTCTCCAGAAAAGTCAATGAAAGGCTTAGCAGTGTTGGAATCACCTTGCAGACAATGCAACAGCAACAAAAACCCTCATTTCATGAGACATTTGATCAGTTTGCATTTCAGGGCTCGGTATGAGCATTAGCAAAAAAGAAGACCATGAAGATAATCAACTAATTTATCAATATACTCACAGAGGAAAAAGAACTAGATGAATGCTGTGGATATTTATTAAGATGATGATATAAATTAAGTCAGCAGATCTGAAGAGGATCAGTGACTTCAATAAGAAAGCAAAAAAGAGAATAGGTTTGACCAAAAAAAAACCTGTTTTAAAAAATGTTGTCTAAGATTAAGAAATGATAGCTCCCAAATGTAATAGAATCTTCAAGTCAACTGAAGTGAGCATAAATTGTTTCTATCTTGTAACTAACAGTTATTCAAGCTGGAGAAGTGTTATAAAAGGTGTAAGAATTATAGGAAAAAAAACAAAAATAGGTACAGCCCATTCACCATCCTCCAAAAATTAAAAGAATAAAGGATATGGAAGGTGGGATGATATATTAGATAATGGATATAATATAAAGACAAAATGTCAGTAAAATATTGTCATAAAGAACATAATGCAAGAGAAATCCTTTAAAAATCCCTGTATTATTAAGTATAAAATAGCAACAAAAAATAATAAAACATCTCCAGTATGTTGGGAGAGTTCACAATAGATAATTTATGAGAAGACACAGAAAAAAATTGGAATAAGAGGGTCCAGGACAGAGTCTTAGGGTTCACCTTTAGTCACTGGTTATGATGTGGACAATGATTCAGCAAAGAGGAACAAGGAGAGGCAGTCAGACAGATAAGATAAAAACCGAAAGAGTACAGTGTCAGGAAAACAGGAGAATCTACTCAACAGTGTCAGATGCTTCAGAGAGGTGAAGAAAGTGGAGAAACTATAAAAAGCTGTTGTTTCTTGTTGTTGTTTAGTTGTTTTAGTTTAGTCATGTTTGATTCTTTGTGACTCTATTTGAGATTTTCTTGGCAAAGATACTAGAAGTTTGCCATTTTCTTCTTCCGCTCATTTTACAGGTGAGGAATTAAGACAAATAAGTTAAAGTGACTTGCCCAGAGTCACATAGCTAGTAATTATCTGAGTAAATATTTGTAAATTAGTAAATATTTGAACACACAAAGATGAGTCTTCCTAACTTCAGGTGCAGCACTTTATCCACTGGGCCATCTAGCTGCCCTTAAAAGGCATTAGATTGGCAATCAAAAGGTTATTGGTGACTTTGAAAAGTGCCGTTTCAGTTAAATACTGAAGTCAGAAACAAAATTCCAAAAGGTTAAAAGTAAATAAGAATATAAATGGAAGCAATGAATATTGATGTCTTTATCTATTTCTTTGGCCAAGAAAAGGAGAGGAGATATGGAATGTTGGCTAATAGGGATGGTAGGATGTGGTATGTTTATAAGCATCATGGAAGAAACCAGTTAATAGGCATAGATTGAAGTTTAAAGAGAGATAGGGTGAAAGAGGCAGTTTGCTGAAGAAGGTGGAAAAAGATTGGACCAAATATACATGTGGAACAGTTGAACTTAGTAAAAATTAGGACAACCCCTTCATAAGGGACAAGGAAGACAAAATAGTGAAAAAGTTTGTGAGATGAGGAGGAGAGGAAAAGCTTGTGCCAAATGGCCTCAGTTTTTCATAGCAGAGGTAGAAAAGTGAAGAATGAGGATGAAATCCTAAGCTGAGAGTAAGGAAAGGGGGTGGCTAGGAGATGCTTGAGGACAGGAGAGGTCTGGCATAGTCAACTGTAGTAGGTGGGATAGAGATAGATGCAAGCAACACTAAGCCTATATATAGAATTATGAAGTACTACTTTGTGTGGAAGCAAAGAAGGAACAAATTTATAGAATTGATATTATAAGTATATTATGAATAAGAAGACAAGAATGGTAAAAAAAAAAAAATGGATTCTCTTCTTTTAACAGGGCTGGCATACCATTGTTTATGTTTTAATAAAACCTATATAGAAATCCAAGGTGACACTGGATGGCGATGGGAGGGGTAACCTATGTGCAGAAATGTTTGAATTTTCCAATTGGCTCTAATTCACATATAGTAGCCAAGTTTACTGTGAAAATTTGATTATTTTTACTTTTTTCTTTAAAGGATTTTCCAAAGTATTTTAGTTATCTTAATCTATGTTCATAGTGTGCAGAAACTCATAAGAAGATTAGGGATTTATGAGTTGCCTGAGATAAAGGAAATTAAACAAATGAGTAGAATTAAAATATCAATATAAACACAGGCTCTTCAATAATAGGATTTAAAATGGACAAAGTTAAGCTTTCCTTATTGACATTTTTCCCCCTGAAAACCAAATAGCCTATGTTTCTTGTAATTGTTTCTTTTTAATGAATCATAATTTTTATAAAAGACACAAGCAATTACTGGGGCCAGATAGAGTTACTTTTTTCCTGAAAGGATAAGAGAAAAACACTTTCCTTAGAAATATAAAAGTAATTCTTTCATGTTACACAATGCTTACCATAGTTTAGTGAGGATATTTATATTCTGGAGAATATTCAAAAGAGGGCAACCAGGATAGGTAGAGGACAGGAGAACATGTCATAAGAGGATCAGTTCAAGGAACTAGAAATATTTTTCCTAGGGAATAAAAGACTGGGGAAAGTTAGTGTAGGGTTCTTGAAAAACCTGGTTGCCTGTTACATGGAAAAGGGATTAGTCTTGTTGCCACAACAAACAACAGTATGTAGTTCAAGACTAAAAAAAATGATAAATACACATATACATATATATGCAAAATTTACATATACACATATATGCTATACTTCATTTTGAAATCTTGAAAGCATAGCTATACATGTCTAAAGAAGAAGAATATCTGGTATTTATACAGTGTCTTAAGGCATCAGAAGTATCTATTTATAATGTAAAGTTGCAAAGTATTTCATGTGTTACCTTCTTTCATCTTCACAGAAAACCTCTGAGTGCGTGCAATTATTACCCCATTTTATAGTTGAGGAAAGTAAAGTTAAAGAGGTTAAATGACTTCGCCAGAGTTAAACAGCCAATGCCTGAGGCAGGATTTGAACTTAAGTCATCATAACCCAAAGTCTAACACTCTGTGTGCTGCTCTACTTAAGTGATTGTTGTTGTTCAGTCATTTTTTAGCCATATCCAATTCTTTGTTAAGCCCTTTAGGGCTTTTCTAGGCAAAGATAATAGAGTTTCCTTCTCCAGCTCATTTTACAGGTGAGGAAACTGAGACAAACAGCATTAAATTCCTTATTTAGGGTCACACAGCTACTAAGTGTTTGAGGCTGGATTTTTACTCAATTCTTCTTGACTCCAGGACTGATTTTTAATCACTATGCCACCGAGCTTTCAAGTATAGGGTCAGCCTTTGAGTGACTGATTTATTGTATAACAATAGATCATTACTCCATTTCTGATATCTGGTCTGATTCAATACCATCTTCATCTTAGCCACTGGAGTTAGAACCCTAATCAGAACTGACAAAGGATCCCTGGTGCTGACAAAATGACTTTATTAACCATAACAGAAAGAATTGCCAAATGAGATAGAATCACATTTTAGAGGAATAGTCTAAAAAACACTTGGTATCTGAATATCATAGAGTATGCTCTGTCAAGATTGTCTAGTTTTGCTTGCAGTGGACAGAACAGTGGAATAGAATGAGAAGCCCTGTGTTCAGCTCCCCAATGTACCATTTGTGAGCATTGGCATCTTGGGCAAGTCACTTACTAGCTCCCTTTTCTATCTTCCCTCTTTCCAATTCTGATCAGTTCTTGAGAGAGTGATGACAAAGATCAGAGGAGGAGATTTATCTTTCTTAGAAATGTGGGCTTAAATTAAAACAAAAAAGGTCCTCAGCCATATGTCAGTTGATTGATGGTACACAAAATTGCACTAATAAATAACATGTTAATTCTATGCCTTTATCATTGAGGAAAAAGTAAAGATTTGGGCTTTCAGATTGCATCCTGATCATCTCTAACCTTTCTATTTCCAGTGTGATCAGGAATATTTTTCTATCTTTGATATCCTCCCCCTCCACTCCTACTTTCTGAAACAAGGAGATGCAATTCCTATAAACTCCAAGTCAGTGTTTCTTCTTATAATTTGGTATGGGGACTATAGGATGGAAGTAGCTAGGGAGCAGAAAATAAGGAGAGGACCAGGTTTAGTCAGGGGGTTGAGAGTCAAGGACTCTAAAGAGAGGAAAGTTATGGGAAATAATGGGGAAAAGATCAAGAGTAACAGTTCCCAGGGGCAAGAAGCTGTAAGGATTGGTATTTCATTTAACCAAAGAATGCACAGGATCTCAGTGTTAGTTGGATCCTAGAAAGAGTCCTGCTCACCTCATACCTAAATAGGAATCCCCCTTTAAACTGTGACAAGTATTCATCTAGCTTTCATTTAAATAGACTAGTGACTGGGAACCTATTGGTAATCTTCCTGCTAGTATAAAACCCAAAGGTTGCTTCTCACTTCTATCAAATTCAAAGTCATTCTTTTCTACCAAGTCCCAAGGATTTCCCTGTCTTACTCCCTTTCCCACTTATTGCTTCTGACCAAAGTTTTTCCTCTCTCTGACCTATTTCAGAAGAGAAGATAGTTTCATAGATTATACTCATAGAGATACATTCCTGTTCCTGAAATGAGCACATATCCCATTTTGAAATCCTCTGAAAATTTTATTATTGAAAATAATGGCAAAAGGAAATTTATCTTCCATATCCATTGCAATTTGTCTTTTGATATACATATGGATCCTGTGAAGAAAGACAAAGTATACATTGATGATGTGACAAGT
>CM053587.1:132762004-132828091 GCA_028646515.1 Pseudochirops corinnae | reverse complement strand
CATTCAATCGATTCACAATACAGTAATCAATACTCAGTCATTCAATTAATTCACAATACAATAATCAGTCTTCTACTCATGGGGCAAATCATGCATCAACTCAATCAGTCATGAAATACAATCATTAGAAAACCACACAAACCCTTCAACCTTTGGTGTCCAGCAAACCTCAGTTTCATCTAAGGGGAGGCCTTTTCTTCGTCTTGACTCAGGGTGGTCTCTCAGATTCCCTGGATCCCCTTCCAAGGTCCCAGCTCCCTCCTGAATCCACCAAACAGTCACCTGGATTCAGAAGCAGACAGCTCCAAAGTCCTTGTCCAGTCCTCAGAGGTAGACAGCTCCCAGGTCCTTGTCCAGTGGTCAGGGCACACACTGAAGTTCACAGGGTCCGGCACATCTCAAACTCTTCACCACTTCTCTTGCCTGGAACTCAAGGATCAGCCAGGCCAGGAACAAACAAAGTCTTATCCTGGTCATGCTTCTTCAGTCCTCCAGCAGTTCAGCTGGCCCTAGGACCCAGAAGGAATATCGACCCTTCAGGCAGCCTTCCAGGCAAGCCCTCTTGGCCCTCCAGGTAGCCTTCACCAGATTCTGGTCTCAGGAAAATTCCATCTCAGCTCTCAGTCAGCCTCCAGATACTGGGAGAGAAACTCTCTCTCTCTCTGTCTCCCTCTCTCTTTCTCTCTCCCTCCCAAGAAAACTCCAACTCAGTTCTCAGCTTCCAGATGCTGGGAGAGAAACTCTCTCCCTCTCTCTCCCTCTCCCTCTCAGGTGGCTTCAGTCTCCACGATTCTTCCTTCACCAGGAGCAACATTCCAATTCTGTCTCTCTGTCTCTGTAATTCTTGCTTATCCTCCTGTCTCAGCCAATCCCCTTCTTCCACATCAACAGGGGCTCAGCCAATCCCCTTCTTCCACATCAACAGGGGCTCAGCCAATCCCCTTCTTCCACATCAACAGGGGAGTTCATGCCTTCTTAACAGTGGGACAGAGTTTGCACCTTCCACACTTAGCCCCAAGGTACTAAGTACTAAGTATCTGCTAAATTGATTACTATTACATAATGACAGTTGCAAAAGAGGTGGAAGAAAATAAAATTGAGTGAAGATAATTTTAGAAATGAAGGGAGAAATAACTGGAATTGAAGCAATCAAACTTGGGAAGTGGGACGGAGCAGAATTTTAAATCCTGTAGATAAAATTTAAGGTGGGAAAAGCCACTTGAGTGAGCAGGAAAAAAAGAATTTAAAAGGTAGAGAAAGAACCAGAAAATTGCAGTCTCAAGATGAAAGGAATTGATATTAATTGTCATGGTCTTGGAGACATTTCAGAATCCCTGATTAGAATTCTTAGCTTTGTTATTGGCATGGAAATGGAAAATGTCACTGAATTCTGAGGTATTAACTATGGCTCATAAGAATTCATGCCTGCTATGTTTACCCAGAGGAATCTCAAAAGTAAGGACGTTTTCTGATGTGAATTTGTTTTAAATAGAAGACAAAGATGAAGTATCATTTGTATGAGGAGGAAGAAGGGAGTTAACCAACCTTGTCTTTGAAGAAATATCTGCATTTGAAAAACTATTATCAAAACATTATTTTTAGTTTGCATGAATAAATTTGATAGCACATCTCTGTATATGAAAACTTTGAAGCTATAAACTATTTTCTTTCATGAAGTGCTTTGTACTGATATTGAAATTGTCAGATAATGTTTCATTCATGAAATCATGTGGTCATTTGTGAATCGTGGTCACTGCCACAAAAATTATTCTAGTTTTATGAAAATAAATGAGTTATCTCTCAAGAAAAAATATTTGTGTAAATATAGATTTAAAGTAACACACACAAAGATAAAATGAATGAAAATAGGTTTTAAATAAGAAAAGAATGCTATTGACTCACTACTTTGAGTTGTTTTTCCTAGAAGTAGTACAGTGGAAAGAGGCCTGGCTCTGGAGTCAGAGGGCCCACATTAAAATCTTGCCTCTACCTCTAACTACTTGTGTGACCCTGGGTAAGTCATTTCATTTCTCTAAGTCTCAATTTCTTCATATGTAAAATTAGGAGGTTGGACTAGATAGCCTCTGTTTAGTTCTATATTTATGATCCAGCAATTATCGTTCTTCCTAGAATCTCCATTTTAAAGAAGAGTCCAAAGTAGCTGTCTTTCATTCTCCAGACTTTACTATCATGCCCCCAACTAAATATTTCTTTTATATAGAAAAATTCATCTTTTGTACTCAGACTTTCCAAGAAATTGACCCTATAGTATACTAACCAATGGTCATAGACAAGTGACCTTTTAGTCTGTGGTTGAAGACTTCCAAAGAGGTATAACCCAAAACCTCTAGAAGGAAGTCATTCCACTTTTGGACACTTCCAATTGTTTCTCAGTTGCCTTCGTAAACTGTGATGCCCAAAACTGAGCACAATACTCCATGTGATGTTTGATGACGGCACAGTGCAGCGGGACTGTGCCTTTCCCATTCCTGAAAGCTACTAGCCTTTTAATAGAGCCTAACATCTCATTAGCTGCTGGCTTCCATATATCCCTGCTGATTTACCCATGAAAAACCTCAGATCTTTTTTAGAGGAACTACTCTCTAATCATTCCTCTTCTATCTTATACTTAAGAAACTGTTGTTTTATACTCCAGTGTAAGATTTTTCATTTATACCTATTGAATTTCATCTTATTAGTTTCAGCTCAATGCCTTGGTCTATCAAGATCTTTTTGAACATAATTGTTTGTATGTCATCTCCCATGTTAGACCGTGAGCTCCTTGAGAGTGGAGACTGACAGTAGTTCCTTCACCTACTAGTTTAGTAATCCTGACAAAAATAGAAATAAAGCTTTCTGATGTAATATCTTCTGATGAAACTGTAATGGCGTTTTGTAATCATGGCCTTCTTTTCCAGCTGTTCAATTTTTTTTTCAATGATTGATAGAATTTTTCAAGGAATTGAAATCAAACTTACTGACTTGTAGTTTGCAGATTGTTATTATCTTCCCTTTTTTAAAAGAATCAGAACATTTGTCTTTTACTCATTGTGAGGTACTTCTGTTTTCTAGGTTGTTTTCAATATCACAGAGAGTCGTTCATCAATAACACCTGCCAGTTCTTTCAGGTCCTATGATAAAGTTAATCAAGCTGAATTTTCTTCATCAAGGGAAGCTATGAGTTCTCCCAATATCTTTAATTCAACTTTCATATCAATTCCCTATTAGCAATTTGTGTTCTATCATTTCCATTGTAAAAGACATTGTCCTTTACAGAGAAAACAGAAACAAAAATATGTTGTTGGATATTACCATCCCTTCCCCAAACAGAGGTCCTATACTTTTTTAATTCTCCATTTTCTCCCAGTATAGTTTAAGAAAATATCTCATTTTGTTGTCCTTAGGTTTCCTCATCAGCCTCAATTTATTATGAGTACTTGTATTCCTGAGGCTATATGGACAAGATTGTATCATACTTTATATTTTTATCTCTTCTGCTACTTTAACATGCTTCCATTTTCTGTATCTTTCTTTTTCCAATAGATCAGTGAGTTTTGTGTGCATTCACATCTCAAAAGATCTCTGAAGATTCGATCTGGGGGTTCAAAATATGTCTTGATCGTCACAGAATATAAGAATTAGATGATATATTAGAGATCATTTGCACTAAGCCAATGACTTAAGATGAAAAAAATTGAGACCACAAAGGGACACTGACTTGTGCAAGGTCACACAGTAAATGGTAAACATTAGTCTCTAGAGGAAAGATTCACTATATTTTATTTATTTTATGCATGTATTATGAGTAAGAAGTAATAGAAACTAAAAACTAATATAGTATCAGCATGACTATAAACCATGACTATAAACCATAAACTATCTTTTTTAGTTGAGAAGAGAGTCAAGTATCATTTGGTGATTGCCAAATAACATTTTTTTTTAAAGTTTAATTACATTTTAACAGACAGCAAATGACTGCTTACCAAGTGTGGGAGTCAAATCAGCTGTCTCTGTGTTGTAAGACCTCTGAGTTGTAAGAATAAAGAATAAAATCAATGCCAAATTGGAGAAAAAGACTAAAAATAAGAAAAAATGATGTGCCATTGAAAGAATTACAATCTGACATTTTTGAATGAGCTGTTGACACTGAAAAATGGAAATTGAATAAAATAGACTTTGATGCAAACTCTTGATATTTCCTAAAGAAATTCATTAGTGTGAATCAGTTGCAGTAACAAGGAGAGGAAAAACACAGAAAAACTACCTTGACAAATAGACTGATCTCACAAACTCTGTCTGTCTTCCACATAGAGTGATATGACATGTAAGACAATAGTAGTTTAGAATATAATTTAAGTAAAATATTTCCGAGGAGGATGGTGGAAAATTAGGAATGGCAGGTTCATAAAACAATGAGACTGAGAGGAGAGGACAAAACCATTTTTACAGAAAGCTAGTTGAGATAACCAACTAAGTAAAATTATCACAAGGGCAGTCAGAATGGAAATGAAAGGAAGACACCAAGCAGACCAAAAATGGGAAAGATCTCTAAGGATATTTATTACAAACTCTTTTTTTCACAATTAGTGAAAGTGAAGCCACCACATCTGGTCTCTAACTTCACAGTCCTGGATAGGCTGCATGAGACAGGATAAATGGCACTAACGAAAACAAAGATAGGAAGACAGACAACAAACACACTTTATTAAGTGATATTCCATAGTGAGCCACACCTTTATCATCATACTATTGGCTAAAACATATAGGGAATACAATATCTTACTGTGATTATTTTTCTTGACTATGAAAAAACATTTAATTCCAGAGAGCAAATTACCTTAAAGCTTCTCAACAAATGACTCCATGCATATACAAACTGGACAGCTTTCCTTGAAGAATATAACAACAAAGAAAACTTCATAAGACAATCCTCTGCTAATAGCAATTGAGGCATAAACTGGAGGAGTAGGTTCAACAAATGTGTTTGGCATCATTGTGGAAGATAGCTCCAAATGGAAAAGATAGCCTAAAGGGATGATGTGGTACCTCAGGGAACTTCCTTTGATAAAGGACATTGTGTTGATTGTTTCAAGCCCCAGAACATTGCAGACCATCCTAAATGAAAGTGTAATTAGAATGTAATTTAAGTACAATATTTCAGAAGATAGAGGAAAATTAGAAGCAACATTGCCTTATAAAACGGTGCTGAGCCACACAGTCTATCAAAAGACTTCATTCTGTTAATGCAAGAAAAATGAAGTAGATAAAGAAAGCCTATTATAGGAAAAGAACCTATATGTTCAAAAATGTTTATAGCAGCTCTCTTTGTGGAGGCAAAGAACTGGAAATTGCAGGGATGCTCATCAATTGGGGAATGGCTGAATTAGTTGTGGTATATGATTGGGGTGGAATACTACTGTGCTATGAGAAATGATGAGCTCGATGATTTTAGAAAAACATGGAGAGACTTGCATAAAATAATGAAAAGTGAAATGAGCAGAACCATAGTAACAGCAATATTGTTTTAAGGACACTTTGAATGAACAATTTCTTTTGACTATTATAAATACTCAAGTTAACTATAAAGTACATATGAAGAAAGATGCTATCTGCATCCAGAGAGAGAACTGATAAATAGTATGTATAGAATAATTTTACATATATATGTATAGAATAATTTTACATATATGTATACACACACAAACACACCTGTTTGTGAGCTATCTCTGGGGTAGTATGGAGGAGAAAAGAAAAAAAGAATTTATGTGACAATTTTACTGTATATTTGAAAGGAATAGCAAATTGTGCATAGTAGATTTGCAGTTTCATATGCTATCAACCATCTTTTTTTATTGTACTGTGTTATGAAAATTATTGTCCTTTTCCATAAAATAAAATTTAATAATTATTCAAAAAAGAATGCCTGTTATCCACATTTATACATACACACACACATGCATGTGTGTAGCAGAGGTGGCAATCATGATCTCAGGCAAAGCAAATAAAAAATAGATCCAATTTAAAAAGATTCTCAGGGGAAATACGTTTTGCAAAAATTACAATAAATGATGAACTAACATCCAAAAATTTTATATCACATTTCTCTAATAAAGGCCTCCTTCCTCAAATGTATAGAAAACTAAGCTAAATTTATAAAAAAAAAAATAAGAGCCATTCTTTAATTTATTAATGATTGAAGAATATGAATAGGCAATTTTTAGAAGAAGAAATTAAAACTATCTGTAATCCTATGAAAAAATGCTCTAAATCACTATTTATTAGAGAAATGAAAAATAAAACAGCTCTGGGGTGCCACTTCATGTCTCTCAGAAATGACAAATGCTTGTTGGTAGAATTGTGAACTGACTGAACCACTCTGGAGAATTATTTGTAACTATGCCCAAAGGGCTATAAAACTGTGCCTCTCTCTGATCCAGCAATAACACTACTAGGTCAGTATCTCAAAAAGATCATAAAACGGGGAAAAGGACCCACATGTACAAAATATTTATATCAACTCTTTTTTGTGGTGCCCAAGAATTGGAAATTGAGGGGATGCCCATCAATTGGGAAATGACTGAACAAGTATTGAAGTATTATTGTTGCATAAGAAATGGTGAGCAGGTGGACTTCAGAAAAACCTGAAAAGACTTAAATGAATCGATGCTGAGTGAAGTGAGCAGAACCAAGAGAACACTATACCCAGTAACAACAACATTGTTTGATGACCAACTTTGTTGAACGTAATTCTTCTGACCAATGTGAGTATCTAAGACAGTTCCAAAGAATTCATGATAGAAAATGGTATCCACATCCAGAGAAAGAACTGTGGAATCTGAATGCAGGTTGAAACATATTATTTTCTCTTTCTTTTGTTTTGTTTTGTTTTTCTTTCTCATGGTGTTTCCTTTTTGTCCTTCATTTTTCACAGCATGACTACATATGTATTTAGTATGCAAAAATGACAAATGTTGAAGGGAACTAGTTACACTAATAAATTGTTGGTGGAGTTGTGAACTGGTCCAACTATTCTGGGGAATAATTAGGAACTAAGCCCAAAGGGAGATAAAATTGTACATACCCTTTGACACAGCAATACAACTACTAGGTTTGTACCCTAAAGAGATTTAAAGAAAAGGAAAGGAGATGATACATATAAAAAAAAAGTTATATCAGATCTTTTTGTGCAAGCAAAGAATTGGAAATTTGGAGAATTCTTATCAATTGGCAAATGACTTAAGAAGTTGTGTCATGTGTCAAGGAGTACTAATTTTCTATAAGAAATGACAAAGGGATTGTTTCAGGAAAAAAAATGAGGCAATGTGAGGCAAAAAGAATCAGAAGAGCATTGTGCACAGTAAAAGCAGTGTTGTAATGATGATGAACTGTGAAAGACTTAACTACTCTGATAAATTACAGTGATCCAAGACAATTCTAAAGGACTCATGATGAAAAAATGCTATCCACCTCCAGAAAGACCCAATGAATTCTGAGTGCAAATTGAATTTTGATTTTCTGGCTTTCTTTTAAAAAAATCAAATTTGTGCTATTATTCTGATATTCAATTTGGAAATATGTTTCAAAAATTGCTAAATTGGGCATGTTCTAAGATCCAAAAATATCACTGTTAGGCCTATAACCCCAAAATATCAACAAAAAAGGCAAAGTACTTGTATGTACAAAAATGTAATGTAAGGAATTGAAACTAAGGATGTTATCAATTGGGGAATAAATAAATGAATTATGCTATATGAGCTTAATGAAATACTTTTTGTCATTAAAAAAATGACAAAAGGGATGCATAATAGATAAGAGGGCTAGATCTGGAGTCAAAAATATTTGAGTCTAAATCCTGCTTCAGACAACTAAGACCCTGGGCAAATAAAGTAACCTCTCTCAACCTTAGTTTACTAATCCTTAAAATGAGGATAATACCTCTCTGAAGCATAAACTGGAAGAGTTTCTGAGCACCAATGCTTTGCAAACTTTAAAATACTATTTAAATGCTTATTGTTTCTTATTGTTAACCAAATAAACCTGGGAAGACCTGTATTGTCGTGGGCTGCTCAGTGTCCAGCACTAAGCATGATCAGAGATGTGAATAAGAAATGACAAGTCCGGTCATTTCTGATCATGCTTAGTGCTGGACACTGAGCAGCCCACGACACTGTATGAATATAAAGTGAAGTAAGCAGAAACAGGGAAACAATTTGTAAAATAACAATAATATTTCCAAGAGTGGGTCACATATGTATAGCCCCTCCTGTTTGTAGATCAGCTATAGTCAGTAGTTCTGAGCTACAGTAAAGCTAAAGCAGTATGATGAGCCTCTGGGAACAGAGAGGCTGCCTGCAGAAGAACAAGCCAGCCTAGCTTAGAAGATGTAGCAGGTTAGCAATTCCATGAAGATCAGTATTGGGATCAGACCTGTAAGTGGCCCTGGGACTTCTAGCTTGGGAAAAATAGGAAGATCCACCCTCGAAGCAAAGAAAAAAATTGTAGAGATAAACAGCCTTGAAAAACTTAAAACTCAGATCAACTTAAAAACAATGAATGGTTCCAGGAGACCAATGAGGAAGTATATGCTGCCCAATTTCATTTCTTTCCAGGCTATACTGCTGACTTACTTCCACAGAACCTTTTCTACCATGCCAAAGAAACCTCTTCACTTTGGAAGTTCATTTGGCTCCTTGAGAAGCATCTCCATGGAAAGAACCCTATTTCCCTCCAGAATCTCCATTTTAAGGATGTAGCCCTAGTCAACCATGTAATCATTCTCCAGACTGAAATGCTCCCTCATCTCCACAGGACATTATCTACAATGCCCACCATGCCATATACCCACAAACATCCACTATTCAGCTCCCTTTTATATTGTCTCCCTCCATTACAATGTGAGCTCTTTGAGGTCAGGGACCATCTTTCTTTCTGTTTTTATTTGTATTCCTAGCACTTAGCATAGTACCTGGGCATGAGCAAGTGTTTAATAAATTCATGTTCACTAAACTGACCTCCTAACAGAGGTGAGGGACTCAAGATAAAGGAAACATATATTTTTGGGCAAAGCTGATGTTAGAATTTGTTTTGCTTGATTATGCATGGTTGTCACATGGGTTTCTTTTTTTGGATGGGGAGATGAGAAAAAAAAAATACCTGTTGTTTGAAAAAATAAAAAACAGATTTTGAAAAAAGAAGTAACAAGTAAGAGTAGCGTTCAAAATCCCAAATTCATTTATTTGGGAGCTCAGAAAGCCCTAGCAGAGCAACACGAATACCACCTGGGGAGTACTGTAGTGTAGATATTTTTGTAGTGAGAACTGTGGTTTCTTGCATTCCCAACTAAGGTTCCTGAGTAGATCCCTCAGACTTCAGGATGACTGTTTCTCGAGGTCTAGTTAGCGTTTAGACTGGTCAGGCTTTAAGGCCAGGCATTTCAAAGACCAAGGAGCCCTTTACTGATCAGATTTGCCTGAGATTGTTGTGAAGCTAAGCTATTAAAATCTTCCTAAAAGCCATGACAACTCTTACTTGACCTTTTCAATTCTTTATTTTCTTAATAAGTTGACACAGTTCATGCCATGATACTGGAAAGTTCTTATTAGAGACACATTAGCCAATCAGCTGAGTGAATTCCCTGAACTTGTCAACCTTTCAATAAAAGAGAAAATGCACATATGGAATTGCCTCTAATGACCATATGCAATATTTGAATGTTATAGGCGCAGCTATTAAAATGTTTGAGGTATTTTGAGTAATGGAAAAGTGATCTAACCAGTTCAGGGTATAATAAACGTATGTTGACCATCATTATGAACAGTAATATATGGCAAATTCATTTTAAAAAATCAAATGTCATTGAAAAACGGGATCAAAGAAAGTCTTTTGGAGAAGACATTTGACTTGGACTTTAAAAGAGGGATCAAAATTTAATATGCAGAATTATAGTAACCAAACTGTGCACCAAAAGAAAAGTTGAAAAATTCACTTTTCTCCCTTTGTAGAGGTGGTAGGGCACCATGGATACAGGATATTGTTTAGATTTTCTGATCATATGTTGATTGATTTTGATTCACTGCTTTTCCCCTACCTTTTTAAAATCTTTGTTTCAAGTGTTGGCTCATGGCCATGGGTAAGACATGAGTTTAATGAGGGATGTGAGCAGGATAAATTCAGAAATAAATGTTATAAACCAAAAGACATCAATAATTTTAAGTCAAAATTATAAATAGTTGCAGAAAATTTAGTTGTGTTAATGTTTAATTTTGGATAAATAATTGTAAAAGAATTCAGTATATAAAAAGAGAAAGAATGCATCATATAATAATAAGGAACATAGAAATATAACATGCTACAGTGGAAATAGCCCTGGATTTGTCATCAGTGGGCCTGAATTCAAATCCTACCTTTGATGTTTACTGTATGACATGTCACTTCATAAAGCCTCAGAATCTTCATCTATAAAATGAGAGGGTTGAACTAGATGTCCTCTGGTATCCCTCCCAGCTCTAAATCTATGTTACTATGACCTTATGAATACTGTAGGGAGGAAATATAGGGGCAAGAGAACATAGCTGTGTTAAGAGGACAAAAGATATTAAAGTTCCCAGAGGAGATTAGTATGAAAGAAAAATGGCAGGTAAGGGTGGGGAAGGCAGCAGCTTGTGGAAGCCCCTGAATATCAGACGAAGAAGTTTGAATTTTATTCAATATGCCACAGGAAATTCCTGAAGTTTTGCAGTGCTCTTCTGGCTCCATGGTGATGACTTTAGCTTTTAAAGTCCTTTTTAAAGTCCTTTTAAAGCCCCTTCCTATCTTTTCAGTCTTAAACTTCCTCATTCTCCATTGACTCTATGATCCAGTAACTAAGATGTGGCTTGTCAAGATGACGTATCAGAGGTGGAAATAGTGTTTGGAGCATGATATGATCAAGACCAAGATTTAAAACAGAAGGAAAAATAGTTTGAGGGAGGGTGATCAAGAGGCAAAGGCTAGCTTTCACTGCCAGGGTTTAGTAGGAAGATAAGCAACAGAGTACCAAGTTTGACAAAGCATTTCCTTGGTTTACTGCATTTAATATTCATGAGGGGGAAAGGAAGAGGGCAGGTTGGATAGATATATTGGGATACCCAGTCATGTGTGGTCAGTCCTGCACCCAGTCTACTTCAAATTTGCCTTGGCTGGATGCCTTTACTACCTTCCTTGCCTTCTATGTAGCAGCTGCTTCTTAAGAGGTTTCATACAGGAGAGGTGGGTCAGTACTAGTATCTGACCATATGACCCTGAGAAAATCCCTTGGCTTTATTTCTTTTTTTGTCAAAAGTGCAGTTAATCAATGGATGCTACCTGTGTCCCCTCTCAGCTCTGAAATTTTATGATTGTCAGTGAAATAATTGCATCTGAAAATAAGAATCTATTGGATACTTCATCTTTAAAATTGTCTGTGTACCTGGTAGGTTTTTATCTTTCATTTGATTGACCCTGATTAAATGACTATTTTAAAAGATGAAATCATTCAAATACACACAGGGCAATCAAGTGATATTTCAGGTTAAAAAAAAAAAAAGACTTCCACAAGCTATTGAATCAGATTTTATATAAAATTCAACATTCTCAGAATTACATTAGGAGAGAATACGACATTTTAGCTGATGGCATTGTAAAGGTTGTTTTTGCTGAACTTTTAAGGCCTAATAAAAACCTATCAGCATCCATAAACATAGGGTACTGTTTACAGATCTGGAACAGACAGTGCATTTTCTGTGTCATGCATTTTCCTATGAATCAGATAATAGTGTGAATAGCTATACTCAGTAGTAATATAAAAATATATTGAAAGATCAGACTATTTACGGTCTATTTGATATATAATAGCACATTAGAGCTTCCTACTAGGGTTCAGTAAATGTGTGCCCACTCTTCTCCAAAGAGTTAGCTATGACTCACTAGATCAACACTCTTACTCATTGAGCCTGAGTGTAGCACTGATCCCCAAATCTTCCCAGACTCTCTTTTTGGGCTTGGAATGGATCACTCACTCATACCTGCATCCACTTCAGGTTGAGATAGTGTTCCCAGGGGGTCAGTCACTTTGCTATAACTCAAAATTTCTCTCTTAGAGGTAACCTTGGTGTGTGTGTGGTGGGGGGGGGGGGGTCTGTGTGTCTGTGGGTCTGTGCGTCTGTGTGTCTATGTGTGTCTGTATCTGTGTGTCTGTGTCTATGTGCATGAGGGGATTTTGAGGAGAAGCATTGTTGGGGACATTGGTGAAAGCATCCAATTATTCCCCACCCTAGCTCCTAAAGCCTCATGGATGCACTTCACATTTAAACAAAAGCACGGGGACGCTATTGACTCTTAATCATAAAACACTGCATAATAAAGGACAAGCAAGAATGATTATAACATTTGATCAATAAAAGAATAAAATTAAGACTACTATTAATATTTCTTTAAGAGAAGTCAAGAGGAGGAATAATCAAAATATTATAGATACCCACAAATCTCCTACCTAGACATACAGTGATCATGGAGAAGAGTGGATACACATTTACCAAAACCTAGTAAGAAGGCACATGAGGAGGGAAATAAATCCATGTGACAGGGCAATTCACAAAGTTGGACAGCAGATCTTCATGTCCTTGGTTTCTTTAGAGCACAGTCTGTTGGGCAAAACTGCTTCTTGGCTATCTGGTACCCTTCTGGATCTCACAGTAATACTGCTATGTAAAGCCTATTTTTATGCTCTTGAGGTCCTAATACAATATTAAGCTCTTTTAGCACATAGCCACCTTTGACAGAGTGCAGAGAGTGTTACACTATTTCAATGAATATCTGTTGACTTAAAAGAATTATCAAACTCCTCAGGTTTGTTCTGGTGCTCTGGGATGTTGATCCATCTCTAGATGAAGATACCAATAAGACCAATAGCCTTTTCTCAGACAGATTATCAGATAACATGGGATTCTGTTTTCTCTAATCACCTCTCAGAACAATCACTTTTTTCCACAGAAAATCAGATATGAAGTCCATCTTTGCCCTTCTTTTTCTCCCTCTCAAACCAGGGAGTGTAGTAAAAGGACAGTGCATTAACCTTGAATGTTTTCCCCAGGCTTAGACTGTAGATGATCCTAAAGGGACTTTTCTTCCTTTCTTTACTTAGCTCTTAGCAAAGCAGTATCTCTCTTTCAATCAGCACAAATCTCAGCAAAATATCTATAGATATCTTTCTATCAGTGTTGATCAGCTCCTGTCAGCTCTGTATCCTGTCTTCTATAAGCATCATCTTCTGTGTTTTCTGTCCCTGTCAATTCCCTCTGTACTTAGCATCCTCTCCTGTTATTTTCGTCTGGTTTTCTCCTGTCTTTGCTGTATCCTGGCTTCTAATGCAACAGATTAGGGCATCGTCAATAGCAGTGACCCATTTCTTAACTTAACCAACTGCAGCCTCTTTATGCCTACCATATGTCTCTATTACTCTTTAGATGACTTGCAGTTGTTATTCTGTAGAAGCTATAACATTATTACCACATGGAATCATCAGAAGACTATTTCTGTTTTAAAATATATAGTGTGTTTGCTTATTTCAGGGAGAAGCTAAAAAAAACTGCACAATTAAATATCCAATTTAAATAGTGTTTCTTTAGAGCAATTTCCATGGATTTATAATATCAAGAGCAACATACTAAAACATGTAGAAATATTAAGATGCCAGGACACTAAGCATCTTTCTTAACTGATTCTGATTCTCAGTCTCTTGCTTACAAAGCTTATGTTAGGTCTCCTCTGAGGCATCTTATGCTAGTTGCAGGTTTGCTTAGTGTCAGAATTCAACCTCGTTTACAGTCCAGGGACTGGCATAAACTTTATTGCTGTTACAGATCTTCTCTTTGAATGCTCCCAGCTAAATGGAAAGGGAGGCTTACATGTTTGTTTCTTACCTTTTCCCCCACTTAGTCTACTCTTAACCAAAGGCATTCTGTGTCTTCCCCACTATTTCTTTCTCACCTCTGAAGACCCTGCAAGACCAAAGAACTATTTATCTTTGCTTATTTTTCTCCTGACTCCTTCAGTCTGATATTTGACTTATTTTCTATTCTGTGATTATTTATTAGCATCCTTGATTAGATGGTACCTTAAGGAATTGACTTAGATAGAGTTTTAAATAATAAGAGTGCTTAAAACAACTTTTAAAAGGAAATAATTTTAGCTGATTTCAGCATAGTATGATACTGGGGGAAAAATGGTCTCAAAGGGGAAAAGTATGCTGCTGTGCTAATAGATAAAATGAGTATACTCTAGATAGTACCCACCTCTTAACCCATTAAGTCAGACTACTTCTCTGACTTCCCCTAAAAAAGCTGTTTTTGCAAATTAGATAATTAATGACTAAATCTAAAAAGATGTTTAGGGAAATAAACACTATGTATCCAAAATCATTTTAAATGAAATACATATTAGATCAATTTGCTTCTTAAGTGGGGTTGTTTTTGTTTTTGTTTCTGATCTCTTTGTTGAGGAATTGTTTACATTAGTGTTTTTTTTCTGGCAGCTGGTAGTGCAGTGGCTAGAAGGTTGAGCATAGAATCAGGAAAACATGAGTTCAAATCTGACCTCAGATGCTTGCTAGTTTTGTGACCCTAGCCAAGTCATTTAAGTTCTGTTTGCCTCCAGTTCTTGCACCATAAAATGAACATAATAATAGAATTTATCTTACTAGGTTATTGTGAGCATCAAATGTTGATTGTTTAGTGATTTTTTTCAGTCTGGTCCAACTCTTTGTGAAATATTTGTAAAAAGCTCTTAGCCCAAGGTCACCCTAGCACATAGTGTATATTTCCTTGCCCTCTCCCTTCTCTTCTAATGATAGGAAAAAAGAAAAACATAGAAAAGGATGCATGTTGACTACTATATTCTGAATAATTATATGATATGTAATAATTATTATTCAAAATAATCTAATATTTAAATTCAACGTACTACTATTCAGAAGATATTCATGCATTAAGTACTAATGTCATCAGTAACACTTTCTTTGGTAACAGTATAATATATTCAAGTGAGTGGGTTCAAATGGTGATGGTAATAGGTGAGTTCAAATCCATTTGCATAAGACTTTCCTTATTGGTAGAGATTAATTATTCAGTCCTCAGTGCCTATATGAAGGGTGAAATTAGGGAAAGCTTGACAGAAGAGAAATCCTGGTCTAACTTCAGACCTCAAGAAAAAAGACATACAGTTCCAGAATCTCTTAAGGTCCATGAAGGGAAAGAAAAACTCTGGGAAGAAGTTGACATGTAGAGGAGCCAACACCTCAGACACATCCTTATCTGTAGCATACTACATTAGAGATTTCAAGGAATTTCTCCTTTGGGGAGATCTGAGACTCTTTGTTGAGTTGAGTTACTTTGCTCCCATCTTGAGAGCTCATTTACTCTGTGTATTGCCTTGTCTGTGTTCTCCTATGTAAACTTTCTGTGATTTCTGTTTTGCTATTCACTATTGACAATGTATATTCATTATGGAACTGGAATTTGGTGGGAAGGGAGTCCAGCCTTGGGTATGTGGCTTTGACTATTTCTTCCCACCAAATGCCAGTTCTATGATGAATACATATAGGTAATAAACCCATTTATCCAAATGGATAACAAAGGAGAAATATGAGTCACTCTGTCACAAAATGAAGTAATATTAAATTGAAATGACCATTTCTTCATGAAGCCATGTTAGTTCCTTGTGATCACCACTTACTTTTCCAGATATTGCCTATCTATCCCAGTGTACCATAGAATTTCATCTAGAATTGAACCAAGGTCTAAGATTACAACCTTCAATTTATTCCCTTCTTTTTAAATTAAGGTGACTGTTCCCTTTCTGCAGTCTTATGGTATTTCATCCTCAGTCTTTCCTGGAACATTGAGAGTGGCTCAGCAGCCCTGCATTTCACTAATCTGGGGTATAGCTCAACTAGGCCTGGCCACTAAAACTCATTAACATCAGGTAGATGTTTCCTATTTATCTTAGGATTCAACTCCCCAATAATCATTTTCATTCCATCCTTTTCAGCCCAAATATCATTCTCATTAACAGAGAAAATATATAGAAGATAAGAGTTAGGCAAATCCTGATCATCCTCTATCATTTTCCCATTCACTTCAAGCAGTACTTTTATCCTTATGGTTTTCTTCTTTTACCACTTGTAATGGTAATGAAATTTAAAGATCCCTTTTTAAAGACTGGACACTTTGAGCTTCAGTGTGGGACGGGAACTACACAGACAGCTGGACAAGGAAATGGAAGCTGTCTGCCTTTGAAACCAGGTGACAGTTTGGTGAATCCAGGTAGGAGCTGGGACTTATATGAAGGGTGGAATTAGGGAAAGCTTGACAGAAGAGAAATCCTGGTCTTCTAACTTCAGACCTCAAGAGAAAAGACATACAGTTCCAGAATCTCTTCAGGTCCATGAAGGGGATCCAGGGAATCTGAGAGCCTACCCTGAATCAAGCTGAAAGAAGACTTTACTTGGATACTGTGTACTGACTGATAAGATTGTGATTTACTTGTGACCATGGGGTGAATGGCCTGTGTATTTTCTGATGATTGAATAGTGAATGATGACTGAACAGTTACTGATTTGTAACTTAGTGTGCCCCACGAGTGGAGAACTTTGACTCTTGTATTTTGTGACCCAAGCCTCCTTAAGGATAATTGAATGATTGAGTTGATTGAACGATTGAGTTACTAAGTGATTGATAAATGATTGTACTTTGTTCAAAACTAAGTGACCACTGTGGTGAAAACTATGTGCCCATTTTAGTGATAAGTTGTTGTGAATGCTATATTTTTTTTATGATAAGTTGCAATATTGTGAATGCTATATCTTGATTTTCTGTGAATGTTTTGCTCTGATTTGTTATTGAATAAATAGAGGGATCACTATACTGTGTAATCAGAACCTTGAAAGCTGTTCATAGCAGCCATCCTCTGGAAAGCTGCTCATGCTTGGCTTTACACCACTGTATTGCCAAAACAAACTGAGAACCATTTTTGTTGTCCTAAGACCTCTTTGGCCTCAGGTAATTCTGAGCTTTAGCAAAGCACCTGGAATTATTCTTAAAGGACTTCTAATGCTTTTGTTTGCTACCTTTGCTACCATTGTCTCTTCATGTCTTTTTAACAGACATTTATTAGGACCTACTCTGTGTGATATTTTATACTTTAAAATCAATTTAGACCTACACTTCAAAGTCCTTGAAGAAGTTAAGGCTATGTAATCACTGCAGAAATGGTTAGATTGTATGGATAATGGATATGGATATGAAGAGAGAGAGAGAAAGAGACAGAGACAGAGACAGAGAGATGAGTTTATAAGTATTAAGTGCCAAACACTGTACTAAATACTGAAGATACAAAAGCAGATACTAGATACTAGAGAGAGCTAAGGAGGAAGAAGACATGAAATTATATAGTGAGAAGTTGGCAGGAAAGTGGTATGAAGGCATAGGCCTTCATCAAGATAAAAAGAAACTCCACAAATCAGAGGAAGGGTCTCAGGGAAAGAGTTCAAGTTTCTTTTGGGAGGGACATGAGAATGATGGAGGAAGAGGAAAAGGTATGATAATGAGCCAGCTGGAAGGCACTAATTTCTTATGTTCAGGAAGCAGACTAATGCAGTAGAAATATGCTGGGTTTGAAGTCAGGGTGATTGATTCAATTGATTCAATCAATCAATTCAATTCAATTGATTCAAATTGATTCAAATCCCATTTCTGCCACTTACTACCTATAAGATATTGGACATGTCAGTTTTCATCTTGGGGCCTCAGTTTGCTCAAACTAAGAATGAGGTAGGTTGAACTAGATGTCCTTTAAGGTTCATTCTATTTCTAAACCCATTATTCTGTGACTTCTAAATGCTCTAATTCCATTTTATTTCATAGATTAAATGTAATTATGGTCTATGATGATTACGTGTGTGAAAGCTATTCATTTTACATATTATTCAAAGACAAGGATTTATCTAAGGCTATTTCTTCAGCACCTAGAAATAACCTAATACCAAGTTTATGGAAGAGTGAAAATCAATTATAGTATTAACCCAAGAAAAAGTTTATTGTTTTGATGGTTTGAGTTTGTTTCTTTTTGAAAGAATGGAGATTGTAGAATTTTAAATATCCTTTTCAACAATAAGATTGATTCTGAAACACACACACAAAAAAAAGGAATCCATCTCAGTTATGTTGGTTTCCTACCATTTTCATTCTTCTAAGTAATCATAAAACAGATAATCTTTTACATCCTCACAGGGATGCTTATGAGACTGTTCCTCCTTTATTGTTTCTCTCTCTGTCTTTCTCTTTATGTCTGTCTGTCTGTCTCTGTTTCTCTGTTTCTGTCTCTCTATCTCTCTGTGTGTGTCTCTGTGTGTCTCTCTGTCTCTCTGTCTCTATCTCTCTGTCTCTCTGACTGTCTCTGTGTCTTTCTCTCTGTCTCTCTTTTTCTCTGTCTCTCTCTCTCTCTTCTGTTTCTCGCTCTCTCTCTCTCTCCTCGTTCTCTCTCTCTCTCTCCCTCCGTCTCTCCCTACCGATACCACACATTTTTTTTTCCTGCTCCTCATCTGTTTTTCCTTCCTTCTTCCATTTCTGGCTATATATTTTGTCAGGATTTTTTCCTTTGGTTTGTTTTGTTTTCTCTATTTGGTTTCCCTACCAGTAATGCTGACAATTCTTGATACTGTGTAAACCTTGCAGTACCTGATCGTTTTCTCCAGGCACCACTTCTTTCTACCATTTTAGAGAATTATTTTTCTTCAGTAGCTTGATTTGTGGATCAATTAATGATTATATTTGTAAAACACATGGACTTTTCTGAAAGAAAGGTGCAATTTTGGTATTTTAAAATTATCAGTATCAAGCATAATACAGAAAAGTCACAAGCTACCACCATTTGTATCTTGAAAAGAAAAACATAGAAGATACAGTATAATAAAGAAAACTAAATTATTTACTGTAGATTATTGTAGACTCAAGAGGAAAGAAACTATTCCATATGATTGTAGTAGAATGTATTTTATAAAGAAAGTTTTAACTCTTAGAAAAATATGTGTAATTTTTTCAATACAACAATTTAAATTGGTGATGAACCTAGAAATTGCAAAGAATAAGGATTGCTTCTGAAGAAAAAAAAGACTTAAAACCACAAGTATGACTAGGTTTTTTTCTGTTTTCCCATATAAAGTATTCCAGTAAACTTTCTCAATTAAAGCTAGATTTAAAGAAAGCAGTTTTTGGAGTTAATTATAAACCTTATTCCCCCATGAGATACCCCTTTTTTTTTTCAAATTCAGATATTTCTTATATATGTACATATATATGTATATGTATGTATGTATATGTATATGTGTGTATATATACACACACATGTGTATATCTGAATCATCTTAATTTTTAGTCTGAACAACTTAAACTTTGCATAACTTATGCAGCATTTTAAAATGACAAATCCCTATAAAACAAGTGCAAAAAGTAAACCATTTTTCATGTCTCCATTTTCAGGAGGTTAAATTTTTTAAACTATAGTTAATCTCCAGAAAGTGTTTTGCAGTATGAATCAAGTGAGATTACAAATTTCTAGACTACTAAAAAAAATAACTAATCTTCTGTTTCGAAAACTACCTTCATAATAAATTAATCACTTACCAAAAATGCTTTAGTTGACAGCCTTTTAATTTTAATGACAAATAGTACTTGCTGTCATTTGTATGATATCTTAAGATGTACAAACTTCTTTGCTAATATTTTCTCTTTGGATCCTCATAACACCATTCTGAAATGATGATGAATATTATTATCCTCATTTTACAGGTGAGACTTTGAATGATTTGTCCAAGCCAAGGCCCCTGGAGAAGCAGCTATGTGGTATAATGGATAGAGCACTGGGCTAGCAGTCAGGAAAAACTGAGTTCCAATTTGGCCTCAGACAAGTACTTGCTGTATAATCTTGGGCCTGTCAACTAACCTCTCTTCATTTCATTTTCCTCAACTGCATATGGGAGGTCATAATGGTACCTCCCTGCAGAATTGTTTTCCTACAGGGTTGCTCTAAGGATCAAATGAGATACCTGTAAAGCATGGTGCCTGGCACATAGTAGGCACTATATAAATGCTTATTCCCTTCCCATCTCCCTAGGTTATACAATTAGTAAGCGTGGAAGGTGAGCATTTGACCCAATTCATAGCTGACTACAAGTCCAACGCTCTTCCCACCACTCTGCCTATACAGGAAAGAGCAATTCTGCATATAATGATTATCTCTATTGTGAGCTATCCATCTAATCCCAAGACCTTATCCATATGATGGTCCTTCCACTGCAATTTTGCCTAACTACAAAACTCCTCATTTATATTGACTTTGCCTTTCAGGAAGTGCTCAAACTGGATCAGATTTAACATGAATAATAATTACAACAATATTACCTAACAATTATATAGTAGCTTTGAGTTTACACAGTGTTATGATCTATATTTTCTTATTCAGTCCTCACAGCAACCCAGTGATGTAGCGTATATAGGCATTATTATATACGTTTTGTAGATAGGGAAACCTAGACTGATGGAGGTTAAAAGCTTGCCCAAGGTCACACAGACAGTAGGTTGCAAAGACAGGATTCAAATCTAGGAAATTTATTCCCGCTGTACCACACTGCATTTATTCTTCAGGTAAACTAAAGGGCAACATTAGGGAGTCTAAGCCCAGGGTGGCCCAGTGACAAGGATAAATGAGGTAGCACCAAAGTCTTGACCAAAGAGGATGAACTGACAGGAAAAGAAGACTGAAAATTAAATGGTGGTGTGGTAATGCTAGGTTGATCCCAGCTGGAGAAATGACCTGAGGGAGAATGACATATTCTCTTAAGAAAGCAGCTATAGGGGTGGCTAGGTGGTGCAGTGAATAGAGCACTGGCCCTGGAGTCAGGAAGACCTGAGTTCAAATCTGACCTCAGACACTTAATACTTACCAGCCATGTGACCTTGGGCAAGTCACTTAATCCCAACTGTCCCTTAAAAAAAAAAGTAGAAAGCAACTATGGTTTACCTTTTAAGAGAGGGGTTCATGAACTTTTTTTTTATATTTTGAAAACTAAATATAATTGATTTCTTTATAATCTTATGTAGTTTATTTTATGCATATCAAAACACAGTCCCACAAAGGAGGCCATTGGCTTCACCCAGCTGCTAAAGATGGCAATGACACACACAAAAAAAGGTTAAGAACTGTTGGTCACTAGATGAAGACTGAGGCCTTGCTAACTCTGAGGTTCTGTGATTCTGTGAACTTAAGTTATTAGGAAAGGCTTTCCTTAAGAGGAAAAACTTGACTGAGCCTTAAAGGATGCTACACATTCCATTGCTAATCATTAGTCACAAGGAATGTGGCAGAGGGTTGGAATACCAGGGAGGCCAGGGAGACTAGTTTGAGTCCCACCACTGATACATACTGGTTGCCTTACCCAAAGAAAATCATTTAACCTCTTAGTGAGCTAAGTGACTCTGAAAGTTTCAGAGAAGCTGCTAACTTGCATTGTAGCAGAAATCACAGGTCCAATTTTATCCTTATATTTATTGTACTCCCCCCTACAAGATTGTAAACTTCTTATTCTTCCCCTCCCCATAACAACAAGCATAATTCCTGGCAATAGCAGACGCTCAGTAGGGACTTATTAAATCGAATATGAGTTCATCTCTATATGTGATTTTTGTAATACTTATATTAATTGCTTTCAAAATTCATCTTTTATTCATCTTTCTGTTATTTCAGTAATCTTTAATATAATTGTGTGCTTATCCATGTTGGCCACTTCTTATTTCAGTTTAGCACAGTAAGTTAAATGCTCTGAATTACTGCATAAGTAGAGTCTGAACTTTTTCAAATGTCATGATGTTAAGTTTAATGAATAAACGAAAGGATTTAGTTCTTCTCTAGTTTTGTGAGCACTTACCCACATACTAGAAGAAAAAGTTAAGTGATAAAAAATGTTCATAAATTGCCATTATTATAACAAGGTTTCAAGAACTGCCTGGCTAGAATTAAGATCAGCTGGAATTGGGATTTTAACCATAACCTGCAGTATCCAAAGGGTTTAATTTTCCAGGCTGGATTTATTTTTTCAGCCTCATCCAAGAAGATAAAAACTCTACCTCCCTCTTTTCCTTTCTCCCTTCCCACTTCCTTTCCTTTCTCCATTACTTCCATTAACAAACACTTATGAAACTCCTACAATATGTTGATACCATCTCAAACTTTGCAATTCAATATCATTGTATCCTTTTCCACAATAGTTCCCTCTGTACCTTTCACTGGAGAATAACTTTCAGAAAATATCCCTGGATGGGAAAAAAACTACATGGAAAAGAAATACCCTAGTGGAAAAAACAAAGGTGTCAGTTAATTCCATCAATTGAAAGAATTAATTGATTTTCTGACAGAAAGGTAACATTTTTCCCCTATGGATGATCAAAATTATTTGAGATTTTCATCTTTTTTTAGTATAACATAATCTAAATTTGCCAGTAGCTAACTGTTCATTTAGGAGAATTTTGTATTAAATATAGCAGACATTTGAGATATGAAATACCTTAATAATGAAAATTTTATTGTATGTTCTATGAGATTCTATAAGCATTGAAATGTTATGAGTTTAAGACTTACAGGTGAAGTAAATGTACTAGCCCCTCCAGAGTTACCTGTCCACAAACCTGCATTCAAACATTGGATTCTCCAGGGGATAGCTTCCTTAGGTTCTAGTATTCTGTGGATCTGCAAAACATAAACTATAGCTCATAAGTACCCACTAATGCATATACACTTAATCAACTCATCCCTCCTATACCATAGTACCCTGATGTTCTTTCTCTTCTTCTACTGTGAGAAGAATTATGAGACAAAATTTGTAAAATGTTTAACAGTGTCTGGCACACAGTAGGTACTATATTGATGGTCTCATCCTTCTATTTCTTTCACTTCCCTTTCCCCTTCCCCTATCCCTTTCCTTATCCTTTTTCTTGCCCCTTCTCTTCTCCACTTCCCCTTTACCTTATCTTTCTCTCACTCTTCCCTTCCACCTTCCTTTCCTGCTTGTCTTTCCCCTTTCTTTCCATCTTCCCCCCTCCCTCTTTCTTTGCTTCTCCTCTACTGTACTCCGGATTCTCCTCTCTTCTCTCCTAAAGTGCCTCAGCTGGACAGTTTCTTCAGATGGACTCCTTTAGCCTTCTCTGCAGCTCAAATCCTAACTCCTAGGACTAATTTTCTTTTGGATGCATAGCTAAGTATCTTCACTGTTGCCAAGGGTCACTCTCCGTGGAACTGTGTCTTTAGGTTGCCACTTATGTTGGCATACTCCCTTCTGAAGGCAGCCATCCAATGCCAAACTGACTCTCTAGTTCCATCAGAGAGAACTTCTGCAGTCTTCACAAAGGAGTGAAAAAGGATAGACATGCCTTTGCCCTTTCTTTAATACGTTATCGCCTTGTTTTCCATGTTAACTGCCCCCTCTGTTATTTCACTGACTGGAGGAAGAGGAAGAACTAATTGAACAGCAGTGTCTAGACACACTCTGCCCTGTCTCAAACCACCCCAATCATGAATGACTTCCTTCAGAATACAGTATGCTACACCAGGATACTGAAAACAAACTTTATTTTCAAGCAATGTCAAGTGCTGTTTGATTTCCTCTATTCAGTCTATAATTTCTAGCCTTCATTTTGTCCCCTAAGATTATTCAATGTCAGTGAACAAGCATTTATCAAGTGCCTACTATGACACCATGAAAAGTGCTAGGGCACAGTGCTAAGGTTGATTGACAAGATCAAAGGTTTTAAATGGTCTTAATTGTTTAGAGACTAAATAACCGGTTCGTAAATTCTCTAGGTGTTTGCTGCTGCTGCTGCTCTTCTTCTTCTTCTTCTTCTTCTTCTTCTTCTTCTTCTTCTTCTTCTTCTTCTTCTTCTTCTTCTTCTTCTTCCTCCTCCTCCTCCTCCTCCTCTTCCTCTTCCTCTTCCTCCTTTTCTTCTTCTTCTTCCTCTTCTTTTCCTTCCCCTCCTCCTCCTCCTACCTTTGACTCATTTTAAACCTTATTATCCTTTCCATACAAGCGAAGGTCCAGAAGAGTAGAAGACTCAAATAGACTTATTCCCCCCATACTGTTTATTATTTCTGGTAGAGGGTAAAAGAGGGATTTATTAAAATTGTCTATGTGTGGAATTCATTTTTTGGGCCACAATTACCATAGAATAATTACATTGTTTCCATATTAGAGACTTTCCAATTTGATGAAATACCTTAGTGATTCCAGATAGGTGACTCAGTCATAGAATTGTAGAATTGTGGAGTTTCCAGTTAAAAAAATAAGACTTTTAAGTCCAGGCACTTTAAAATAACAGTGGCCCCAAACTCATTGTTAATCAGTTATTGGATTGTCAAAGAACAAAATATTTTTTTTAATTATGAAATTCTTGACCCAGAACTTTTATTAATATGTAAACTGTGTTGTTGTTTGGATTGTTTTTTCCTATAATCTTTTTTACTGACTCAATTTGGTTTATAGAAGACTAACTTTCCCTTAAGCTGTGTAACCAGATGATAAATAATCAATTACAATTCAGGAAGACATAGAAAATAGGGGGAAAAAGAATTCTAAAGGGATGTTTACTATAGGATGCTTTTGGGAGGCTAAAAGTATTCCTATGGGAAAGGAATGCAATTCACTTGTGTGTGTGTGCATACACACACACATTCTCTTTTAAATTGTCTCATTTTAAAATGGACATTAATTTGGTTAGGATATAAGAATGTCTGACATCATTGTAAGATTATTTTTCTGAAAGAAAAAATTGAATTTCGGTATCCACAAGCACTTTTGTAATGTTTCATAAGCTATAACATTTTACAAGGAAGGTGAAGCAGTGTTTGCAGAACTTCCGCATGGCTGGCATTTATTGAAGCTAAAGGTTAAAATTACTTTCTTCAGTTATACTGTATTACAAATGTTATATTCTGTTTGTCAGGATAGATAACTTCCCAATGTAATCTAGGAATGACAGATGGGATCATAATGAATGATCACGGGAGGAGAGCCAAAAGGAAATTGGTTATTGTCCTTTGTGAAGGATCACATTTCAGATTATTCAGGAAAGGGATTTTTCTTTGATGTAGTTCTCAGTAGACTGAATATGGAATATCATTCTCAATTCTGGTCAGCTGAAATAAAATTTTAGTGTCTCTAAACCAATCAGTGATAGGATACCCAAACACTGTGTATCTGAAAGGTTCAATATGGTTATTGTGTGGGTAACAGAATTGATAATGGAACAGAAAAAGGTTATATAATTCAGAAGTAAAGAGAGTAAGACCTTTAACTCATTATCATTAGAGGTCCCTATCTTTAAGGCATGTACATTTAGGTTAGTTTGTGTGCACATATATATATGTCCTATTCACACACATGCCTGTTTACATATACATGTATGCATATATGTATGTGCATCTAGAAACATATATATATATATATATATAAAACACTTTCGTGTATATTTACTTTATGTTCACAACTCTGAGACTGTAACCTCTTTGAACAAAAGAAATATTCCTTTTAGTAACTTCTTTATTGCCAAGCAAAAAGGCTGGGTACAAAATTTTGGGGGGCTTGTTTAGTCATTTCAGTCACGTCCAACTCTGGAGTTTTCTTAGCAAAAATATTGAAGTCATTTTCCATTTCCTTCCCCAGTTCATTTTACAAATGAGGAACTGAGACAACCATGGTAAAGTGTTTTTTTCCAGGGTCCTACAGCTACTACGTTTCTGAGACCAGATTTGAACTCAGGAAGATAAGCCTTCCTACTTCAAGCCTGGCATTCTATTCACCGTACCACCTAGCTGCTGGGGCATAGAATTAGAGGTGATCTAGATAATGTATCTTGAGGTAAGCTTAATCCTAAATGAACTTAAATGAATTGGAATTAACATCCTGTAATTTTATGTAAGAAGTGTTTATAAATCAATAGTAATTTACTTCAATTGTAAAATCACACTGATTTGTAAATATTACATGATGCCATGGTTTTAGGGTCCATGTAAAAGATCTTAGCCATTGGGAAAAGAATTCATTTTCTGTCTTTCCTCCTATACAACTCCTATCATACAAGAACATAAATCATTAATAATCAAGTATGACTTCTCTCTCCTCTGCCTTTGTCTGGCATTTTGTTTACAACTCACTTTCACGTATGTCATATTTTATTTTTATTACAGTTGTTTTATGCATCTTATCTTCCCTGCTGTTCATTAAGCATTTATGAATCTCCTTTATGTCAAGCACTGTGCTAGGGACTAGGCAGACAAAGACAGAAACAAACAAAACCTATCCTCAAGGAGCTTACATTCTGCATGTTGTATATGTACTCAAGGGTAGGACAAGGTGCCCCCTCATACTCTGGGCATTCAACTTTCAGTTTTGTATGTCTCCTTGTTGGCACCCAAATACAATATACAGAAATAGGTCTATTTTCTAGAAAATGACAATGTGTTGTCAGAAGTTACTTGAAGCAAAAGAAGGTTAATTTCTATGTTTATGTGCACATTCAAGCACATATCTACTAGCATGTTCCATTTTTTTGACTCAAGAGCAAACATCTCAAATTCTTTGGTCAGGATAGAGACAGAGAGCGAGGAAAGTGTCTTGCTTCTTGCATGCTCAATAACTGACCCTGATAATTCAATGAATTGTTTCTTGAAATCTATGAAGAACATTCAGTCAGAGATATGCGCCACTTTTAGTGGGAGCATGGCTATTGAGCAGCTTTCTGTATGTGTGGCCACATCCTATCTCTTCCTCCTCTGTTTCCTCCTCATCTTCTTCATCATCATCTTCATCATGGACAATAAAAGAAATATTTGTTAAACATTTACTGTGTGCCAGGCACTCTGCTAAGTACTAGGAAACTCAACAATAACAAAAGCAAAAAAACCAGTTTTTCTTCAAAGGGGGCTGACATCCTAACAGGAGAGACAAAAAAGAATTATGTACATATAAGATCTATAGTGTAGGTAGGCAGTAATTTCAGAAAGAAAAAACAATAGAGAGATTGGGAAAGAAGATAGGTTTTAACCTGAGTCTTAAAGGAATACAGGAAAGCTTGAAAGCAGAGGTAAGGAGGAAGAACATTCCAGGAATAGGGGACTGCCAGTGAAAAAAAGGCAGAGGATTGAGAGTTAGTATCATGTGCAAAAAAAAAAAAAAACACTAGCAAGAAAGGGGGTAACATTAAATCAGAGTTCATGGAGGGTGATAAGGTATAAGAAGGGCTTCAAAAGTGAAATAGAGGAGTTTATGTTTAATTTTACAGGTAATACGGAGTCATTGAAGTTTGTGAGTAGAGGAGTGACATGGTCACAGAATCTCAGAATTTGTGAGTTGGAGGGGATTTTGTCCTTTAACTACCTAAATTGTGGTTCTTTGTGTCTTTGAACTTCAGGTGACTTGTAATGAGTTAAGTTTAGAAATCTGGTTCTCTTTTAATCACTATTCTATTCTTGCCTCAAGGAAATCTGCTTTCCTTGGAGGGTATGGGTAGACACCAGGGAGTCTGATCTAGTATCTTTAGAACACCAAACTATCCTTCCAGGATGTCTGATTTCCTATTCAAAGAAATCTGTTTCACTGACTCTATCTAACCTTGCAGGTGAAATCAAACAACGAACTTTTCTTAATCACAGAAGGGAAGGAGGGGGTTGTTGCTAGCCCCTCATTCCCAACTTTCAAGCAATCATATCATCCCTCACACCTCAGCTATGTAACCACTTTTGTTGTCAGCACCATAATGTCACTAATTCTATAACCAATTGTATTATTTTCTCACCTCCCCTGTTCTGTTCTTTGTGCCATGCTTATAAAAAGGAAGATGAATCTTCATGTTGGAGTCTTTGACTTAAAATGAGGCATTCATTGGCTTGCTTTATTAACAGGTAACACTGCTACTAATAAACTCTTACCCTGCTTGGAGACTCTGTGCCTCAAGCTATCTTTGTTGAATTTTACTTGTTTCTTTTGTTTCTTCTTTCCCACTGATCATTCCATCAGTTATAATCCTACTTTACAAACTGACTAATAATTAATGGGAAGATATTTGTAGATCCTGTATTTGAGGGCATGCCACCATGATGAGGGGGAGGAGAGGGAGAGGGAGAAAATTTGAAACAAGGGACTATGGAACTGAATGTTGTAAACTAAAAGTAAATTAACAAATCAATTTTTTTTTAAAAGAATTTCACTTGTGACAGTTTACAACTTCCACCAGTTGTTCCTGGGTCAGCCCCCTGGGGCCTAACGTAACAGATCTAACCCCCATACAAACTCATGCATAATAGCCCTTCAAATACCTGAAGACAATTACTGGGCCCCCATTCAGGCTTCTCCAGTATGAACATGTCCACATCCTTTAATCAATATGCATATGACATGACTTAGGGCTCTTCATCATCCAAATGCTCTCCTCTGGACACTTACTACCTTATCTATGTCCTTCTTAAACAATAGCCCGCAGAACTGAAGATAATACTCTAGATGTGGTGTGATGAGGAAAGAGTACATTGGGACTATCACCTCTCTATTCCTGGAAATCATGTTCCCAGTAATGCAGTCCAAGACTTCAGTAGCTTTTTTGCTGCCACATCTTCACTATCTACACCTTTGCATAGGTCGGTCTCTTGTGCCTCCTGAAATATAATCCCTTCTTACCTCCACCTGTTAGAATTCCTAACTTCCTGCAAGGCTCAGCTCAGGTATCCTCTCCTTCTACATGAACCCTATCTCTATCCTCTCCATTGACACTGCCTTCCCCAAACACACACCCAAACACACACACACACACCCACACACACACACCCACACACACACACACACACACACCCACACACACTTTTTTGTTTTTACTTAACAGTGTACATGTTATTTCTCTCTTGTAGACAACAAGAATCGAGAGTAACACCTACTCCATTTTTATCATTATATCTGATAGTACCAAATACAATTGCTGGCACTTAATACATGCTTTTTGAATGAATGAATGCTTCATATTCCCCAACAACATAGGTTCTTAATCCATGCATTCTTATGAGAGTTCTAATCTGAAAGTCTTCCCTTCTTGATCTTTCAGAGCTCTACTAATTCAACATCATTCAGCTTCAAGATTGCTATTTGTTTTAGAGAGGGAGTATCAAGTGCTAAAAAGAACACTGGAGATCTCAATTCAGGATCCACCCCCCGCCCCAGTTCCTAGCAATAAGAAGAAGAAGAACTAGAATTTATAAAATACTTTCTATGTTCCAGGGAAATACTATGCTAAATGCTTTACCAATATTATCTCATTTTATCCTCACAAGGTAGATGCTGTTATACTCATTTTACAGTTGAGGAAACTAAGGCAAAGAAAGATTCAATGACTTGCCCAAGGTCACACAGCTCATGAGAATCTCAGGCAAGTTTTGCATTCAGGTCTTCTTGATTCTAGGTCCAGTGCTCTAACCATTGCGACACCTAGGTGCTCATTTCCTAATGATATAAACTCCAATAAATGATGTGACTTTGATGATCCTCAGTTTTCTCATCCACCTGCCTTGCCTAATTCATAAGATTGTTGTGAAATTCAAATGGAATTATGTATAAGTGTTCTGCACTGTGCTATGTAAACAAATATAAGGAGTTTGGATATTTGGCAGTAAGTACAGCTAATATTCTTTGCTCTTTTATTTTTTTTCAGTTTTTAAATCTTTCAAATGAAGTTTTATTACTTTTTAAGTCATTTAGTAAAAATAATTCTATTAAATTATTTATTTTTCGTTTTCACCTTTCACTTCCATAAGTTTTAAATTTTCTTCCCCTTCCTTCCCAAGATGGCTTGCAATCTGATATGGGCTCTACACATACACTCTTATTAAACATCTTTTTTACGTTAGTCATGTTGCATAGAAGAGATATAACAAATGGGAAAACTATGAGAAGGAAAACAAAACAAAACAAAAAGAAAATAGTCTGCTTCATTCTGCATTCCAACTCCATAGTTCTTTCTCTGGATGTGGCTGGCATTTTCTGTCATGTGTCCTTTGGAATTGTTTTAGGCCCTTTTTCCTCTTCTGTTATTACAACACCATTATCAATGCACTTCATCTCTTATCTTAATGTCTTGGTATAAGCTGTATTGTACCCTTCTGTGCCATGCATGCTAACTTTCATACTGGTCTCAGTTCATATGCTGTAACAATCTCATGCACCCACATAACATACATAGTCAATTGTACAGGTGAGGGATAGGAGATATAATAATTGCAAAATATTTGAAGTCAACATTATGGAGCCTGCTATACTTTGTCCTCCTCTGGTATTGCTTTTATGAACTCAAGGTCACTTCTACATCACACTGAGGCACTGAAGGAAAACTCTGTGGAGGAGTAGGACATTTAAGAGATTAAAACTTGTGGCTGTTAAGGGCTAGAGTGAAGTGTGTCAATGTGAATAAGTTTCAGAGAGGCAGATTTGTTGCACCATAAGGAATATGAATAGAATCATACTTTCAGAACTGGAATAGATCTTTAAATCTTATTTTAAAACCCTTCATTTTACAAAGGAGGAAATTTGAGATCCAGAAAATTGAAATGACTTGTCCAAAGACCCACAGACATCATATAGTAGAGCTGGGTTTAGAGCCTAGGTTCTGTGATTCCAAATTCAGTGCTCTTTTCAGTATACCAGGTTGAGCTAAGAAAGCTTTTTAAGAAAATGTATTTCAGATTTTAAAAAACAAGGAAAAGAGTTATGATAAAGAACAGAAGCATACATAATGAAGGAGGTGGGCCAAATTCCATACAAAAAAGATATAAAAGTAAAGGCCAGGTTGAAGAGGAAATGATCATGGAAGAAGGAGTGATGAAGTAGAAAATGAATATACCAGTTCAGCTGATGAGGAAATTAGATACCGAGAAAGTGAAATTGACCAGCAAACAAAAGAAGTAGGGTTAAGGCCCAAATAGAAAGTACTTTACTTCTTCAGAAAACAAAAGAGATTTAAAAGATCTACTTTGGATTTGGGAAAAATGATAGAAATAGGATTGTATAGCCAGAAAAATCATGAACCCAATTAAAAGGACTAGTCACCAACTGTGCATGTCAAAGGACTGTCACTGTCACTGGCTGCTATCACAGTGAGTCAACTATCAGAAAAAAGCAGCATTTTTATCAGCAGTTTTGATGAAGGCATTAATGTCCTAGTTATCAGATTAGCAAATAGCATCAAGCTAAGAAGGATAAACAACATATGATATGACAAGTTGAGAATCTAAAATGGCATTCATAAGCTACCAAAGGAGGTGAAACTTGAACAGTCAGATGGATCTGGGATCCCATAAATTTATATGTTCTCTACAACAGCATTCTTTACAATCCATCAATACCTGCTCATCTTTTATGTGAGTTTTGTCAATATCCTCACATAAGATCACCACAGGGGCAAGGGGTCCACCCAACATGCTGGAGGCCATCCTCACTTTTTCCTGTCATTTCAAAGACACTTGAACTGTCCCCCTGTCATCCCTCATCTTCACCATGAGACTAGTCTATTTTTCTTTTCTATTATTTATTTTCCTGAGGACATATTTCACTTCTGTTCTTCTAAATTCCTTCAAAGTTGTTATATTCTGTAGGTTGCTCACAGCTAAATCTAAGAGGATGAAATGTATATAGATAAGTAGCAAGTCCTATGTGTGTGATCTATCTGAAAATGAAGTAAGCTGACTGAGAAAAGTAGATTCCCCATTATAGATAAGGATCTGTCAGTACCTTTTGGGGACATTTTAAGGACATTCTTCTTTGGACAAAGAGGTTGACTAGATGACATTTGGGGAATCTTTACAATTTTAAGATTCTATGAAGCTGTAATTTTATTATATTTTTTCTGCATTTTATGTTAATATATTCAGTCAACCTGCCTTAAAAACAGTACTCCAAAATGACCTTTTTTTTTCTCACTGAGTCAGACCCATACAAAATGATTTACTAAGTCTTTCTTTGCACTTCCATTTTCTTACAAAGCTTCACTAAAATATTAATTACATGGAGAAGATGAGAACCAAACATTCTTTAGATAGTGTTATCTTTTCACAATCCATATTTGTGCTCAAATTTTGTACCCTCCCAATTTAATCATTTAAATTTTTCCAGTATGTACCAGGTGGGCTTTCTCAGGTTTTCCTAGCTCTGCTTTGAAGATAATCATATACACAGTGTTCACCAAACTAAAGGAGACAGTCTTGAAAATGAAATTTGAGAAGTGAGGGATTTTTTTTCTCCTTACAGTTTCTGTTTCTGTATCTAAGGCAGTTTAGGTAAACATCTAAAAATGGTTTTGTAATGTAGGAGAATCATGAATCTCATTTACATATTTACTGTTCACATACTGCTGTGCTGGTAATGGGAAATACAGAGTTTATTCAAATAGCTGTCTTTGAAACATGTACATGAGGTCAAAGAATATCCAGGTGGTTTTGAGCCCCTTATCAGAGACAAAGAGAAAAAAAAGAAAAGTGGATTTGAGATGGATTCCTGAAATACCCTTTGGCTATTTAAAGTTAACTTATGTTTGAAAATTTCTTCTATTCAACTCAGCGTGGTGAAGTAGCTCATCAGTGTGATAATTATAAGTAAATGTGAGCAGGAAGTGAATGAGGAACATAGGACTTCTATGCACACTACGTTGGTACAACAAATGAACACAATTTTATAAAGATGTAACACAGGCCAGCAACATGCACATTTTGCATGAAGAGAAAAATTGGTGTTTTGGATTAGGATGTTGTTTTTGGCATCTAAAACACAAAATATGCTGAATGGAATCCATAAATGGAAATTAGTATTTAACTGATGTTACTTGATAGGGTTAAAAAACTGATTTAAAATTTTCATTTTAAATATATTTTAATTTTTTTAAAAATATGATTGTAGTACTCTGTAATGGCTATTCCAGTGATGCCAAAATTTATACTGATAAATCAGTGTTCATGAGATTCAATTTATTTTAATAAGCATTTATTAATGTACTACTATTTACCAAGCCACCTTCTAGGAATTATGATACAAATTCCTTCCCTCAAGAAGCTTATGTTCTACTGAATCAAATAACATGTATATGTATAAGTAAGTACAGGATATATACAAAGTACAGAATAATCCCTGGGTGTGGGTGAATGCTAAAAATTAAAGAGAAATAATGATTGGTTGTTGCCCTTCATTGTTGAAGAGGACCAAAATGACATCACTATGCTAGCTAGAGTCGTTTCAATGTATCTGACTGTAGCTAATTGTCCATATATGAGTTTGGAATGCTCTACCACAGGTCAGGCACAAATAGTCCATGTGAACATTTGGGGTGGATACTTTAAATTTGCGCATCCTGTATTTCCTTTGAGCTGTTTCATTTCTGCTTTACTCATAGAACACAGCACCTTCTCTGATGTGGGCACGCCATGCTGAGTGGTCCTGTGTCAGTCTCTCATGTCATACAATCAATTCTAAAGTTCTTAAGAGAGACCTTGAAAGTGTCCCTGTATTGCTTCTTCTGACCAGCATGTGAGCTCTTGCCCTGTGTGAGTTCTCCATAAAAGTCTTTTGGGCAAGCATACATTTTTTATTCAAACGACATGACCGGCACATCAGAGTTGTGCTCTCTGAAGCAGAGTTTGAATGCTTGGAAGTTTAGTTCAAATAAGGACCTCAATGTCTGGTACCTTATCCTGCCAAGTGATCTTCAGAAACTTCCTAAGACAATTCAGATGGAAGTGATTCAGTTTCGTGGCATGTTACTGGTATACTATCTAGGTTTCACAGACATACAACAATGAGGTCAGCACAATGGCTCTGTAGACCTTCAATTTGGTAGTCAGTCTAATATCACTTCTCTCCTATACTTTCCTTCAGAGTCTTACAAAACACCAAGCTAGTTCAGGGAATGCATGTGTTAACCTCATTATCAATGTGTACATCCCTGGAAAGTACATTACCAAGGTAAGTGAACTTATCCACAGCATTCAGAATGTCTCCATTTGCTGTTACCAATGGTTCCATGTATGGATGGTGTGGCGGTGGATGGAGTACTTGAGTTTTCTTGGGGTTAATTGTTCAGCCAAAATTAGCACAAGTAGCAGAGAATTGATCCATACTTTCTTGCATCTCAGCTTCATAGGCTGCTTTGCAAAGAGAAACATAAAGACTTCTAGGAAGAAGTGGAATATGAACTGAGCCTTGAATGAGGATAAGGATTCCAAGAGGTGGAAGCGAGAAGAGAGCACTCTAGATAAGGAATTTAGTCTGAAACAATTTGAAAACAATACAATGCAGTAGATAATAAAGTCTTAAATTACTAATTACTCTATCAAGTATAATTCATACAGACAAGCATTAATTAAGTGCTTGCTATTTTGCAAGGTGCTCTGCAAGGGCCGAGTATACAAAAACAAAATGAAGAATAACCTGTGCTCTCAAGGAACTTCCATTCTATTGGATTACATCAGTACAATTTAAGTTCAGAAAACCAAAAGATTCATGTAGGCTGAGGTCATCTTCTTGTGAAAGAAATGATATTAGAATTGGAGGGAGGAGAAGAAGAGAAAAAGAGCCTGAGACATGCAGAGGGTGAAGAGAAAGAAAGAGAAGAAGAGGAAGAAAGAGGTACAGAGAGGCAGAAAAAAAGGAAAGAATAAGAGAGATACAGAGAGGAAGAGAGACTTAGAGAAAAAGGACACAAAAGCTTTGTATCAAAGCATTCTCCTTCTCCTTTCCATATACATGCCACTTCATTTTTTTCTTTTTCTTTTTTTTTTGCTTCTCAGTTCAATTTAATTTAAGACAATTTTAGTAAATTCCTTCTTGAAGAAGATTATGATAGGAGACATTGCAAGTAATTTTAGTCAAGACATAAATGTCAAATTGACACTGTTGTTATTCTCCTGGAGTTTATCATCTAGATGTTTTCTGTGTTAGGGTTACTCTTTTGAGGTTGGCCCTTCTTTCCATCATCAACAATAAAACAATGTTAAGTGCTTGTAGTGTGTAATGCACTGTGTATTGAATATTGGGCTCTACTTTCTCACTACTACCTCCACGCTGTACTAACTTTGATTTCCCAAGTATCTGCTTTAGTTCTGAGCTAAAGTGTGATGCATTCTCAGTGGACCCCCTGGATATTATTTTGCCATGGAATCCTCAAACTTCATCACCTATCTTTATTCTCTTAGGGAAAAATAGGATTAGAAGTATTAGTGTAGATCATCATATTTGGGAATGTAGTACCTAGACCACCTCTGCTCACATTCATATCCCTCCATAAAGGCTAATTCAAGTTCAAGCAGCTCTGAAGGTTTGTATCCAATCAAAAGCATACTCACAGGAAAGGCATTTAATGAAAAAGCATAATAAGAAAGATAGCAATAGAACATTCCTGTCGGTAAAACATTACACCAATAAACTTGACACACATGCTCCTGCAAATACATCAATGGGCAACTTGGATACCTTTAGGGAAATTTGTGGAGGGACACACATAAAGAGAATAGTTGTAACTAGGGCCTATGCATGAGGGGAAAACTCACAATTGGACCTCTGATGCTTCACGAATAGCTTCTCATGATGAAAACTCATGGCCTCCAACTGGCACTACTCTATCTTTCTTTGCTGCTGATATCACTCAACCCTATACCTTTTCTCCATCATATAATCGGGACATGATATTAGAGCAAAAGTAATGAGTCACTGAATGTGGGTTTTGTGTGTGTGTGTGTGTGTGTGTGTGCATGTGTGTGTATATGTGTGTGTACTCATACATTTCATAAAGTCTTTCTAGAAACTACATAGAGTTTGTATAGTATTGCCAGAATTTTAGTGTATAAAGGCATTCCACCATGCTTTATGAAGATGATAAACATACTTTGAATCAGTAAAATATATTTCCTCTGAGGAAAGTAATATCTATTGCTTTATGTGTGTTATATGACTCTTGGCACAATACATGGAAATGAGAAATAATGGCACCATTGCATTAGTCCAGGTCCCCCAAATGAGAACCTTGAATTGCTGACTTTATGAACAACTCATATTTCCCTTACAAACACCCTTTGGGAATAGCATATACAAGTATTATTATCCCTACTTTATTGAAAATGAGGTTCCAACTGATGAATAATGATTACACAGTTACTGTGAGTGTCCTAACTTTGAGCCCAAGGTTCTCAATGAAAAAAAAGAAAAGAAAAGGCTGTAGTATGTATTAAATAATCTCATTTAATAATCAATGGCATGTGACCTCCTAAGATGTGTATTTTCTTGACGTGGATAAGAGCATTATTCCTCAAATTACCAACTCACCCTGACTGTCAGAAATCAATAATAGATCAATCGTTCCTCACCGTAACACGAAGGTGATCTTGGGTTCCCAAAGACTATGTTAGAAGAGCTAAAACTCTAGCAGGTTTTACCAGATCAGAAAAACCTTCTTGAGAGATGACATTGTCTTGCCTAGCTAAGCAACAGTATGGAGAAGCTCCTCACCAGCCAATTGATCACTATATGATGAATGCTTTGGCCATTGTAATCCATAAATAAGATTTAACAATGAAGATGATTATATAAAAATCATTGATCCTGTCAATTTGCTTCAATGAGTAAGGATAGGGAAAGGAACTAAAACTATAGTTTCACTAGTATAAGGATCTCCTTGATGAGGGAAATCCTTCTGCCATTGCAGATTGATACCTCTGAAACTTACAGAGAATAATCTTAATAAGTTCCACAAAATATTACATTTAAGATACCTGCTGTAATATCTCTGTGAAACTACTTTGTGTTTGTGAGGTGTGTCCTAAGAAGCTTCTTATTACTTCCACGGAGTTATGTTACTGCCTCTCTCTTCATTGCCTAGAAGTAAACTCTGGAGATTCATATTTGTGTAATATAGAAGATACAGTGTGTTTTGGTATGAATAGCCTTATGACGGGAAAAATTAATGTCTCCCTGGGAAATATCTCACCAGTTTGTTTACATAAAAAATGAACATTTATTTTCATAGCTGATATTTTTATAGCTCTTTAAGGATTGCAATGTACTTTACAAATATTATGTGATTTGAACCTTCCAATAGCCCTGTGGTTTAGGTACTATAAGGCACTATCCCCATTTTGCAGATGGGAAAGCCAAAGATCAGCGAGTTTGAGTGATACATATATGGGTATGAAACTGGTAAGCGGTTAAGTCATGATTGGAATATAGGTCATCTTTGTAATACACAGTGGTATTCAAACCCAGGTTTCTCCAGACTTTTGAATATATGTAGTATTATTTCCATTAGACCATGCTGCTATGACACAAATTATTTAATTTTCTAAAGCATGAATTAGTCAAGTGCTAAGCAAAGTATGAAATGAAATCTCTTGTGTACCAGAATTATATAACATATATATTTTTAACCTGTCTATGCTCACTCATAACACTTACTAGCCATGTGACCTTGGGCAAGTGCCTTCCCCCCTCCAAAAAAAAAAAAACACCTCACTATGCTGATCCTGTTTTTGAAGTCTGAGGATTGTTAAATAGAACTATACTTTGCCATTTACTGTTATAAAACCCCAAATGTCTTGATTTCACCTGGTCTGATTCCTTCTTAGTTCTTAGAATATAGGCAACTTTTCAATTCCACCCTAAGGAGCTTACCCATTGCCACTATAACCCCTTCTGAAGCAGACTGCATTCTCTGATTTCCCTGGAATAATATGAATTGAATTAACCCACTACCCTCTTCACACTCTACATATACCCATGCCCAGAACCACTGAGACCAACATCACCACACTGTCTTCCAGATTCAATATTACTTTATCAAGTAAAGATATGTTAATATGAAGAAGTCTCTATGATCTCTAGTCTCTCTCTTACTGAAAGCCTGAGTGTGACTAAGTAATCTTGCTTTTTTTGAATGGTCTAGTCTATTTTGATCTATGACCAAAATAAATTAAATACAGTTAAATTACTCAACACAGTGATTGTAAGTCAAATATAGACTTGTTTCTTCACACTTTCAATAGCTACTTTAGAAAAAAAGAAATTCTCTGCCTTAAGCAATTTGCAATTCCTAAACTCAGATTTTTGCTTACTTAGTTATGCCACAGTAGCTTAAATTTTTGGCTGCATAAATATTGTATTATAACAACAAAATGGCACCATATTGATATATTTCTATTTTCTTTTTTAAAAAATTAAAAGATGCAAAAGAAAATTAAATTAATAGAGTTAAGAGCAGATAATTGACTCAGTGCAAGAGAGACAGATAAAAATCAAATAAGAGCAAATTGAAAGTATACAAAATGAAGAAAAATAACAAAGCCAAAGTTGCACAAAACTCACCATTGATAAAGAGATATTTAAAAAAAAACATCTGTTACTCTGCATCCAATTTAGAAAAAAAATGTTAAGGTAGTTAAAATAACTGAAAGTTCAATATTTCAATGATTCAATGATTTGCAGGCTTTTGTGGGGAGGGAAGAGACTATTTCCAAAGAAAGGGAGAAGAGAAACAATGAAATGTAATTAGAGTCCTTTTGTAAAAAGCCTTTCAAGGTGAGCTAGGAACTGCCTAAGCATCTTCTAAAGAATATACAATTTACCAAGATATGTATTTAATTTCCATGAGCAGTCAGTAATAAAAGAAAAGCATAGGAAGGTTCTTTAGCCTATTCTGATATAATATAACAATGAATGATTGGGCTGATGGAAAAGAAGCATTATTTATTCTGCCATTTTAAACAGATTTAGAATTAGTATAGTAAGGTATCTTTCTAGAAAAAAAAATAATTATAAGGTATTAGTCCTTGAATTTCTCAGTCAGCAAACAAGCTTGAGTACTCATAGAATAAAGATCTCCTGTCCTCAAGGAATCTGATGGAGAAAACAAGCTAGGCAAACATAGAATCAATTCAGATACATATAACAATATCAGACACGCAGGGAAAGGATTAACTGGTGAGTTGGCTGGTGAGTGGAAAACTCCTCAGTATTTATCATTGAAAGTAGTTGGGAAGATGTCAGATGCAAAAGATTAATTACAAGAAACTATGGAAGACACACCAGTGGATAAGATATTCCACAAGAGAGATCATAAATCGAGAGCTGGAGGGGGCCTTAGAAACCCTTCAAACCTTTCAGTTTATAGGTGAGGAAACTGAGGCCCACAGAGACTGAAGTGATTTGTGCAAGGTCATAGAACTAGTAGACATCAGAAGTGGAGTTTGAACCCAAATCTTCTTCCTCCAGAATCAAGGGGGAAGAAACAGTTAAACAAAGGCACTCAAATTAAGTATTGTAATAACATCAGCTGAGAGGGAGGGATGAATGAGGGTTTCCAATAGGATCAGTTTGTTACCAGTTATAGCTACATTAAGATATAAGTAGTGGTTCTACCTGTGGACTATGGATCTCACTATAATTTAGTTCTTCACTCTGTGGAGCATCTAATCCTCCACTGAATTTTGATTTTTAAAAATTCTAGAAAATATGCTCAGCTGAAAACTTACCAGTGTTTCATTCACCTTTTATTTGAATAAATCTAGATATAAATATTATATTCTATAAAAAATTCTTCATATTTTCTTCTTTCTCCTCAGGAAAGGTAGGTAAGCACCATATTGTAAAGGGCTTTGAATGCCAAACAGAGGAATCTTTATCTAGACCCAGAGTTAATAGAGAAGTACTGAAGTTTAACAAAGAAGTGTCATGCTATGGCCTGTTCTTTTGGAGAATCCTGCATTATGAGAGTGATGGATGTGAATACGAGGAGACTAATTAGAAGGTTTTTACAATAATCAAGATGAGAAATGATGAAAGCTTGAAATAAGAATGAGTTGAGGAAAGAAGGGGGAAAATATAAAATGTTTTGGAAGTAGAAACTGTATTTGACAAGTGGTTAAATGAATGGGATGAAAGTGAGGAGTTGAAGTTAACACTGAAGTTACTAACCTAGGTGACTGGAAAGATAGTGGAGTAACAAGGTAGTTCAAAAGAGTTGTGGATTTGGGGAGAAATATGAGTTCTGTTTTGGGCATGCTGAGTAATCAAACCTTTGGAAGCTTGAAGAGGTTACCAAATAAGAGAATGTAGAGAGAGAACAAAAGGAGAGCCAGGATTTAGCCTTACAGTCTCTGATATGAATGATGACCCTGCAAAAGAGACTAAAGAAAGAGTGGTTAAAAAGGTAAAACAGAACTCAGAGAAAACAATGTCCTGAACTTGAAGTGTTCAGAAAAAGAGTCAATAGTGTCAAATGATGCCGAGAAGTAAAGAAAGATGATTGAGGAAACATTAAATTTGACAATTAGTAAATAATTTGTAACTTTGAAGAGTTAAATGAGGAGGTCATAAGTCAGACTGTAAAGTCACTACCCAAGGGAAAGAATTTTGGAAACCTAGCTGTGGCCAGACCAGTAAGGTTGGATTAGATTAAATGGCTGCTAAGGTCTCTCTTAAATCTCAAATTCTGTTACTTATTATGATTATGATTTTGGAAGCAAAGACTATGAAGGGAAACTAGTCAACTAACTAGGAATATAAAAGAAAGGGTGAGAGAACAAAAGGCCAAGAAAGAATGCCTAATGCAAAGCTCATATCACAAACAGATAAATCAACACAGACTCATAAAAGCAGGAAAAAGGATGAAGAAAAACTCCAAAAGAACCCTAACTTACTATGAACAAGCAAAATTAACCTATGTTCCCCCTTTCAAAATCAATAATTTGATAACTCACTAAAGATCATGGAACAACTGAAAAACTCTGCAATGTATCAAAAGAGAAATGAAACTGTTAGAAGAAAAATATTAGAAATTAAAGTAGGTTGGAAAGAGTGTACAAGCACACACACACACACACACACACACACACACACAAATTTAAAGGACGTGGTGGACACTCTCTCTAAGGAAACAGATTTTCCTAAAGAGAAAATGACAACTTCGGAACAAAAAAATACAGACATTTAAGAAAATTTGGTAGAAGGGAAGTGAAAAGCAATGTTAAAAGGACATATTAATTCTATACCAGTTAAAATGATGCTCGACCTTCAACAGAGAATCCATAGAAATAAATTAAAGAAGGCTAATCTTTCAGAAGAGCGTGCCAAATAAAAAACCTAAGGATTATACTATAGGCAATGATACCACCTTCCAAAAATAACTGTTCAGAAAATTTACGTAAAGACAGTATGGTACATGTTATGATATGATATGATATTACATATTTTTATATTTTATATATTATATTATAGATTACTTCCAAGAAAAAAAAATCACACTTAAAACTCCAGGATACTAGTTAAATTTCCCAATATCAAATGAGATTTGTAAGCAACCAGTGTTGGGGGGGGGGGAGGTGGAAGATCTTCAAACATGGAGAAATTCCAATCCAAATATCCCAGATTTGCTCTGTAGTCATAAAAAGTTGAAGAAAATGAAATAAGCGTATTCCAAAAAAAGCAAAGAATTATGAGCTGCAAACTCCAAATAACATCTTACAACATCGCGCCTAAAAAGTTTTCATGGAACAGACATATGTGAGGTGCAAATTAGTCTAGTTAAACAGACCTCAGTTTGGTGAATGAGTGTAGATTTCATAATGATCCAAATTCCCAGAGATTCATAAATTAGATCTATAAAAAGAAAACTAGTGATTTTTTAAAAAGAGTTTTTGTAGGCTTAATTTGAGGATTTAAAAAAAAAGTTTCTAGCTATAGCAGTTTTACAGTTTGTATTGGGAAAATATTTTGATTGTTTACAAAATTTACATCCCAGGACTAAAAACAAACACAAAAACACATAAAACTAAAAGACGTAAGACATGTTTAATTGGTCTTTGCATGTGGAATCATAACAATAATGATTTTGCCTTCAAGGGAAATTGAACTATTTGAGCTAGGTGTTCTTTGATCTACTTGCTAGAAAATAGTGAAGATTCCCAGTACCCAATTTAACAAGTATTTATTAAGTGCTTTCTATAAGTAAGGTACTCTGCAGGGGGATGAGAAAACAAAGACAAAAATTAAACTGACCCTACCTTCAGAGATTCTATGGAGATGATACAACACTTATAAAAAATACAGAAAAAATTGAGAAGGCAGAGGAGAATACTAGCAACTATGAATAGTTGATGAGGATAATACTGGGAAATCTTAAGCAGCTATATGTGATAGTTGTGAAAATGGAGAATAATCACATAAGCCAAAAACATATGTTTGGCATCAAAATCATTGTTTTTATGGAGATGAAGATAGTTATCAACCAAAACCATTAATCTGTCAATACTGAAAAGAATTCTAAAAGTCTAAAATTTCTACTCTTGCTGTCTGACAGAATATGAAAACTAAAAAGACAGCCAGGTATTACAGTGAATAGAGCACTGGTCCTGAAGTCAGGAGGACCTGAGTTCAAATCTGACCTCAGACATCTAACTTGCTAGTAACCTTGGGCAAATCACTTAATCCCAATTGCCTTGAAAGAGAGAGAGAGACAGAGAGAGAGAGAGAGAGAGAGAGAGAGAGAGAGAGAGAGAGAGAGAGAAAGAGAGAGAGAGAGAGGGGGAAGGAAGGAAAGAAGGAAGGAAGGAAGGAAGGAAGGAAGGAAGGAAGGAAGGAAGGAAGGAAAAAAGGAAGAAGAAAGGAGGGAAGGAAGGAAGGAAGAAGAAAGGAAGGAAGAAGAAAGGAGGGAAGGAGGGAAGCAAGGAAGGAAGGAAAGAAGAAAAGAAAAACTAAAGAAGTATCAAGTATTCGTCTTGTAAAGAAATTCTTCATGGTTGTTTTTGGTTTGTTTTGGTTTTACTTGTGGCTCACTTGAAGTTAAATTTTGAAACTAATTTTCCTGTTTGCACTGAAGATAACTATGCACTCTCCCAGGTGGACAAGGGTCAAGTCATTCCACATACTCCCTGCTAAAATTTTTCCCCTCGATCCAGCATGATACTTTACTTCAAGTGTGAGACACTGTAATCAACCAGTAGTCTCCCTTCTCTTTGTCTGACTGGCAGAAGGGAAAAGGTACATTCATTTGAACTGAAGTGGTCATATCTGCTTTCTAGTAGAATAACAATAGTAGTTGGCATTTAGATATCATTTGAAAATATTCAGAGCTCCTTATATGCATCATGTTCATTGATTGTCACAATAGCCTGGTGAGATAGATAGGACAAGTGCAATATCCCAATTTTACATCCAACAGGTTGACAGAGATTGTGACTTGTTCAAGGCCAAGCAGTTAGTAAATGGCAGACCTAAAACTCAGACCCAGGTGAAGTGGGAAGTACGTTAGATTTGAAATAAGAGGATCTTGGGTTTAAGTCTCTGCTCTGCCACTTACTATCTATGTAATTTTGAATGACATCCCTTCTTCATTACCCTTCCCTGAGAATTGATCTTTTCATCTATAAAATAAAGAGCCTCAACAAGATGATCTCTAGGAGCTCTGACTCAAAGGTGAATGTTCTTTCCATTGCACCAAAGAAAGAAGAAATAGAACCATTGATGAAAGTAATTGAACCTGGGAAGACCTAGAATCAAGACTGAAGCAAGGAGGGAAGAAAGAAGATAGAGAATATTAGGGAAAGCACTTCTAACATAAAAGAGATTTCCCCTGGATCCTTTAGCTCTTTTCAAATTTATTTTTGTATTTCAGTTTCCCTGTTGCCACCCTCCCTTGTTCCCACATTTTTCCTTACTACTGCCAATTCCTATACCAAGTCCCTCTGATTGATTTTAAAACCACTGACTTAAAACTTGCTACTCATTAAAAATAGCCAGAGCATTACAGATAAAGAACCTAATCTCAAATGTCTTTGTCTTCTTAGTTGCCTTTTTTCTTTCATTGCTTTCAATAAAGTCTATGTAGATTATGAAAACTAAAAAGGAAGTGATGCTTTTAAAAGCACATGCTCCTTCTCTGGCTGACAAGATATAAAAGCCAAAAATTAGAGGTTGCAGTTGGAAAATAGAGCCATGCATCAAGGACATAGAATCAAGTTTATGTTCATACTTCAGTGAGGGGAGTGATAATCTCAGTAGCACCTGGTAGCAAATGATCAGAATAGACAACAATCATAACTTCTACTCTGTCGCTACTATTCCATATCTCCTATCATGACTTGGTCAATTATTTTTTTACTATGATTATTCTTTGCCCATCCACACCATGGGAGAAGTAGAGAAATAGGAAGGGACTAAAGGTGGAATGGATTTGAATTGGCTAATATGTTATAAATGGAAGTATAAATGGAACAATATTTGTATTGGGATTCAAAGATGTTAGTTTGAGCTTTTGATCTTAAAAAAGTTACTTATGGACATAAGATAGGGACTTTGGCCTGCATCTTATATAGATTTTGGAGAGATAACCAGTAAATACTGAACATGGAGTTCCAGAACCTGAGATCCCAAGATCTTCTACATTTGTAACTTTGGAAAAATCACTTAAACTATTTGGACTCCTTTTTCCTCATCTGTAAAATAAGGAGATTGGACTAACTGACTTCTAAGTCCCCTTCTAATTGTAGATCTGTGCTTCTATGTTGATAAGATAGATTTGTGAGTCAAGTCTAAAAAAGTGAGAATAACAATGCTTGTAAATTTTCACTCTTAATTCAAAAGCATTTATTAGGTGTCTTCTATGTTCCAGATACCATTAGTCACTGGAGATGTAAAAGCAAAAGCAAAAAAAAAAAAAAAAACTCATGTATTCAAGGAGTTTACATTCTACCAGGGGATACAACATTTTCATAGATAAGTAAATATACAATTTACATGAAATAATCAAAAAGTAAGGAGAGAAACTAAATCCTTGGAGGAAGCAGGAAAGGCCTCCAGTAGGAGGCAGCACTTTAGATGAATTGAAAGGAATTAGTGGTTACAAGAGTTGTCATTGAGGGGAGCATTACTGTCATGAGGAACCACTGTGCAGTGACAAAGAAGTTGAAATAGAATGTGAAATACATACAAGAAATATACATGAAATACAAGAAAGCCATTTTGGCTTTAGAGCTAATGAAGAACAGTAATATGGAATCATCCTAGAAAAGTGGTCTAGAGCCATGTGGGTTCAAAAAAGTCATTTTCATCAGGATGGGAGAAGTATGACTAGACCATAGTTCCTGTGGATTGTACTGTTGTGTTCATATGTAGGTGCCATATTTTACAAATGGCATAATAAGTCTGAATACAATCTGAAGGAGGTGACCAGGATGGTGGAAGGACTGAACACCAAGCCTGAAAACATACTTCAGGAATTGTAGATATTTCACCTGGGGAGAAGTGATGGAATTAGGTATTTTGAAGGGCTGTCATTTGAGAAAAAATAAAGTACTGGACTTACTCTTCTTGGATCCATAGAGCAGAATTAAGGATAGTAGGTAGAACATACACTAATATAAGAAAAAAAACAATTAAAAACTTTGCCGTGGTATACTGGGCTACCTCAGGAGGTGAAAGATTTTACCTTACCAGTAGGCTTTAAGCAGAAACTGGATGACCACTTGTTGACAGTATGGTAAAATAGGTTTTTGTTCTGGTTTGGACTGAGAAGTATCAAGCCATAATGGAATAAAAGTAGACTTGGAGCAAAGATAGATGGGTTAAAATCCTGAATGACTACACTGACTAGTGGTGTCACCAGGAACACATTAGTTAGCTTTTTTGAGTCTCAACTTGTTCATAAAGTGATAAAAGCCTTAGAGGTAGAAAGAAACAGAGAAAGCTTTTGATTCAGTCTCCTCATTTTACACATTGGTAAACTTCAGTCAGAGAGGTTAATTGACTTGTCTGATAGAAAGCAACAGGAAGGATTCAAACTGAAGCCATCTGACCATGTAAAGTCGCATCCTTGACCCCTCTTCAGAATTTGGCACCATGGACCGCTCACTCCTTGATATTTTTCCCCTTTGATTTCTGTTATGATTAAATCAAATGGTTTGCCTTTTACCTTTCTAACAACTCTTCCTTTGTCTCCTTTGCTGTAATCTCTTGGCACCCCTAAAACATGGTTTCTTTGCAAGATTCTGACATTAGTTCTATACTTTTCTCTCTCTACAATCCCTCCAATGGTGATCTCATCTACTCCATTAACTTCATCTACAATATGGGGATAATAATACTTCTACTACGGCTACTTTGCTAAAAGCTTAACAGAATTTGAAAGGAGCACCATCATCCAACTGTGGACTTAAAATGTTTACCATCAAAAGTCTTTTGGTGCAACCATATTTTAAATCAATCTTTGAAAATTATTTTTATGACATTTATTTAATAACCATTATAATGATTAAATACACAGTGGAAAAGATTTGAATGTGTTTCCTAGAACTTTAGCTTCTGTGATAGAAGGAGCCTCAGAATCCAGCAAGTCCACCTTCTTCACTTCATAGATGAGGATCTCGAGGCTTAGAGGTTAAATGACTTACCCAAGGTCACACAGGTAGGAACTGACAGAAGCAAGACTTGATCCTAGGTCCTAAATTCCTAATCTAGTATTTCATCAAGTGTACCATTTAATTCTTATTTCAAAATCTCCTCTAAAGAGAGGTGCTTGTATCCCTTTGCACTAAGGTAAAATAGGTTAACTAAGTTTTAGATTAAAATATGGGTCTCTGTTTTGTATGTAGACTACAAGAAATGTACAAATTATAGGGGTTTTTTTTACATTTAGTGAGTATTGTATGAGTTGCATTATATATTCTATATATTTTCAAATTCATTGGCATTTCTAGGTGTGTAAATACATTCTAAATTCAACACTGCTCTATGTACAGACTTTAGCTTGCAGATTTTATTTGAGAACCTAAATCAATAGATTGGGGAAATATTAGGGAAAAAAAAACATGATTTTCTCCTTAAGATTTGCATTCGGAATAGTAGTTACAGGCTGTAGCATCTCCCCTGTAATTTTATGAGAATGGTATTACCCTGGCTTTCACTGTGAGATTGCTGGTTACCTCCTGTCAGTGAGCAACTGTCTTACTGCAAAGCAGAGGCACAATCTCTTCTCTTTGTCTCCGTGTTCAACACAATTACTTCTTAGAAAGTCGGATTTCTTCAGAATGACCATGTACAAGAGCAAACGCAGAAACCAGAGATGTAAGTAAATCCTCACCCAACTTTTCATCTGATTGTTGAGGAGAAAACATACCTGATTTAAAAAAAAAACTATTCATTACTTCTTCAATCATTTCCTAATACTATACAAAATACTAGAGTGTTTTCTAACCCTTACATTTAAAAATGTTGCATGCTTAAAAGATATTAGGGGAGAGATCACTTGTTTCTATGGAAACCCCCAGAAAGTAGATGGCTTTATAAAATCAACAGAGAAACAGATCAAATTCAATTTCAGTCCAGCTCTGCATCCTTTATTTGGGGCATTATGATTGGGTGGTTATATCTTTTGCTTTGCCATGAGTTACACACTTTTCTTTCCTGAAGGTTTATTGTAAAGGTTGGCAAGTCACTCTTATAGGGACCCCAAAACTTCAATGAAATACAACTTTCAGGAGAATAGAAATAGATATATAAGAGTTAGAGGAAAGGGATAAAGCAGAAGAGAGAATGGGTTAATGCAGTTGACAAGTTCGATTTTGTCAATATATAATACAAAACCTCTTGATTAAGAGCCTATTTGTTTCGTAGTTCACTATGGTGACACTTGACTATAGCTTTATATGTGGATGGAGCAGATTCAATCCATTTCCCCAAATCCTCCCCCCTCCAAAAAAAGAGTGGCATAAGTACTACTCATAAAGCATAAATGGTGATGATTTTGAAATAGGAAAACATTATGTTCAGGTTATTGAGAGATAAAGAGATTATTGAGATTTTATTGAGATAAAGATCAAAATACGACCTATGTCAGTAGCCAACGTGCACACATGAAAAGTTTCAGTCCCACACTTATGTGTGTGATTATGTGTATATTTGTGTGTATATTATATATGTATATAGTCACACTCTAACATCTTATCTTCTTCATAGTCTCATGGTAAAAAAAATGCCATAGTCAGCCCAGAGTGGACAAATATTAGACTGCATATAATTGAAGAAGGTTCTGTGTCAACTACCTAGCTCTTTGCCAAAGCCTGCAGTTTTTGTTATTCCTTAGTGATGCTTTTGATTTTAAAATAGTCATGATCGCATAGTGAGAATACCTTTACAAAATAAAAAATAGAGTGTTATTAAATGTCAAAATATGGCAATGATTTATTTTTAATATAATGGCTCAGTGTTTGTCCCATTTTAAGACAAGATCTAAACATTAGCATATTCCTTGTCAAAGAAGTTTTATGCACTGCAGAAAGCTTACAAACCTAGGTCAAGCAGCATGCTTTTAAAAGACTGAAATGCCTTCCATTTCTATTTTATTTTTGTGAACTAGAAACAACATATAATATCTGCTACCATTTTCTTATGAAAATATTGGTGCAAAGTCTAAAAGTAAATGGTAATGAATTTTCCTGTGACACCCTCCCCCATGAATGCATTTGATTAATTCCCATAATTGCACTCCAATGTACACCCTACTCATTTCTCTTTATACAGCCATGGATCCTATACACACACACACACACACACACACACACACACACACACACACACACAAAATCCAAGTATTCATTGCCTAAAAGTGCAAGTCAAATACAGTATTCACAGAAAAATTGCACTACATCCAGATAAATTTCCCCCTAAAATGGGCTCCCTCGCTTGGTGAAGCCTATGATTAAACAGCAAGAGAAAATTGTGAATTGCATAAGATAAATCAGAACACATATAATTATAAAGGCATAAACACAGGAGGATATATTGAAAGGGTATGGTAAGAAAGCTAACGTATTGTTTGTGTTTAATTGTATCAATGAGTGACATTCTGTGGACTTTCCTATTTCCATACCTTAAACACATGACCAAAAAACATGTTACTGGTTAGCAAGCATAAAATCAAATTAATGTGTTAGAAAGCTTAGCAAGAAAGGCAAGATGATTTCTAATCTGTTTTCTCACATTATGCTGAAAATATTTTTGCCAAGGTGCATTGAATTTTAATGATTGCTATCCAACAGGTATATGAATAATATCTCAATTAACCTGGTAAAGAAATCAGATGTAATGTTATTCTCAATCAGATCACCTTAGTACGTATTTTGGAGCAAGTAGAAAGCACATACTTACCTTGAAGCAATTTTGGTAGTACTTAAGACCATAATTGAATACTTAACAGATTCTCATTGTAGGAACAGGAAGAATGTTATTAAGATTTTTTTCTATTAAAAGCAAAACCAAGCATAAATTAGTTTTCTAATTTTCTCACTCATTAAAGCCTCAACATAATCTTTAGTTAAAAAATAATTTAAAGAAAAACACACTTTATCATGAGAAATATCAGAGAAATAGAAAATGTACCTATGTTGGTGGGAATAAGTTTGTAAGGAATATTGGGAAATATGAACTTGGAATAAACCTCCTTTCTTTCAAATGAGATTTTGAAATTTAACCTTCACTTCTGCCTAAGTTGGTTACTTGTTGGTCCTTACAAAAGAACACAACCTTTTCTTTTAGCTCAGATAGAGCTATTTCTCTAAAAAAATATCCCCTTGGTTTCATGGTTGTCTCATTTCTTAAACAGCAAATCTCACCATGGAAAATTGCTTTAATGTCTCTAAATTTCAGGTGATATTTGACCATGACATTGTGTGAGTATAGAATTGGTTGATTTAATATCCTCACATCACAGTGCAGATGTTTTCATGCCTTTTTAGTTACTGTCAAAATATAAGTGGATGTCACTTTAAGAAAATCCAATATAACAATGTTTTATCCATTCTCCGAACTAAGATAATACTTTACATCTTTTGCTGCATTTTCATTTTGTGAATTGCTACATTTATCATGGTGATGTTCTACTGAAAAGAATGTTAAAGTTGGAAACACGTAGATGGTTCAGGTTCTGGTTCTAGCACCTTAGTTAACAGTTTTAATTTCTCTAACGTACAACCCGTCTTGTAATGTTTTTTTATGAATAAAGCATATGGCAAATCTTAAAAGTCTAGATATAAGTCAGCTCCTACTAGACTGGAAGCTCCATAAGGACAGGGCTGGTGCCCTGTATTTTGAATATCCTACAGACTCTAGAACATTGCCTTACCTACAATAGACATTCAGCAAATACGTAATGAAAATGTAGCCATACAAAATAGTTATGTTAGGTGCAATTTTGTTACATTTCAAAATCACTTCAAGTTTTCTCTGAGAAGTATTTTCCTAGCATATTAAAAACACAATTTATTTTTTAAATTAAATTTACATTCGACATTTAGAAACTCATAAGGTGAGGTATGCCTATAATTTGAACTTGCTTAATGATACTGCAACAGTGCTTGAATTTCTTTTTTTTTAAAGTTTCTTCAAAGAGAAAAAGGTTGTGAACATATTCTTAGAAGATAATTATGTAAAGAGAATAAATAATAGGACATTGATGTTAACAAATATAAATTTTGAAGGCTCTTCATCTTCCATACTACATCACGGAAATCATAGTGAAAAGTCATTTAGCATTTTATTTTAATTGATTTTCTTAAAAGTGCTAATACTATGTTTTTATAGTCCTACATTTATATCTGTAATTATCAATTCACAGTATGTATCTTTTTGGCTTACAGGAAAAAAATCTAAATTATTAGTTTGTGCAATATTTTAATAAAAATCTCATATATAGAATTATTGAATACCAATTAAAATGATTATATATTATATTCAGATTATCCAGCAACTGAATACAAAAGAATTATGCTGTGAATATCTTTTATTTAAAAATTCTGAGATCAGTTAGATAATCTTTATGAGTAGGAGTATTTTCTGGTTGGATTCCACTTAATTATCTCATTTATTTTGGACATGTTGAACCATCTCTCTCACTTTTAAGATCTCAACATTGACAAAAATGAATTCAAGATGTGACTGGATAGTTTTTGAGTTTCTCAAAGTATAATTAAAGCAAAAGAGAGAATGTAGCATTTCTTCTCTACCATTGAATTGTTTTAGTAGCCAACTTGCTTTCATAATGATTATATACCACTATAATAACTGGAATGTGATATTAGTGAGCTATAACATTTCTTCTACAGTATCAGCTTTGGGATCTTAAAGGACTGAATCAAAGCAATAAGCCTGGCAAAAATAGACATTTAAACTGGCTAAAATCCTAATAACATTTCCAGTATCAATTTTTTTCAGATAAATAACTCATTTTACAATAATTTATTAGCTATGAATTCCTAAAAAAATTTTTCACTTGAAATTTTGAAATTTACTACTAATAATACTAGTTGTTTATCAAAAGTAAGTAAGGATTAATATATTTTTTTAAAGTTTATGCTACCAAATAGATTATTTCCTCTTTGTTGACTAAGCCTTCCATAGCTATAGATTCCATTCAAGCCACAATTTGATTATTGTTTTTGTTGAGACCTATTTGAGCTTTTGGAGGATCAGTCTTTCTTAATGGCAAAGGCAGATTTCACAACTTCTGCAGCCTGCTCTGTCCAAGGTCCTGATAGGTATCATTTTACTGGTATGAATAAGAAGCTTTATCTTACTAAATTGTTCTGTGGAATCACATCTGCATTGAAGGAATCAGGATGATCTGATTGAACATGCTTGGAGGGTACTCAGATGTCAGTTTCAAAGCCATGAAGTCCAAAACCTGACTGATAACACCCCTGATACAGATTGACCTTAAATGGAAATACACATTGGTCTGGCTTATACCTTAATCACAGGCATTTGCAGGCTCTAGACTGTGACTGATTCCTCCTGTAGGGAAAATTTACTTCTCTATATGGCATAAGACAGATGATCTGCCCTGTGTGTTCTTGTATTTAGTTATGCTCCACATAGTCAAAGGTCATTTCTCTGGAGGAAAACACTGTTAAGCTCTTGCCTAACTTTGCTATTTGCAGAAATAGTTTGGCTATCAGCATTCATCTGCTGATTTGGATGCCCTCTTCTATGATTCTGGGTAGTATTTATGGCAAGACAAGTATCAAAATCCTGACATTTTACTCTGCTCTTGATGTCATATTGCTTATCCAATGTGCAGTGACATTTATCTCTTTCCAAAGTGTCACAGAATTAAACACTTGCTGTATCAAAATTTATGAAGAACTGGTGACCTGTATGAGTTTACTAGACACTTAACATAATGTGAAAAATTCATGAAGGCAGGTATAAATCAGTATCATTTTTAAATTCTCTAATGAAGAAATACATTTCCCTATGACCATTTGAAAAGCTGCTTATATTCAAGTTTGATTCAACATGCCCATTGAACAGTGTGTTTTTGTAGCAACACAGAGCTATTTGTCCTTTTCTTCATTAGGTTTAGTCCCTTCTCTTCATAGTTTTTGAGACACATCTTTTTTAACAGGTCTATAATGTAAATATCTGAACTTAGTGTCCAGGCAATCTACCTAAATCTTACTAATCATAGAAGTAAAGCTGTCATTATATTTACACATGGTGTTCCAAAATAATTTCCAGTACCTACTGATACCAAAGGCATCTACTGGAGGATAATAGTAGAAATCAATGACATTTACAAAGAATATCATAACTACTAATGGGATGAATTTCTTTGGGCCTTTTAGGAGTTTGAGTTCCCTGCTCTTTCTCTTAACACTTCTCCCCAAAATTTAATATTTTTCCTTATTGATTTTAAGCCCATTCAATGTAATGATCTATGTATTACATTAGCATTACAAGTTGAGTTCTTATCTTAGATTCAAATAATCACTACCTTCAAATAATGTTTATATCATCCTGGAAAGCATTATAGTTTGGAATATGGTGAAGAAGGCACTGAACCTGGAATCAAAATGAGTCTTGGTTGTATTATATTTTAGCATTGTGGCATTGTACAAGTCATGTAAACTAAATTTCAGTGTATTCTTATTAAAAGTAGAGATAATATGTATTTATATTGCCAAACTCACAGCATTGTTTTTAGGTACAAAAGATAACTCATATGAAGCACTCTAAACATGGTATAGGACAGTGGTTCTCAACATGGGGGTTGCGACCCCTTTGGGGGTCAAACAACCCTTTCACAGGAGTTGCCTAAGACCATCGGAAAACACATATTTCCGATGGTCTTAGCCACCAAGACACTGCTCCTCTATCCATCTCCAGGTGGGTCCGCCCACATGCAGATACACCCACATATGAGTATTAAAGGGTTGTGGCATTAGGAAGGTTGAGAACCAGTGGTATAGGACATCATAGTTTAATGTGAAAAGCTTTGGAATGGGAGAAAGTAGCACTGTGTCAGATCTGAAGTCTTGTCTACCAACTGTCAAGCTTTAGTCAAGTCACTTAACTTCTTTCTCAACACCAATTACTCTGATGTGTGTATGTGTGATTGTACATGAAAATAATAATACTACCTCAGCAGATAGCATGGCGTATTGTAAAAATATGATAATCTCACTCAGAAAGACCTTTGTTAAAGTCCCACATCTAAAAATTCTGGTTGTAAAACCCTGTTCAAGTCATTTAATCACTCAGTACTCCCAGGCAAGTCCCCAATTCTATAAATTTCAGTCTTTGGCATTTTAATTGTAGAGGTAGTTGTTTTATCGGATGTTCTCTATACCAATGTAATCACAAGTCTGTACTATTACTACTACTTGCCACTACTATGTCATGAGATTGTTGTGAGAATAAAATTAGATAATATACATAAATGTAGATTTTTAAACATTAAAATACTGTATAAATGTCAGCTGTCGAAATTAATTTTAAACTATTAAAAATCCTAGTAATCAGAGGGTGTTTAAATTTTCTTTTAGGCTATAAATATGTTTTCAAACCTCTAGAGATATGGGACACTAAAAAAGCATTAACTATTTTCCCATGAAATAGATTAAAAATTCTAATTAAACTAAGACTTTGTTTACCTAGCGGAATGAAGAAACAGGCTCCTCTAAATGACAATTCTGAATATTAAGCTATGGTGATTTAAAAAAATTGTCTCAAATCTTTGAGTCATAAAGAAATACCAGCAAACATATTGAATAAGATATTCTCTGAACTGGATGTTAGAATGATTACAAAGTGAAGTTTGAATTAGGGTTGGGTGCTAAGTATCTTGTCTTCAAATGTCCCAAGTCATATTCTAAGCATGATGTTCCTGTTGAAATCATTAGGAGTTCCTTGCTAGACTCAGATCCTTCAATTAACCAAAAAAAGAAAAGGAACTGTTCATGAGTGAAACAAGGTTTGCATCAGAAAAATTAGCCCTTGTGGCAATTAGGATAGCTTTCCACATTCACATTTAAAAAATATTTATACATCTTTTAACCAAATGATTACACATTTTTTTCACATTTGTTCTATAGACATTATTGTTGCGTGTTGATGATGGTTCCAAAATCTTCTTGATTATGAGATACTGGTGAAAAATATATCAGAAAGCATTTTTATATCTTTTCTTAATCCTCAAAGTTCATAATATTTATATCTGAAAGAGACCCCAAAGAACATCTCATCCAATCATTTTATTTTTCAGATGAATAATCAGAGCTCATAGAGTTGGGGTGAGTTTTGGCCAGTGTCATGGAGTTTGTAAATGACAAATAAAAGACTCAAAACAATTTCCTCTTTTTAAATTAATTTTATTTTTAAATTATTAAATAAAACAAGCATTTCCAAAACATAGGATAATAGAAAAGATGGTTGTACATGAAACTGAAAATCTATTACATATAATTTGTATTTCTTTTAAATGGATAGTAATCATGTAAATTTCTTTTTTTTTCCTTTTTTTCTTCCCTTCTCCACTGTCCTAAAGATGGCCATGAATAGAAAGGAAAATGTATTTATAAGTAAAATCATTCTATACATACTTCTATTTGTCAGTTCTTTCTCTGGCTGTAGATGATGTCTTCCTTCATATGTTCTTTGTAATTAATTTGGATATTTATGATAGTCAGAATGACACTCACTTAAAATTATTCTTAAAACAATATTACTGTTACTATATATAATGGTTCTGCTCATTTCACTCTTCATTATTTCTTGCAAGTCTATCCATGTTTTTTCTCTAATATCATAGAGCGTCATTTCTTATAGCACAGTAGTATTGCATAGCAATCATATACCACAATTTGTTCAGCTATTCCCCAATTGACAAGCATACCCTCAATTTCCCAAATGGATAAATAGTCAAAGGATGTGAACAGTTTTTAGATAAAGAAATCAAAGCAATTTATAGTCATGTGAAAAAATACTCTAAATCAATTTATTAGAGAATTGCAAATTAAAACAACCTTGAGATATCATTTTATGCCTATCAGACTGGCTAAAAGGATTGAAGGGAAAAGTGACAAATGTTGGAGGGGATGTGGAAGGGAAATGGGATACATTCATTGTTGGTGGAATTGTGAACCAATCTGTTTTGGAGAGTGATCTGAAATTATGCCCAAACAGATATTAAGCTGCCTATACCCTTTGACCCAGCAATACCACCATTAGTTCTATTTCCAAAAATGATTAGGAAAAAAGGAAAAAAATCTATATGTTCTAAAATATTTATAGCGCTCTCTTGTGGTGACAAAGAACTGGAAATTGAGGAGATATCCATCAAAACACTATCTTCTAACTTCAATTGGATCTTCTCTCCAGTGCAGAAGAGTGTATTTCTATTAACCACATGGACGGGCAGAAATTGTCACATAATGACTATTTATAAATATTAAGAGATAGACATAGTACCCAGTGGTCAAAGTTGATTTCTTCTATAAAACTTTTAAGGGGGGCTTTCAGTGTCTAATTTTTTTCCCTAAATAATAGGATTATATTGGGGCAGCTAGGTGGCACAGTGAATAGAATACAGGCACTGGAGTCAAGAGGAGCTGAGTTCAAATTCGGCCTCAGACACTTAACACTTACTAGCCCTGGGACTTAACTGCAATTGCCCTGCCTTCCCCTCTCCAAAAAGAAAAAAAAAAAAAAGGATTATAGATCTTAGACTTAAACCCAGAAGAGGCCATAGAGACTGCATCTATTCTGGCCCCCTCATTTTTTAAATTTTTTTTTATTTTTTTTTCATTGACTTGTTTATTGACTTTTAGTTTACAAGATTCAGTTTCACAATACCTTGGGTTTCAAATTTTCTCCCCTCCCCCCCACCATGGTGGCATGCAGTAATGTATAGGATCTGCAAATACTTTCACATTGTACAATAGTCTGGTTGTATAGAAGGGTTGTAACCAATGGAGTGAACAATGGGAAAAAAGAAAGAAAACCAAACATGAAAAAGAACAATAGCATGTAGACTGCTTCAGTCTCCATTTAAACTCTGGTCTTTCTAGATCTTTCTCTGAATGTAGATATCTCCTTCCATCCTGAGACTTGTAGAGTTGTCTTATAACTATGCGTTTCTGAGAAGAGTCCAGTTTATCAAGGTTGGTTGTCACACATACAATGTGTCTGTGATTGTGTACACATTTTTCCTGGTTCTGCTCATCTCATTTAGCATCAATTTGTATAAGCCTCTCCAGGTAAATATGAAGTCCATCTCCTTCCCATTTCTTATACCACAATAGTGTTCCATTACATTCATATACCACAACTTGTTTAGCCATTCCCCAATTGATGGGCATCCCCTAAATTTCCAGTTTTTTACCACTACAAAGGGAGCTGCAATAAATATTTTTGAGCATATGGGTCTTTTTCCCACTTCTGTGATCTCTTTGGGATACAACCCCAGAAGTGGTATTACTGGGTCAAAGGATATGCAATTATTTGTAGCCCTTTGGGCATAGTTCCAGATTGCTCTCCAGAATGGTTGTATCAGTTCACAACTCCACCAGCAATGCATTAGTGTTCCAATTTTTCCACATTCTCTCCAGCATGTGTCATTTCCCTGTTCTGTCATCTTAGCCAATCTGACTGGTGAGATGTGGTACCTCAAAGTTATTTTGATTTGCATTTCTCGAATCAATAGTGATTTAGAGCATTTTTCCATATGCTTAATGATATCTTTAATTTCTACCTCTGAAAATTGTCTATTCATGTCCTCTGACCATTTATCAATTGGGAATGACTTGTATTCTTACAAATTTTGCTTAATTCCCTGTATATTTTAGAAATGAGGCCTTTGTCAGAGACACTGGTTATAAATATTCTTTCCCAATTTCCCACTTCCCTCTTAATCTTGGTTACGTTGGTTTTATTTGTACAGAAACTTTTCAATTTAATGTAATTAAGATTATCCATTTTGCAATTTATAATGCTCTCCAACTATTCTTTGGTCATAAAGTCTTCCCTACTCCATAAATCTGACAGGTAAACTATTCGTTGTTTTCCCAGATTATTTACAGTATCAGCCTTTATACCTAGCTTGTCTGGCCCCCTCATTTTATAGCTATGGAGATTGAAGTCTAGAAAGACTTGTTGCTTTCCCAAAGTTACACAGCTACTATCTGGTAGGTATGGGACTTGAAATGATATCCTCTGACTCCAAATGCAGCATTCCAAATATACGATTTTATATACCATCATTTCTTTAGTAAAATGAAAAAGAGAAGAAAATTCCACAAAATAAAATGTAGGTATTTATCAATTATATAACATTTATTTTTATAATGTTACGATCAGCAGTAATTTAATGAGCATTCATTCAGCACATTATGTGTACAGAAAAGTATCTAGTACTTTGATACCTTACAGAAGAAATGTAGGAAATAATAAAATCACCAACATGAAATACACAAAAGTACTTTTAAGTATTGCCTCAGTTAGTTCAGTAGTTGAGCTCAGCTTGGATAGAAAGCTCTGCTACATAAGATCTCTACTGATCTACCACCCTTCACCAACAAATGATAGTCCCTTAATCCAGGAAATTACCTTGTATTTATTGGCATATTTTTGCTAATATTTTTCTATGATAGATTATAAGCAACTTGAGAACAGGAAAAGTTTCTTTTTTGCTTGCTTATTTTTCTATCCCCTACACATAGCACATTTCCTGATATATAATAGGCACTCAGAAATTGTTTGTTGATTGAATGATTTAGATTAAAGCAATTTGAGGTCTGAAATAATCAGGAAATTGACTATCTTTAAACATTGTACCTGTTTTGAACAAGCATATACCATTACTCTCTAAAATAAATGAAAATGAATAGATGAAAATAGACATGGATAAAAAAAGGACTCAGAAAAGATAATAGTTATAAGAAGCAAAATTGACTATAAATGTACTTATTATTTATTGGATTTTGATAATATTTTTGCTAAGAAGAAAAGAAAAATGAAAGTAAGAGAAGGAAGGAAAAAGAAAGAAAAGGAAGAGCAGGAAAGAAGAAAGGAAGAAGAAAGAGAGAAGAGGAGAGGAAAGGAGAGAAGAGGAGGAAGATAAGACTGGCAGGACTTGCTTAAAGAGTAGCAGCATGTTATAATGAGAATCAGTATGGTATAGTAGAAAGAGTACTAGTCTTAGAGTCTAAAGACGTAGGTCATAATAATAATTCTTCTACTCCAGTGGTTCTCAACCTTCCTAATGTCATGACCCTTTAATACAGTTCCTCATGTTGTAGTGACCCCCAATCATAAAATTATTTTCATTGCTACTTCATAACTGTAATTTTGCTACTGTTATGAATCGTAATATAAATATCTGATATGCAGGATGTTACAAATTGAACATAACCCACAGGTTGAGAACCTCTGTTTTACTCACTTTGTAACCTGGACCCAATTACTTAACTACTGTAGGACCCAGTTTCCCCAACTCTGAACTGAAAAGTGTGGGCTATATAATCTTTAAGATCTTTTTCAGTTTTAAATTCTATGGCCTCAGCTACTTTAGAAGAGTATTTCCCAAATTAGGCTAAATTGTTGAATAGTTACATATCTAATTTGTTTTACCACTCTGCCCACCTCAATCCTAGTGTTGTGACTCTATTGCAATTCAGTTTTGGGATACAGGACCATGAGATAAAGGAAGGAGGCAGGGAATAGAAGAAACACGATACAGAGAAGAGAAAAATGATCAATCTATTTCTGGATATTGAGAAAGGACCTTGAATAGTAAAAGTTTAGCAGATTAATTTTGTTTTTTTTAATTGTGATGTAGCCGACATTAGGAGCAGCTAGGTGGACCAATGAATAGACTGCTAGGCGTGGAGTGAGGAAGACTCATCTTCGTAAATTAAATCTAGCCTCACTTACTTACTATATACTTATATATACTTAGTATATACCTACTATATACTTACTGTATAGCCCTAGGCAAGTCACTTAACCTTGTTTGCCTTCGTAAAATGAGCTGGAGAAGGAAATGGCAATCCACTCCACTGTCTTTGCCAAGAAAACCCCAAATGGGGTCACAAAGAGTTGGACACAACTGAAACAACAAAACAACATTAGAAATTGAGAAGCATTGTTTTCAGGGGACATCTGTGGTTAATTATGAGTTAGAGATGTATCACTACTTGATCTCAAAAAGCAAAATTTGTCATCATAAAATTTTGAATTAATTTGTTACAGTTATTGATTTTATTGCTTTTATTTACTGAAAAAATTTCTCTATCTGCTTATAATTCTTGTCATTTTATTAATATTTTCACATTTGTATGGCTCAGGTATGTGCATAATATATTGGTTCAAGGTTATAATGTTCTTCTACCAATGATGATATTTTAGTTCTATTCCTTTATTTGTATGTTAAAGCAAAAACCTACTTTTGTTCAACCCTTTTTCTGAGCTCTGCACACTATTCTGTATTTGATAGAGTGCCTTGGGCTACTAATCATAGAAAAACTCTATAAGTGCATTTCATATTATATGATTCTTATGACCCCTGGTGAGTTGGAAACTACCTTGGAGAAACAGCCAGATGTAATTTTTTTAAATAAACATGCATTGTTCTTCAAATTGTTGATATCTCTCTTCTTAATAGACTTCACAGGGAAGAAGAATCCTAACTTTGTAATAACCTGTGTTCATGAAGATAGGTCTAGCTATTTTCCTTCTATTTTATCTGAATTGTACATTCTTTTGCCTCAATTTGATTCTCATTTTAGTAGAATTTTCAGATGAGCACATTTTAGGCAGCTTGTTTTTCTAAATACAACCTATTAGGACACCTGCTGAAGGATCTAGAGAGCACGGAAAGCAGTGATTTCTTTTAATTTTTAGTAGCTGTGACTGAAGAGAGGATGTCACAGCTTCACACAAAATCACAAAGGAAAATTTAGGAACCTCCATTTATAAGGAATAAAAATAGTCTGTACTGGGTTCATTTGATTTTGCTGCCTTAGCAAGGAAAAAAAATTAAAATGTTATGTGAGATTTTGGAGCTGGCTGTTCATGAAATGTTGTTTTTATTTTTCCCTTTGGTATTTTAGAGACAGCTATTTTAGCTGTATGAACTTTTCCTTCCTGGACCTCACCTGCTATCTTTTTTTTTTTTTGTTCAGCTTTCATGTCTTAATCCCATTATCTAGTTTACTTTGTTGTTCAGTTGTTTCATTCCTGGCTGCCTCTTCATGACCCCGTATGGAGTTTTCTTGGCAAAGACACTGGAGTGGTTTGTCATTTCCTTCTCCATCTCATTTTACAGATGCGGAAACTGAGGCAAACAGGGTTAAGTAACTTGCTCAGGGTCATGTATCTAGTAAATGTCAGAACTCAGATCTGAACTCAGATCTTCCTGAGCACAGGGCAAAGCCTCTATCCACTGTGTCACCTAGCTGCCCCTATCTAGTTTATAAACATGACTGTATTTTTCATATCTTTGTAGAGAACTGTAAATTCTCTGGAGGCAGAAATTGCATCTTATCTCTTTCTGAGAGATTACAATAAATTTTCTCCAGTGCCTAGCCAGCTACTCTGCTTAAATTAGGCCCTTTGAAAGGTATGATTCTAGAAAAACTCATTATTACTACTAACTATATTGCAGGCTTTCTGAGAAAAATGTTTAATCAAGTCCCTGGAACTTACCTGACATCTGATGTTTGTTTCAAATTAAACATTCTACTGTATGTGTCCTGTGTAAGCAGTGATTCTTTTTCTAGTGAAGAAAAATGGAGGGTTGAGATTTCCTGCAAACACTCAAGGAAAAAATACTAACTTAAAAGAGGAACTTGAAAATAAGAAAAGAATCTCAAAATTGAGAAACCATGGGAAGTGAAAATAATCAATAGGATGACAGAATGATAGAGAAGCTGAGAGGAAGAGGGAAAGACAGACAGACAGACAGAGACAGAGAGAGACAGAGACAGAGAGAGAGAGGTCATCTAGCCAAACTCCCTCATTTTACACATGATAAAACTGAAGTCCACAAAGATGAACTGACTTTGTCCAGTGTCATACCAAAACCAAGTAGCAAATCAAGTCCTACAAACCAGAATTTCTGACTCCAAAGCCAATGTTCCTCAACCCCAAAGCATTTCAATAACTAATGATAGATATTGAGCGATTTCAGTCATGTCCAACTCTTTGTGACCCTGTTTTGGGTTATTGTTGACAGAGATACTATAGTGGTTTGCCATTTCCTTCTCCAGTTCATTTTACAGAGGAGGAAACTGAGTGGAAAAGGGTTAAGTAATTTGCTCAGGGTCACAGAACTATTAAGTATCCGAGGCCAGATTTAAACTCAGCTCTTTCTGACTAAGCCCAGGACCTTACCTACTGAAGCACCTGAAGGTGGATGGATCACTGTTATTTCAACAGATTTGAAGCTAAACTTTCTCTCTTGAAAACTACTACTTTCTCCTGTGACCTGCATACTTTCCTCCAAATGGACTTCCCTGTGTTTGATGCCAGTGTTGTCTTTAGTTGGAGCCTCAGGTTGTTCGTTGCTCCTTCAGGGATTTGTGCCAGTCTCAGCAGCATTGCGCCCTTAACTAAATTTTGTAAGATCAATGCCACAATATCATGGACTGGTATGAGTAACTCGAGTCAAGTCTAGAATATGGTGTGCTATGATTATGAAGCATAAATTTCATACTACACAGTATAAATGTGTACCAGTAATGAGTGTGCTTATATTCAAGTATTCTATATATACTATAATGGAAATCAGAAAGTTAATTAGCATTTCTTAAATTCTTTCCATAGGCCATGAACTGTGCTAAGAACTGGGGATATAAAGAAAGCAAAAAAATAAAAAGTCCCTGCCTCAAGGAATGCATATTGTAATGGGGGAAAATAATCCCAACGTTCATTTCTTTCATTCCTAGCCTTTCCTTCTTTCTTAAAATTCTACAGATTGTATAAAATTTTCCTAGAGATTCCTCCTAAGAGTTATCCTATTTCCACAGCACTTAAAATTTTTCTATGTGGATTAATTCACTGTCATAACAGTATTTTCATCTGATTGGCCAACTAGAAGCAAGATGAGATAATTGGGCAAAGAGCACATAGTGCTTTGAGCTGGTGGTTGATAGGAATAAAATTGGAAAACAAAAACTCAGGCCATCTAAGGCTTCTGCCACCAAAATTTGCCAAATTAAGTTAGTGTCCTGATTCTGAGCAATGCCAATAGGAGAGCAGCAATGCCACTTGTGTTTTTCCTTTTAAAATGGGCTTAAAAGAAGTGGTCCTCTTTTGGGGAACAGAACCAAGAAGTGATGGTGAGATGCTAGGGGTGTGGGGGATCGAGCTGAACCAGGAGACTGGATTGTTTGTGCTCCTTGATTAGATGCATGAATCCTTTGCGTCTCTGACCATCAATGCCTAAAGAAACCATGCTTCAGTGCAGATCCATGCAGACATCCTTTGTGTTCAAAGAGCAAACTTCTTCTTCAGTTCTGTAGGCCATGTGATGTGTTGGGCCATTTCTAATGCTTGTCATGCTTTTAGATGATCACCACAACCAGAGAGGAACAGGGAAGGTCAAAGATATGACCATATTTAAAGAAAAGGAAAGGCTACATACCCAGCCACTGTCACAGGCCACACTAAACCATGTTGAAAGTCTAAAAATGAGCTAAACAAGGGGAAAAAAAACCACGTTTTTTTTTTAAGTCACCTAAAATAAAGCCTCCTAGACTGGCTTAAAGATAAAATATAGCAAGATTTATACACAGTCTGCAACCAATCAGCTGAAAATAAAATGGTCAAAAGACAGGGATGTAGGAAAACTAAATTTCTCTCCAATTTCAAAATGTAATTTGAAAAAGAAAATGATTGTGTTACTATGCATTCAAGTTTCTCCAAAAACTTCACTCTACCTCAAAAAAAAAAAATAACAGTACTTTCAAAGACTTGGGATAATCTGCTACTAAGTGTCATGAGTGGATACAACAAATTAAAGCTATTTGAAAAATCAGTGAAACAACCATATTGTCAGATTGTGTGTGTTGGTGTGTAATGAGGTCTAAGATGATTTTTTTTCATTCATTTGGTATCCTTTCCTCCTTCAGATACCTTTTATATCTATCCCTCAAAAGATTCATATTTGTATCACTTTAGACGTGGATCTCCTCTATATTTGGTACAATCTGACTATGTTTTCCAACTTTATTCTTTTTAATATCACTTCAGTTTCCTCAATAAACATTTACTCTGATGTGAGAGTTCAAGTTTTATGGTTTTAGTACCATCAGTGAAGGGAATAGTTTGTTTGAAAGCCTTTTACAAACCCTATAAATTTTTTCTTCTTTCCACTTAAATTCTTTATTGTCCTTGGAATAACTAATTAGTTGGATATCTTAGTTGGAGGTCATGCTTTCTTTAAATTGGATCCACCTCCCATTGCTTCTCTCCACTTTAAGAAATTATATAAAAACTAGTTTATATTATATTTATATATATAGAAACTATAATTCATAATTAACCATTATCTTTCTTTGTAGGATTTTACAGACAGATCCGTGTTCTAACCTGGTGATATCTTTGACAGGGGTCCTAACCAGACACAATACCATTGTCTCTTTGTTCAACACTTTAGTTTTATCCATCTCCATCCATCCATTCAATAAACATTGTCAATTCAATTTAGAACAGCCTATGTGTAAAAGGTAGCATGCAAGGTCCTAGGCATGACACATTTTAGATCAAACTCAGACCCTGGTGTCATGGAGTTCATAGTCTACTATCTACTCTAAATTGACATTTATCATCATGGAAAAACAAATTTAGAATTTGAAGGTATCTTAAAGGTTATTGAGTTCAATAGCTTCATTTTACAAATCAGGAAACTGAGGTCCATAGATGTTAAGTAACTTGATAAAGGTCAGACAGCCAATAAGTATCTAAAGCAAGTTTCAAACCCAAATCTTAATTCCAAATCTCGCACTCTATCCATGACATCACACTGGCTGTTACATGTTGTGCTTTAAAGAATGAGTAGGAATAGAGTCCATGAGGACAGCTAGATTGCCCAGTGGAAAGAGTACTGGACCTGGAGTCAGGAACACCTGGGTTCAAATCTAACTTCAGACACTTACTAGCTTTATGACCCTGGGCAAGTCATTTAACATCTGTCTGCCTTAATCTGCTGTAGAGGGAAATGGCAAACCACTCCAGTATTCTTCCCAAGAAAACTCCATGGACAGTATGGTCCACAGGTCATGAAGAATTGGACATCACTCCACAAGAACAAAAAGGAATAGAGCAAAAAATGGAAAAAAAAAAAAAAGACTATGTTGCAAGCATATTAAACAATGTGATCAAAGATACAGAGGTTAAAATACACTTGGTATGTTTGGGGGGCCAGGAATGGGCCACTTTGTCTGTTAGGAAGAGGGAATAAAGGGGAAATTTGGATCAGGCTAGAAAGGTAGGGTAGTGACTGAATGTGGAGAGTCATGGAGGTCAATGAAAAGAATTTTATATTTATTTAGTAAGTCACTGAGTAAATAGGGAGGGAGTGATCAAATATTTTAGAGCAGAAGAATAATATGACTAGTTCTATGAAAAAATAAAAGATTAATTTGACAATAGTTGGAAGCATAGATTGGTCATAAGGGACAAAGTTCTGGAAGATATGTTAGGAGGCTGTTGCATTAATCCAGGTGACTGGTAATGAGGGCTTTGTCTAAGGTAGCACCCATGAGGAAAATATGAGAATCTACATATGATATTTTGGAAACATAATAGATAATCCTTTAAAAATGGTTGGATGGAAGAAGTGAGGGTGAAGGAAGTGTGATAAAGATATAGGCTTTGAACTCAGGTTACTATGTTCCCTAGACATAAATAGTGAATTTTGGAAGACTAATTTTAGAGAGTGAAAAATCAATTTTATAGATAACTAAGTTTCTCAAGTTGAATTGTCAGTTATGGCTTTTACATTTATTTAATGTTTTCATCACAAAAGTTACTTAATAGACTATCATTCACATTTATATACTACTTTATAGTATATAAAGCATTTCCCTTACAACCCTACGCAAGAATTATTGTCTCCATACTATAGTCAAAGTAATGGAAGTTCAAAAAATAACTTTCTCAAGGCCACAGAGTCATTAGGAATCATACCCAAGAATTGAGAATTTTCTTTTGACTGATTTGTTGGGTTAGTTGATTTTTGTTTTGAAGGTTTGTGTGTGTATTAGTGAACTATCAAAATTTAACAGAAAATCATTTAATTAACAATAAATTTCCACATAGATTTCAAAACACTGTTCACCTCTCTTATAAATAAAATTGTATATCACCAATTCAGTTTAATTCTAAATTCTTTTTCATAGCCAGTACCCTTAATTATTATTATTATTAATCTTATTAATTGGTATAAATTCAGTAGTTTAACTTTTATTGACAACATAAAGGTGACAGCAGCAAGGAATAGTTTACTTGTCAGATTTATGGAATAGGAAGGACTTTATGACCAAAGAAGAATTGGAGAGCATTACAAAATGCAAAATGGAGCACCTTGAGTACATTAAATTGAAAAGTTTCTGTACAAACAAAGCCAATGTAACCAAGAT
>CM053587.1:132743718-132761504 GCA_028646515.1 Pseudochirops corinnae | reverse complement strand
ATCCTGCCCTACCGAAAAGTGACATAGGAGAGAATAGACTGGGGGAAGGGGAACACACTTGGATGGCTGTTTTGGGGTGGTGGGTGGGGGAAAGAGGGGGAGAAAATATGTAACTCAAAATCTTGTGGAAATGAATGATGCAAACTATAATGAAATTTTTTAAAAAACACATAGAACTGAAATTTTCATTTCTGTGTTTCTTGAATAAGCCATAAAGAAATAGATGGACCAAAATATTAACTTGGATTTTTATTCTTGAACTGAGGCAGCTAGGTGGTAGGTACAAAGGATAAAGCACCAAGCCTGGAGTCAGGAAAACTCATCTTCATGAGTTCAACTTTGGCTTCATACATTTACTAGCTATTTGACCCTAGGCAAGTCACTTCACCCTGTTTGCCTCAGTTTCCTCAACTGTAAAATGAGCTAGAGAAGGAAATGGCAAATTACTCCACTGTCTTTGCCAACAATAACCTAGATGGGGTTATGAATATTCAAACATGACTAAAACAACTGAACTATAACAACATTCTAAAATAACAGCATTTTTCCATTTCTTCATGTTTTCCATAGGTTTGGTACATTTTTTATTTGGCTGTATTGAACTCTTTTGTTAATGTCCCTGTGCATAATATGGAGCCTTACTGATAAACTGGTTCTATAGTTTTCTGCTGCTAAAAGACATTTTGTTTTGTGATTTTCTATTTATGATAAAAATCATTCTATGTGAAAATTATACTTGGTATCCACACAAGCAGGCACAAGGTGCTGCTTAAGGTAACACAATTACCCTGCATGGAAATGTCATTTTATAAGTAAACAGGAAACATTCTGTGCCTGACAGTGAATAACAGTACATTATTGTGGAAAGAACATTGGTATGGGAGCTAGGAGACATGACTAAATCTCAGTTTTGGCATTTACTGGCTATGTGACTTGGTGCAAGCCACTTCATGTCTTAGAACCTCAATTCCCTTATCTATATAATTGGGGTAGTAATATTTTAATGCACACTTCAGAAATGTTGTGAAGATCAAATAAGATTATGTAAATTGCTAGATAATATCAACTATATTATTAATAACCTGAACACTGTAGTTACAGAAAAATGGACAATCCTAGTTAACAACTAATGTATAATACAAAAAAAATCATTATTACAAACTACGCTAAAATACACATGAATAACAATGGCAGAAATGCCAGTAAAAATCAATAATTACTCACATGAAGTTACTTTGCAAATTTAAACACATACATTTTTAGGAAAATGTGGTACTGGCAAGCTTTTATAAATTTAGCAGATTGGAAGTCGAACAAATACTGCCTTTGGCTGAAAATATAATGACAATTTTATAATCCACAGCTGGTCAGGAATGAAGATTCATTTGTAATATTAATGGTACGTCTGTTAGCATGCTAAGATGCTTCCCCGCAGTAGGGAAGTTGGTCAGCTGAAGAATTACTTCTCTTCCTTGCGTACAATCACATAGTTTGCAAAATAACAAAGAAAAGGTATGATTGAAAAAAACATATAACTTCAATTTAATCTTTAGAAAAATGATTCCTCTCCTTGATCACTAATAGAATCTTTATGAACAGGGATATATAAATGTTGATTACCACAAGACTTCCATGGAAATGAGTTAACTAGAAAAACAACAAAATCTGCTAAGTAGAAATAAATCAAAATTTCTTTTAAAATTTTGTATTGATATTAATTAGGTATAATATCTTGTGTTCTTTTTCTGTCCACTTGAATTAAGTATCAATATTGTATTTTCAGTGAGGAATTTGGTAGGATTATTTATTTTCCTATTTTTGCATCATTTTTGGAATACTGTTATTGTTATTGGGATTTCAATACAATTTGCTTTCAAATTTATCTAGTCTTAATTTTTTCTTAGGAATTTTATTCATCATTTGATTTCTTTTTATGAGATTGGGTTATTTGAATTCCCTTTTTGTTAATCTGGGCATTTCATATTTTTATAAATGCTCATCCACTTTATTTTCATTGTTAGTTTTCTTAGGATGTATTTGGGCAAAATAATCTCTAATGATATCCTTTGTTTCTTCTTCAAGCTTTATGAATTCCCTTTTTCATTTTTAATGTTTCTACATTTAATTTTCTTTCTTTAAAAAAAACTTAGACTAGCTAATCCTTTTACATTTCAAAGTTGCTGTTTGGCTCTTCTCTTTTAATCAGGAATGCTTGTAAGGCCTCTATTTCATAAATGGCTCATTTTCCCCTTACAAAATTTTGCCTAGCAAATTATTTTTTGTTGTAAGCCTTTATCTTTTGCCCTTTGGAATATAGTATTCCAAACTTTCCAGTTCCTTTATAGTGGTAGTAATCATGTCTGTGTTTTTGGCACTAAAAATCTTTCTGAGTGCTTACAATAGTTTTCTTTGACTTGGAAGCTCTGTATTGTGCCTATAGCATACTTTGGAATTTTTTTATCTTGGTTTTTCTTTCAGAAATTAAGTGAATTTCTCCTATTTTCACTTTCTTTTCTGATTCCAATAGATAAAGGAGTTTTTTCAATATTTATTATAATATAATATCCAGGCTGTTTTTTATTATGTTTTTCAGTTTTCTGATGATTCTTATTTTTTCCTATACTTGTAAGATACTTTACATTTTCTATTCTTGGATGCATTCTAATTTCCAGAGAATCTATTACTTGGTTAAGTATTAACCTGTATTAAGCTGTTTATTGTCCTACAAGATTTTGTGTTTAATGTCTCATTTATTATCCATATCTTTCTCCTAGAACTTTCATTTTTTTGGTTTGGTTTTGGCTTTTTGGAGGGGGGCAGGGTAAGTGGGGTTAAATGACTTGCCCAAGGTCACATGGCTAATACGTGTTATGTGTGAAGCTGGATTTGAACTAATGTCCTCCTGACTCCTGGGCCAGTGCTCTATTCATTGAGCCACTTAGACACCCGAAGCTTTCATTTCTTTTATATAATTTTAAAATTTTTGCTTTATATTGTCTAGGAATTACAGTTGATTTTATAGAGAAACTGTGTCTTCATTTAAAGACTTTACAGATATTTTGAAGCTACTCACTTTTTCTGGATTTTTTGTGTTGGGCAATCCTGGATCCATAATATTTACTTATCATCTATATCTTCCTTTGTTTTCTCATTTTTCCATTTTACTTCCTGAATTGTGATTTTTTTTTTTTTTTTTTTTGGGTCAGGGCCAGGCTCTTCACTCTTTGGACTGAATGGTGGGGCCTTTATTTGACCCTGATTTCTGTTATATAAGGATCTGTTCCTAATTACTCCAAGTATTAAATTCTGTGTTTTACAAAGACCTTAGGCACAGTTCATTCCAATGAGCTGTAAACTTTCAGCCCCATAAGGGATCTGATCTAGAATGTGGTATACTTGTTACCCTCTTAGTCTAAGTTTTTCAAGCTCTCAACTCCAATTTGCGGGACTTCTTAACCTGCAAAAACTTCTCTGATCAAATACTGACACCAGTCTTTCTCAGTTTTCTTCAAGAGTTAAGAGAGGCAAAACTGGAGGCTTGGCCCTGGTCTATGCTAAGATAGTATATAGCTGTTGACCCTAGTCCAGATCCACATGCTTCTGTTCCTATTCAGAGTCAAAGCTCATCCATGGTACAACCTTTCCATGCTGTTGTGTTGCCCCAATCCTATTCTACTTGTTTCTTCATGGATGAACCCATTTACACCACCCAGCACCCAGAGTTTTCTATCTCCTGATGTCAACCTGGGTTGGAAAAAGGCACCAACTATAGTTTTTCTCTGCATTTACCTAACACTACTTAGTCTAGTGCTCTTCCTCTATTTTTTCTGGATTAGTTATGTGATAGAACTGAAATATACTTATTCTTCACTATCTCTCATCTTGTTAGCTCTCTTTTGGGAGTACTGTAAAGATACTCCTTTTAGCTTTGACATTTTGTGGACACAGACAGGTTATAACTTGTTTGGGGAGTAATATGGGAATTCAAGGAAGTAAAATACTGGTATGTAGTGGAGTTGTCAAATAAGGAACAATTTATAGGGAAAAAGTATTTGACTCAGACCCTCAAGGACAGAAAAGTATTACCTCTCAACACTGCTTTTCAAGTGAAAGTTTTAGGTATAGCATTACTTTATAACCAAAATCCAACACGTATTTATTAAGCACTTACTATACTTAAGGCACTAAGCTAGAGGCTAAGACTACAAAAATAAGAAAAAAAACAACGCCTTCACTCAGACCCTACATTCTACTTGGGGAGAGAGGAGGCTTAGAGTATATAAATAGATAAGTCAAACATGACTATTTAAGGAGGGAGAGAGCAATAACAAGGATCAGCAAAGGCACCCATGGGCAGTGGGGGTGAACTGGTCCCTGAAGGAAGCCATGAATTCTCTGAGTTGAAAATAAGGAAGAAGTACATTGCAACTTTGAGAAATAGCCTGTGGGGAGGCATGGAGACAGGAAGTGGAGTGCCAATTGCCTAGTAAGCCAGTTTGTCTGGAATCTGTTATCTAAAGGGGAATATTGTTAATGAAACCTGCAAAGATAATCTGGAGCCAGATAATAGATGGCTTTATAACACGTAAATTCAGTAATCAATATTTTAACCAAAAGACAACAGAAAACCACCAAAGATTCTAGATCAGGGCAGATATGTACTTTATGAAGAATGTTTTGGCATCTCTATGATGAATGAATTACATAGACAATACCTATGAAATATTACTAGAGTTTATATTTTTAATATATTACATATTTTCATTACCGTACTTTCTATTCCTTTCTTTGGTTCTATACTTTTATCATTTTTAAATAAGAAATTAAAGGATTCTTGTTAATGACTTCCATTACAAATTGCCCAAAGTCAGAAAAACATAACTGATTTCCTCTCAACAACCATACCTTGTCCCCAGCATAGTTCAATATTAAGTTATTAATGTGGACACCATGGATAGTAATAAGATATTACTCTTGGGCAATGTGGACATATTATAGTGCAGTGGGAAGCATAACTCTAAATATCCTGACATTTGCGTGCTTAAGGTCTTAGAAATAACTGTAAAACCATGATGAATGTAGTGAAGATCAATGGAGTGGTTCTAATAGTAACGGCCCAACAATTTTCATTTATTCAGGATCACTTGGTAAATTACCAAAGAAAGATTATCTTTTTCCTTTTACTAATAAATCCATACATTATTAGATACTTAATCATTTCAATTTATAAGGACTTAAAAGATTCATTTCTTAAGTTGTAGATAATTCTAAGACTAAACATTTCTAACCATACCGTATAAGTTGCTTAAAATTTAATAGCTGGTAAAAGTTTTTTTTTAAATAATCCAAAACTTTATATAATATAATATAATTTATTTTTATTAGAGACAGATTTGGTTTTATCAGTCAGAATTCGAATGAAATTAGTTTAATTTAAAGATTTGTTTCTTGATTCTATAACTTCCTATATAATAAGTATTTTCCTCCAAGAGCTTGGATATCTCAGGTATAGTTCTTTTCTTTTTGTTTCTACTTACCAATTAGTCACATCGGGGTGGCTAGTTTTTATTGGGAAAATCACAAGGTTTAACTAATTGACTTTTATGTCTTTGTTAATTAAAGAAAATATTCATTCAATGGTCACTGTGTGTCTGATCAACAAGGATTAGTGACCACAGTCAGGGAAATGATAAAAATGGGAATAATGTCAGAAGTCTTTCATTAGGAGACAGACGAGAAAGCAGGAGAAAAATTGACTACTATTTGGATTTTCTTTGAGACTCTTTCATGATAATGTAGTTATAGACAGCTTGTGCTTGTGTTGAGATTATGGAAGGAGTCTTCTCATATCCAAAGTCAACTAAATATACTAGAATTATATTGTGATAAATTACAAAAAGACAACTATAAATAAGACAATTTTTAGGATGCCCAGCAACTGGTAATGAGCATGGTAACAAACTGTGTTCTAGAAACTGGAAATAAGGGCTACCAACAGGAATGTCACAGAACTTAAGATTTTACTTCCAGCCAATAAAAGAACAATGTGAATTTGATGGTGTCCTTCAGATAATATGATATATTTGTGTTTCTACCAGTTATACATGCTAGCTATGAATGCATATAGCACAAGTTGTACTCAATTCAAGATGCCACATTTTTAGGAATGTGCTGGTTAATGTTTAACAGTTGATTCTCTAGTGGGGAAAGCATACATACATTTTTAAGTTTAATTTGTATTCTTAACATTTTCCCCATAATTTTCTTGGCTAGATAATCAACAAAACAATACATCAAGCCCTGATGCATAGCATTTGATGATTTCTGAGGTTTAAATGCTCACACTGAAATGTTAATGATTAACTCTTCAATTGGTTACTGCTGCTTTAAGCATACCCCTAAGAGGGATACAGGCAAATTTAAATGTCTTCCAAAGAGAGTGGCTAAAAGAATAAAGAAGAAACTGTGTCATTCTAGAATAAATGGAAGAATTAAAGGTGTTTAACCTGGGGGGAAAAAAGACTTTTGAAAAATCATGAAAACTTTCTTCAAACATTTGAAGGGCTGTCATATGAATAGGAAGCTATATTTTTTATTTGGCTTTGAAGGGAATAACTAAGAGCATCAGATGGCAGGTTCAGAGAGGTTGATTTCAGCTTGAGGTGATGAAAAACATTCTAACAATTAGAAATGCCCAAAATGGAATTAGTTTTCTAGAAATCCCCTATCTTACCACTAAAGGTCTTCAAGAGGAGGCTAAAAAAGCAGTCATTAGGGGTATTTCAGAAAGGATTAATGTTCAGGTAAAAATAGATGGCCTCAGAGGTCCATTTTGACTTGGATATTTCATTTTTCTGTGACTACTTGGATGATAACAATGGCATATTTAAAAAAGATGCCTGCTGTATAAAACTGTGCATACCCTTTAATCCAGCAATACCACTGCTAGGTTAATATTCCAAGACATCCAAAAAAAAGGGTAAAGGAACTATTTGTGCAAAAATATTTATAGTAGCTCTCTTTATGGTGGCTAAGATTTGGACATCAAAGGGATGCTCATCAGCTGAGGAATGGTTAAACAAGCTGTGGTATATGATCATAATGGAATATTATTGTGCTATAGAAATGACAAGTAGGGTGATTTCAGAAAAACCTGGAAAGATTTACATGAACTGATACATAATGAAGTAAACTGAACCAGAAGAACATTGTACACAGTAACAGCAACATTATTCGATGAAAAACTGAATAACTTGGCTGCTCTCAGCAATCCCAAAGGACTGATGATGAAGCATACTATCTACCTCCAGAGAAAGAAGTGATACTGACCAAATATAGACTGAATCGTGCTTGTAAGTAAGGGAGATTTTAGTGTTAGGTGGATTTTAGTGGGTGTAAAGTGGATTTTTGTTGTTATTTCTTAGAGTACAATTACCCAGGATTCATAGTCATAACAATCTCTTGTTCCCAGGTATTAGATATGAGTTCTCACAATTATGGTTCAAAACATCACCGTGCTTGTGCAGCATGATAAATAATATAAACATCCATTGTGACTGCACAGGAAGATACAGGGATATGGTGATATAAACTTGTGAGGCTACTGCTGGCAATATGCCTTCTTTGTCAGTTACCCCTATAAAGCAGGTGGGCATTGATCAGTGAATGGGGAACCTTAGGAGGATGAATTTACATACATCCCTGGATCAAGAGAGCCTTTACATCTGAGCAGTCAGGGAGCTCTGAATATATGGCCATCCAGAATCTCTACCAGGGAATCCCAAGATCCTTCTCATAAGTAAGCCCCCAAATCAAAATGCCAACTCAGAGTATACATACATTTCTCAGAGCCAGAAGGCATCACAACCCTTGTGACTCAGTGCCTAATTAGAAATTAGCAAAGGTGTGAAAGCCTTCCAAGGGGCAAGCCTCCCCAAAGCAAGCTTTCCTTAATGGGCACCCCGTGAGGCTTATTAATGGGTGGGGAGGATCTCATACCCCATTAACATTGTAAGCCCATACTACAGTGATGGTCATATTATAATTTTCTGTTTTGTAGAATGACATAGGCAAAGAATTTACTACTTAGTCCAACATGGTTCATGTATTTTCATGTTACGGTTGAATGCACAAATGCTGTGTATGCCTCAACTGGCCCCTATTGAAGCTTAGGGGGAACCTTAGGGTTGAATGCACAAGCTGGAATTCTTTGTGCCTTAATCAGCTCCCATCAAGACTTGGGGGGAACCTGTGTTTGCCTCAACTAACACCCATTGAGAGACTTAGGGGTATGCACAAGTTGTGCCAATCTCAATTGACTCCATCGAGACATAGGAGTAGTTGGCCTACCTTCTAGCAGGCCCCTGCAAGAACGGTGATTAGGAAATGCTATAGAACTTATGCTCCCATTATCAGAAACCTCTTCTGAGAAAACTAGAGTAGAATAAAGTAAGATTATTAACCCTTTCTTAGTGTCTTTCCTGTCTGACCAGATCAAGAGCAAAACTGTGCTAGCAACCATTCCTGTGTTCTGTGTTTATTTGTCTTACAATGCTATTTTTCACTTTCTTTTTTTTTGTCTTTTTGTACACAATGACTAATATGGAAATGTTTTACATAATTGCACATGTATAGCCAATATCTGATTGCTTACTGTCTCAGGGAAGGGGGAGGGAAGGATAGAATTTGGAAATCAAAATTTTAAATAAAAATGTTTTAAACATTTTTTTTGAATAAATATTTGTTGAACTCAAAAAAAAAAGATGTTTGCTTAGGGGAGAAGAACAATTATAAGGGTTGGTGTTTCCTATTTTAAAGTCCAGGCATGCGTGAAATCTAGTTAGAGATATGACTGAAGAAGGATGAGCACAGAGGCACAAGATTGGGGTGCAGGGACAATTAGATCTTAAAGCCATCAATGTAAAAGAGATAGTCTAAAATAGAATACCTTACTAAGGAAGGGGAGGAGAAGTTTAAAAAACTAAACCATAAAATATGTGAACAATCAAAATCCAGAAGAAAAGGAGACTAAAAAGAAAAAAGTTTATGACTTTCATTTAGACTCCTTGAGATAAGACAACAAAGAAGATATACTACAGGAAAATTATTATATATTAAAATGTTTTTCTTTGAAAAGGAAACATTATATCATATCAATACATTACTAAACTTTCATTATAACCCCAGAGTTTAAGAACAAGTATCTAAAAATTAGTCCTTTTTTGAATGGGTATGATTTATAGCTTGACAGAAATGGTTGAGAAGTTTTTGTATTAATCTGACACAGTCTTCCAGCAATTTAAAACAATAATCACCACAGATTCTGCTAAATGATTTTAAAATGACAAGTACATGAAAATACATGAACCATGTTGAACTAAGTAGTAAATTCTTTGGCTATGTCAATCCACAAAACAGAAAATTACAATATGACCATCACTGTAGTATGGGCTTACAATGTTAATAAGGTATGAGATCCTCCCCACCCATTAATAGGCCTCATGGGCAGCCCATTAAGGAAAGCTTGCTTTGGGGAGGCTTACTCCTTGGAAGGCTTTCACACCTTTGCTAATTTCTAATTAGACACTGAGTCACAAGGGTTATGATGCCTTCTGGCTCTGAGAAATGTATATATACTCTGAGTTGGCATTTTGCTTTGGGGACTCACTTATGAGAAGGATCTTGGGATTCCCTGGTGGAGATTCTGGGTGGCCATATATTCAGAGCTCCCTGACTGTTCAGATGTAAAGACTACCTTGATCCAGGGATGTATGTAAAATGTACACCAATATTACTTTAATTCAGGGAGTCTGTTAGTCTTTATTTCTCTGCTTGTATTTTCTCTATATTTTCTCTGTTTGTATTTTCTCTCAAGTTCAGTGTGCTGACTTTTCCCCTAAACTAGTAAATGTATTTTTTAAAAAAGGATTATTGACATCTTAAACAGCTATCTTTCCAAGTAAAATAGATCTAAGAACCTGTGCTAGCAACAGTCCTGGTTATGCCAGTGTGGTTGCTGATACATAGCTCCAGGCAATTTCTCAATGACAATAGGAAAGTGACAAAAAGGGGAAAGAGGGTACTAAATATAATAGTTTTTAGACTATCTATAAATATTAGATGTTGGGTACTTAAAATATGAGATCCTTGACCAGTTGATGCACCACAATCGAAACTGCAAAATAGTGTTATTGACATTCTTTATACAAGTGAAACCAGGAAATATGAAGTTGCCACTGAATGGAGGAATAGCTCAAAGGTTCTTCTTGCAGATACAAATAGTGCAAATGATGGGATATGTGTTATTGTGCTTCCAAGGGCAACAAGAAACATAATTTCATGAACCACTTGGTTATCTCACACTGAGGTGAGTACAAATCATAACAAAAATGAGTAAAGCTTATGATTATAAAATCTTAACCTTAGAGTTGGAAGGGACCTAGAAGTTGAGTCCAACTCTGATTTTTACAGATGAAGAAACTGAAGCCCAGAGAGATAAAGCAACTTGAGTAGAGTCACACAGTTTTTAAGTGACTGAGACAGGATTCAAACCCAGGCTTCTTTATTCTAGCTGCAATAGCATATTGCCTTGCACATGTGAATAGAGGCTAAAGAGAATAAAGACATACAGAAATTGATATACAGGGACATATTAAGAAAAGGACAAACAAAATAGCAAGGGAATTGTAATTATGGCCTGTTATTGAAATAATCAAGAATGGTTAGCATAGAGAAGAGAAAATTATGAACATGATAGGAGCCATAGCATAGTTGAAGAGCTATTGTGAAAAAATGGGATTAGTTCTATTTTACATAGTGAAAAAGGACAGAACTAAGTCAATGACTGAAAGTTCCAGAGAAGCAAATTTAGGTTTAAAATAAGCACAAACATCCTACCAACTTAAACTATCAAAAAGTAGAATGGCCTTCCTCAGAGAATAGTGAATTCTTATCAGTGGAGATTTTCAAGGGAAATCTGGAGAATTTCCTATTAGGGATGCAGTGGAAAGGACCATTCCAGTCATGTGATGGACTGTGTATGCTGTGAGATTCCTTTCATCTCTGAGATTCCATAAAGGATATTCCATGCTTGTTAAATTGGATAAAACAATACCTGCAAGGCCAACTACTATATATTTTTTGATGTATCACATAAGCTGACACATTCAAAACATATGATTGTCAAGGAAGTTCTGAAACCACCTGCAGCAGCCTGGTCCACACCCTATTTTTCCTAGTAAGTTGATGAGAACATTACTTAGGAAAGAATCAAGAATAATCTTTATTGAAGATTAGATGTGATGCAGCAATATATTCCTTATATAGTCCTCCTTCCACTCTGGCACAGGAGGAACTCAATTAGTTTGATTAGATTTATTTTTTTACAAATGCCCCTTGAATTTTGCCAGTGCCATATGCCTTTTTAAATATTTGCAAATTGTTCACTATATCCTTATAGAGAAATTCAGCTGGCGGATTAGACTGTGATTTCCAGGACCATTTTGTTTGTTTGGTGCTTTCATTGATCCTAGGTGTAGTACTGAAAAAAAGGACAAAGAAAGAGAGGAGGGAAAGAAGAGGGTAAAAAAGTACTGATGCCAGCACAGCAGTTAAGGGCTAATTTTCAATGGTGATCAAATTAGCTTAATGACCTTGTCCTTTAGGTAGAGGAATATTGGCAAGAAGGTGTGCAGATATTTGGCTTGTAACTATATGTATTTTATGGCTAAATGCCCAAGATGTCATCCCATCATCTTCAAGGACATTCATTTAGCATTATATAATATAATAGTACAATCTTCAGCCAAGACTCAATAGAAATGTTATATATGTTTCATTAGATGTGGAAGGTCTTTGTGGCTTTCTCTAGGGCCTTACACAATGCCTGGCACATAGTTAGCATTTAATAGGGGATTGTTGATTGATTGATTATTAAGTGATGATAAACATTCGTTTTTGAACTAAAAAGTCTTTATTTCACCCATCACTCCTGATTTTATATAAACAGTGGTAAGGAAACCCCATAAACCAACTGATCAGTCAGTAATCTAGCCATGAGAATTAGTCTAAGAAAATTCTTCTCTTTCCCTGAAACAAGGTTCATCCAAATAAATTTTCTGTAGTCAAGAAAGGTTCTTTCCTACATAGCTAAGGTACTTTTGCAGGTTCCTAATGCTCTCTTGCCACAATGTTTATAACTGGCTAGTATTTATAAAGTACTTTAAGGTTTACAACGTGCTATATAAATAGTACCTCATTTTATCCTTACAATAGCCCTTTGAGATAAGTGCTACCATTGTGCCCATTTAGAGATGAAGAAACTGAGGCAGATAGAGATTAAACTTTTGCAATGGGCCATATAGTTAGTATATGTCAAAGACAGAATTTGAATTCAAGTCTTCCTAATTCTGGGTCCAGTTCCCTATCCACTGGACCACCTGGCTGCCTTGTGATGTGTTATGACTATAGTCTAGACAGAACTAGGTGGAAATGAGGGAGGAAGGATCATTGTGCTATCCCTGTGATTCAATAACTCTGAGTAGCATCAGATTCTTTTTTGAAAAATAAAAATTCCAAAGTCATGGAACATTTTTGAGATAGTGGGAGATAGAGGAGTATTTCATTAAATCTTAGTTATTTTTCTTGTGAGATATAGTTGTAGTCTTTATAAGCTAATGCTGGGAATTCTAAGAAAATTAATGTAATGACGATATCAAGTAGTTTAGGAAAAAGGGACATTTCATTACCTTTATAGTCCTTTTGATAACTGTAGCATGACTGGTCCTAGTCTCAGACAAATCAAACTTCAGTGCTAATGGTATCTGTTTCTTTAGGGAATATTGCAAAGACTCATAAGGACAGTTCTAAATGACACAGGATAGTAGGGATGCTCTGATGCAAGTTGGAGCTAAGTGGAGCAATAATCTCCTCAGCTAGTCATTCTTTCCCTCAGCACCCAAAGACCATGTTGCATTTAAGCTCAGCTCCCTTTCTTTGTCATTTGAAGAAGATTTTTGACTGCATTGAGTACCATAAGAAACATTCTATTAAATTAAATTGTCTTTAATGTGCTTTTTAATTGCTTAGCTTCTTTCTCAGAGTATTAAATGCCTTTTGGGGAAGCGCTATCAATTTATAAAATAATTGTTTAAAAGAAGGTTGTCCCCCACTGGAGCCACTCATTTGAATCTGGCCTGGGAAGTTATTACATAAAATTCAGGTTAGATAGGGGCAGAATTATTTAGAAGAAATCATAGAATGTAGAACTAAAAGAGACCTTTGAAGTTATCTAGTCCAAACCCTTCATTTACAGATGATAGGACTGATGCTCAAAGATATTGTATGACTTGCCCAAAAGTGACAGACATTCAGAATTCAAACCCAGTCTCTAAATTTAGCCTTCTTTTCACTGTATCGTGCTACTTCCCAAAGAATTACATTTTTGAGGCAGCCAATGACACAGGAGAGGGACAGAGACAGAGAGAGAGAGAGAGAGAGAGAGAGAGAGAGAGAGAGAGGGAAAGGGGGAGAGAGAGAGAGGGAAAGGGGGAGAGAGAGAGAGAGAAAGAGGAGGAAGAATGGGGAGAGAGAGGGGGAGAGACAGAGAGAGGGAGGGGAAAGAGAGAGAGAGAGAGAGAGAGAGAGAGAGAGAGAGAGAGAGAGAGAGAGGGAGAGAAAGAAAAGGAGAGAGAGAGAGAGAGAGAGAGAGAGAGAGAGAGAACTGGTCCTGGAGTGAGGAAGATCTGAGTTCAAATCCAGTCTCAGACTATTAGCTGTATGAACTTGGGCAAGTCATTTACCTTCTGTTTTCCTTAGTGCCTTCAACTATAAAATGGGGATAATAATAGTACATACCTTGCTGGGTGTCTGTGACAATTGAATGAGATAATATTTATAAAAAGTGCTTAGCAGACTGGCACACAGTAGGTGCTATACAAATGCTTATTATTTTCTCTGACCTCTTTCCCTTATTCCTTGCCTCTACAAATATATCAAACAAAACATTGTGTTGAACTTAAGCAGACATCTAGTGTACATCTTTCTCCTTACTTGAGCTTATAACTTTCAAAGATTTTTTAGCCTATGAATGATTTCAGTGGAACATGAGACCTGAAGTACGACTTTGCCTCTGCTGCTGTCATTTGTAGTAAAAACAACAACTGTGTAACAACAAATTTTGTAACTGCCTGACAGCTCAGTAATAATAAGTATTATCTAAAAATGTTTCTAGGGCAACTAAGTAATGCAGTGGATATTGTGTTGGACCTGGAGTCAGGGAGACTTATTTTCCTAAATTCAAGTCTGACCTCCATACTTCCTAGCTGTGACCCTGGGCAAGTCACTCGACCTTGTTTGCCTCAGTTTTCTCATCTATAAAATGAGCTGGAGAAGGAAATGGCAAACCATTCCAGCATCTTTGCCAAGAAAACCCTGAATGGACTCACAAAGAGATGGACATGACTGAAACAGTTGAACAATGACAACCTCTAAACAAGTTATTAGTGCAGTATGTAATGTGGCTAGAGTTAGCTTAGGCCATAATAAGAGGCATAGTCTCTTTTCCCAGAGAAGTGACAGTCCTGCTGTTTTCTGCCTTGGTCAGATATAACATATAACATTTTAAGAAGGACATTAAAAAGATGGAACATATCAGGTAGAAGGTAACTCAGACAGTAAAGGAGTTGAAGACCATAAAATTTGGAGATCAGTAAAAAGAAATGAGGATGTTAATCCTAGAGAAGAAAGAAGACAGTGAGAACGTAGTACTTTTTCTTCAAGCATCTGAAGGATTGTCTTGTGGGAAAGGGACCAGAGTGGTTCTTGAAATGAGAAGGAAGAAAGGAAGAGTATGTTAAAATTTCTGCATCATCAGTCTGCTCAGTGTAAAAAACAAACAAACAAAACATCTTCTAACAACAAAGCTTCCCCAAAATATTATGAGCTTAGTGTTAAAGTTAATGGGTTCCTCTTCACTTGTAGGTTTTTTAGTGGAAGCTGAATGACTGTTGTTCAGCAATGTTACATATAAGGAACGACACTTATAAGTTAGACTTTTTGGTTTCTGGATTCTTTTCCAATTCTGAGGTTATTTCTGATGAGGTAGATATAGAAAAGAAGAAATGTGTGCTAGAAACATTTCTGAGGAAAGGAAGGCTTGATGACGAATTTGATTTTGACCTGGAGAAAAAGGAAAAGTCTAAAATACCTGCTACCTTCAAAATTATGTTGTTCTACATAGCACTGGTGTGCTTTAAGTGGGTGAGTTACTAGAAGATGGATTTCAGCTCCATAGAAGAAAAAACTTTACAAAAAATTCAGCTTTCCAAGAATGAAATTAATGCGTCAGAGCAATTGTCTATCATTAGAGATTTTTCAATAAAGACTATATTGACAATTGTGGAAGATACCATGCTCATTCCTTCACTCTTCTAGTTCAGCTTCTGACTTGTCAGACTCCTCCACCATTACCCCAAATCCTTCTTATCCTAGAAAATGTCTCTACCTCCTCTTCCCATTCATAAATTCCTTCCAGAACCTACATTTTGAGGAAGTAACTAAACCAACCATCCTCATTCCTCTCCCAGAAACTCCACTTCTGACTCTTCAGACTTCTCCACCATGTTCTCATCTGGTCAACTTCTCTCCCCAATCTTTATCATTTTAACTCTTTTTTTTTTTATTCTCATCTCCCATTTGAATATAAACTTCATGAGGCAGGAATTATCTTTTTTCATATTTATACTCTGAGAGATTAGCACATTGCCTGGGCCTATAATGTAATCAATACATTCTTGTTGATTTCTTTTTACTGGGAATTATGATTTGGATAGTTACTGGACTAGATTAACTACAAGGTTCTTCATTACCCTTAGTCCATAATCGTATAAGTCTCTGATTCTCGTTTGCCAGGGTCCTGGGCTGAGATAATACAGAGAATAGTGGTACCACAGCTGGATATGGTCAAATTAAGAAACTGGTTTGTGGTAAGAGAAAATAAGTTGTTTTCAAATTTTTGAATGACTTAAAAGTAAAAATGTCCCATGGGCATCTGAAAATATAAGACTTAGCTCAAGTGGCAGGTTGGGACTGTAGGTAAAATATCAGAGTAAAAGAGTAGTTAAGGGGAAGAACAGTTTTCACTGGCCATCTTCAGACAAAAAGTGTATGATCACTTGTTGGCTATATTGTTAAGGCAATTCTTGTTCATGTTTGGGTTAGCTTGGGTGGTACAGGAGGTCCCTTCTCATCCTTAGAATCTATTATTCTGTGATTTAGTTTTTAAAGCATCCATATTACTTTATTTTATTCATTTTGGGTTTTCAGACAGCTAAAATAAGCAGGTGTTTTTCCAAATGAATTATGTAAATCCAGATCTTTTCTATCCTGTCTTTTTTCATTACAAGAGACTTTACATTTATTTCTATCAAATTTGATTTTGTCCATTTTGGCCCATAACTCTAGCTCATTGAGATTTTTTTTATTTCGACTCTGTCATCCAATAAATGAGTATTCTCACTCTCTTTCTCTCTCCTTCCTTTCTCTCATCCAAAAATTTAACAAGAATTGAATGTGTGTATTCATCCTAATGTATATTTAATATGGAAGTCATGTCTGGTTCCACATCAGTGTTTTAACCAAATCTGCACATATGACAAAAAATCTCTCAGTAGCATCATATTTATACACAAAAGATATTAAAATGTAATAGGTACTCTAAATCTTAGCAGTCTTTTCCACTTGTATTTAATGTTGCTGTGACTAGAACCAGGTCTACTAATACCTATGAATTGATTAATCAGTTCTTTCCTGTTCAATCAGAACAAATTGTAGGAATGTTTTCTTGATTGAACTAATAAGATGTTCCTGTTGCTGAATTACTCAATTCAGTTAACATGGTTAAATTGCTGTTCAGTCATTTTTCCCCTAGTTGGGGTTTTCTGGGCAAAGATATTGGATTGTTTTACTATTTCCTTCTCCATACCATTTTATAGATTAGGAAACTGAGGCAAACAGGATGAAGTAACTTGCTCAGGGTCACACAGCTAGTAAGTTTCTGAGGCCAGATTTGAACTTGGGAAAATGAGTCTTTCTGACTCCAGGCCTGGCACACTCACCATTGCATTACCTAATTGCCCAGTTGTGCCTATAGAAATTTTAAAGAAAAAAGTCTCAAAAAGAAAAATTTTTTTTTCCTTTTTGATGTTACATGCAATGTACGACACCCAAAGTTCCTCATGGCTTGAAAAAAATAGTGAGATATCTCACTATATCTTTTCTTTGGAGTCATCTTCATTATAGTTTCACAAGATTCAGTTTCCGTTGTTTTATTGTTTCTTTCCATTTATATCTTTATAGTCACCGTGTATATTTTTCTTCTGATTCCACTTATTTCATTTTGAGTTGGTTCAGACAAATCTTCCTATTCCACTCTGTATTCATCATATTTATAATTTCTTACATAATAATAGTAGCCCATTGTAGTTATGTACCACAGTTTATTTTTGCTATTCCCTGGTCAAAAAGCACATGTTTTGTTTCCATTTTCCTTACTATCACAAAAAGTAATGCATATAGTATTTTGTAATTTTTTTAGAAAGTCTCAATCTTAATTGCCTCTCATATAGAACTTTTAAAAAGTTATCTTTTTGAGTTAAATAGTAATAAAGTTTGAATCCATTCAAAAAATTCATTATTATTTACTAAATTGTTATTAAGGGAATTAAACATTAAAAGAATTCAAATTTTATTACTTTATTGCCCCTGAAAAGAGTGCATCACTAGTTATA
>CM053587.1:132719892-132743618 GCA_028646515.1 Pseudochirops corinnae | reverse complement strand
CTACATTTGTAATTAATGTGATTTAATCACCTTATTGGCAATATTTCATGATAAAATTCCTTATAAAAAATTTAAAATATAAAATATGAAAAAGAGTCTCTTACTGAATGAACTTGGCATTTGACTATACCTTTATGGAAAAAATATTAAAGAAAAAGTTTTAAATCATGTTAAACTAGGTTTAAGCTGGGATTTTTCAAAGAAACTTAACAGGAAAATTGTTAAAATTTATAAAAATGGACAAATATGGACAAACAATTGATTTTCTAAATATTCCAGCTGATACAGATATAAATAGAAATTTAAGACAGCTACATGAACAGGATCCACATGGTCATTTTCCACAAAATCATTACTAAATGAAATATGGGATGTTCAGAAATTTCACTTAGTTTTATATGTATCTGACTTAAGCCAGGGAAAAAAGAAAAGCTAATTTAATGATAATAATAGCTAACATTTATGTAGCTTTTACAGTGTGCCAGGCATTGTGCTAAGTGCTTTATAATTATCTCATTTGAACTTTGTAGAAACCCTGAGAAGGTGGTGCTATTATTATCCCCATTTTACAGATGAGAAAACTGAGGCATACACAGGTTAAGTGCCTTACCCAGGGTCACACAGCTTGAAAGCATCTGAGGCCTGATCTGAACTCAGGTCTTCCTGACTCCATAGCCAATGCTTTATCCATTGTGCCACCAATGTTAATGGAGTTAAAGAGAAATCTGAGAACTTCACAAAATCTTAGAGTTGGAAGGGACCTCAAGTCCATCTTGTCTACCCAGTTCCTAAACAACCATCTCCTTACCTGAGAAATGATCATTTAGTCTTTGGTTAAAGACTTCCAGTAAAATAGAACCTATTTCACTCCGAGGCAGCCAGTTCTAAGTTTGGATCCTTGTACCTCTAGGTGTTAAGAAGTTCTTTCTTACAAGAAGCTTAAAAATGATTCTTTGCCACTTCCATCTATTACTTCTGTTTCTGACTTCTGGAGAGAAACCAAATGTTCTATATACCCTCTTCACTAACAAATCCCTCACTCTATCTTCTTCAGGCTAAATAGCCCCAGTTCCTTCATCAAATCCTTGTGGCATAAGCTCATGCTCCTTCACTATCTTACATGCTTCCTCTGAATGTTCTCAGGAATTTATATTTAATCTAGGCAAAACTGAAAGGGTTAAGTGTAGACAGGCAGCTTGCTACAGTCCAGTAGGACACAGAATCAGGAACCCCTCTTCAGACACACGTCAAAACTGCAAGACTCTGGGAAAGTCATTTTATCTCTCTTAGGCTTAATTTCCTCATGTGCAAAATGAAGATGATAATTAGACTTAATTTGGAAGGTTTCTGTGAGGATTAAATGAATTAAAAGTTTTTTCAAAGCATTCTGCAAACTTCTCATGGCTATGTAAATGTTAACCATTGTAGAGAGGAATGGCCTAAGGTCATTACTGTTTTGTAGGTTTCATAGGGGACATTCACAGAACAAATACATTGTCCATATAAAAATGGAAGAAATGCTTGAAAGAGATTTTATATATATATATATATATATATATATATATACACATAAATGTATAAACACACATATATAAAAACCAATTACAAAATCAGTGTTTGTTTAGAATTATTGTCTTTGTTTTGTTTTGTTTCTACTGCATGGAAAAAATAGTTAGCCTGAATGAGAAAGGCCTATGATTATTTTCCTCATTCATTCTGTCCACAGAACAAGATGAGAATTTGATTCTCAGAAAGCATAGAAGTTGTTAAAGTTAACTAATATCAGATAAGGACAAGTAATAACTACAGTATGTAAAACGTTAGTTTTCTTTTGCTCATTATTTTGTTTTGCTATGTTGCTTTCAAGAACAAGCCTCTCTAAATATAATTCTTTTCTATTTATGAACCTCTTTTAAAGGCCCATTACTATTACATCTGCATCTACTCAGTTATGTGGTAGCTAACATCACCTGCTGATCATGGAATCCTGATTTGAAGAAAGAGAAATGTTACCCATAACTGACTTTATTTTTACTTTAATACTCCAAATGCTAAAGATATTGCTTTGTCAGATTTTATTATCTGAATACTTTATATCCTGGAAATAAGTGCTAGGACTATGTTCCCTTTTTTCCCTCCCTTAACTGAATAGTTGCCTAAGAGATGAGCACATTTTCCTTGACATACTTGAGGCATTGTTCTGCGAATAAAGTCACAGTTACTGTCCTCATTTTAAAATACAAAAAATTGTTTTGATTATCCTTCAGTTTCTAGCTATAAAGAGAATGAATGCTATCATGACATTCTTCCCCTATATAAACAAAATTATGTGTAGGAGCACTTTTTGTAGTAGCAAGGAACTTGAAACAAAGTATAGACCCTTTTATTAGGGAATAACCAAACAAATTGTGGTGCATGAATGTAATAGAATTTTACTGTGCTATGAGAAACGAAGAATATGATTAATTCAGAGAAACATGGAAAGACTTGCATAAAGTGACAGAGGGAAGAAGGCCGAGTCAAGTAAACAATTTACCCAGTAACTACAACAAAGTAAATGGAAATAACCGAAACCACAAAACAACTGAAAGTGAATATTGCAGCTTACAAAAAACAAGAATGGCACAAAGTTAAGACACAAAAAGAAACTCTCATTCCATTGCAAAATGTTGAAAGTCCATAAATGTGAAATATTGTATATACTTTTGCAGACATTTTATGATTTTTTTTATAAACTGATCATTTTTCTGGGTTTTTTTCTTTTAAAATATTGTTATAGAGGATGGCTCTCTAAGAGGGAGATAAGGAGTGATACTGGGGGAAAAATTGGTGAAACAAAAACAGAAGATATCAATAATTGACTTAAAAAATAGTATTCAGAAAACCTTAGAAACAATCTTACTTGACATCATACTGAAAATCTTTGTTGTTTTTAATAAATTACCACAGTGGTTTAGTGCAGTGATTCCCAAAATGTTTGCAGTGGTGAAGCCCTTTACTTTAAACAAAATGTCTTTAGAACCCATACAGTAAAATCTTTTAAAGATAATTTTCATTCTTGAATACCTCCTATGAGTGGCAGCAAATAAAACAACAGGCTAATTTTTTGTATTATATTTCAGGTCATTTTGTATCTAATCTGTTAAAAGCTATTTAGTTTCTAAGAAGGAGGACCTTGAGAAAAATCATGTGATCTCTCTGAATCTCAATTCCCTCAACTATAAAAAGAAGGGATTGAATTCAGTTGGCCATTAGGCAGTGAGAAGAGCCTTGGATTTTAAGTGGGAACCATCTATGTCTGTCACTTTCTACAGGTGTTATTTCAGGCGAGCCACTTAATCTCTGAGTGCCTTATTTACCCCATCTGTAAAGTGAAGGCTTTTGACTAAATGATCTTTAAGATTCTTTGTTCTCTATGTGATGTGGTTTTTGCCAGAAGTAAGTCAGTCGTAAGTGTGATAACTCGCCTTTTAAGAGGCATCACAAAATTTGTTAATTTTTGCTATATTTATACAAGCCCTTATTCTTACAGATTGTTTCATTATATCCCATTTCAACTATAAAACTGTAAATTTGCTCTTTTATTTGCAGATGCCTTTGTAAGAACCATGAAACTCTTGTTAAATTTAGTAACATAACACATTGTGCAGCAGGATCACTAGAAGTAAACCTTTTTTGGAGATAATAACCATCATGATTGTGTAACTATCTGGAATTTGTGATTTGAACAAGGTTGTGTGCATATTTGTTTCATCATTCATCTTGCTTATTAACATCCAGGGCTTTCTTGTCCTGTCAAACTTCCTTATTAGATCCCATTAGTTATAATTGTCTCTGATACCAAAACTATATTTTTAAAACCTAGAATATGAAAGGACATCAATTATTTTGCAGTGTGCTGAGATAAGCCTACATCATATTCTTCATCATACTTAATTGAGAAAGACCACTGATTGATTCTAGGCCAACAATATTTACTTAATTGAGCTAATCAACATCTATTTATTTAGCCCTTATTAGGTGTTAAGGCCCAGAGGTATAAAATACAATGAATGAACCAATCCCTAATCACAAGGGACTTACATTCCAATGGAGGAGACAAGAACATGTATATGTAGAATAAATATAAAGAAAATAAATACAAAATATTTAAATACAAAGTAGTCAGAGAAAGGACAGTAGCAGTTGAGGGGAATCACCAAAGATTTCATATAGAAGCTCATGCTTCAGTTCTGTCTTGAAAAATGAGAAGAATTTCATAAAATAGATGTGAGAAGGGACATCCTCAACATGGGGGAATAGCTGATGCAAAGCCTAAAACCAGAAGACAGCATATGTGTGAGGAGCAGGAAGCAGATTAGTATAGCTAGATCACAAAGTGTGGAAAGGAAAGCAATGTGCCTTGAGCCTGGAAAGATAAGTTGAGGGCTGTGTGAAGGGTTCTAAAAACTATACAAAGGACTTTATATTTGATCCTAGAGGCAATGGAGAGTTTTTGTAGGTAAGTAGGGGAGTTACATAGTCAGTTTTTTGCTTAAGCAAAATCACTTTGGCAGTAATATGGAAGATAGACTGAAATTGGGAGAGACAAGGTGGTAAAACAGATTAATTAGGCTGTTTCAATAGTGTTAGAGACAGGTGATCAGGGCACAAGCTGAGGTTGGACAGAAAGTCAAAGTGGGGAAAAAGGGTTGGATTGAGAGATGTGAAGGTAGAAATGGTAAGATTTGGTGACTCATTGTATATATAGAGTGAAAAAGAGTAAAGAGCTTAGGATAATGCTAAAGTTATGAACCTAGATGATTGGAAGGATTGTTGTGCTTTGGAAAGTTTGGAAGAGAGATGGGCTAGGGGGATGAGATAATTAATTCTGTTTTAGGGATATTGATTTTGAGATGTCTCCAGGACACACATTTTGAAATGTCCAGTAAACAGTTGGTCGTTAGGAATTAAAACTCAGGCAAAAGATTGGAGCTAGGACTATAGAAAGGAATTTAAAGTGAACTTTTGGTAACACAATCAATTTTGACCAATCTCTGATGTCTTCTCATATCATTTTAAAGCACATATTATGTATAAACATAAAAAGTATTCATAACTGATAGAAGAAAGCTGGTAGGTGCTTTTCCATCATTATAATCTTTTCTTCAGGACTCTAGAACCTTGGTATAGAATGGAACACAGTTAAAGAAACACTGGTGGATTGAAAGAGTCCTTGGCCTGGGAACCAGGAGGAACATAATAGGTCCTTTCTTCCACTCTGCTATAAGCAAGTTGTACAATGTTAGAAATTCTACAACTTCCTTGGGCATCAAGTAATCTCAACTATAAAATGAAGGGAATGACTTAGATTATGTTTAAGGGCATTTCCAATGTGTGAGCCAATTTGTAGCTTTATTTTCTTTTTTGTTCTTTTCTACTTAAAGGTTAATGAATGGCTATAGCATTCCAGGCCCTCTATATAATATGCATCCATTCATTTTAACAAGCAACTGCCCATGAATTCTATGGAGGCTGATAAGGGCAGAAGCAGCATGACTGAAAAAATATCAGCCATAGCCATAGCCGATGAAGGTGTAGGTGAATTCGCATCTTTTAAATTAAAAATGCAGGTTGTCCCAAAACTATTTAGCGCAGTTATAAGCTGTAAAAACTTAATTAAAACTTTTGGGGTACCCTGTTTAAAGAGGGAAGCAAAAGTAAAAGATGAAGATTTGGGTAATTTGAGAGACTAGGACTGCTGGATCTAAAACCGTCACAAGCCCATGAAACAATTGACCACAATGGGTCACATATCTCATAGTTCACTGTGGTCTACTAAACTTGATTTCTGGTCTCAAGTGTCATCGTCACTTCACTTTGTACCCTAAAAACCTTGACTTCTTCCATTAAGAATCCAGTCTTAGACCTTGTTGTGGATCTCAATCTTTTACCCTATTTTAAGCCCTCTCTCTGCCACTTACTATCTCTATGAGCTCAGACAAGTCATTTAATCTCTCTAGGACTAGGTTCCAAAGAGTGGATATGGCCAGATGATCCTTACTGTGTCCTTTGTAGCTCTATAGTCTGACTCTCTTGTCTGTATTCCACCTGCATAATTACATACTCCTTTTCATGGGCTCTACCCATCCATATTCTAAACCTAACCCTGTCTTAATCATGCCTGTAGCCAAGAGATAAAGGTCAAGAAGTAGCAGGGGAAATCAGAAAGGACTTGACTTGGAGTCAGGAAGAGCTGAATTCAAATCCTGCCTCAGACACTATAGCTGTGTGATCTTGGGCAAGTCACTTAACCTCTGTCTGCCTTAGTTTTCTTATCCATTAAATGGGGTATTTGACCTGTAGGGTCCCTTATGGCTCTAAATCCTTTGATCTATGATCCTTAATAATAGGACACAATAAGCTAGGTGCGTAAAGATAGGGGTGTAAAGATGAAAAAAATTGTATAGTTGCTTTAACTAGAGAGGTATCATGAGAGTGAAGAGGAGAATGTGAGAGAGTTGGCAAACCACTATATATCAAGGAGGGGAGAGAATCCAAGATAACAAGAAGGTATTTAGCCTGAGTAAATGGAAAGATGATGGTATCATCAATGGAAATCTACAACTGCATCAACATTGACCCACTGAAGTTTAGAAGTTCCTTATTTAGCAGAGAAATAATATTGGCTACTAAATTACAATTTTCCTAATTGTAATTTTGGGGTATTGAAATTAATTCAACTTCTAGAGGGGAAAAATTCCTAACAGGCAGTGTGTATGGATGTGTGTGTTTATGTGTGTGTGTGTGTGTGTGTGTGTGCGTGCTGGTGTTTTATATTCATGCAGGAGAAAATGGCTTACAAACTGTTCAATATTTAAGTTGAGTTTGGAGAATAATATATTTTCTAGGCAAGATGAGTACATATGCTTAATACTTCCATTTCAGAGAAATTATAGGAATTGAAATGAAAGTGGAATAAAGAGAAGAAAATATTTGAGCTACCTGCCACATGTTAGAATGTAGTCAGTGCATGTTTTTAGCGAACCTAGGCAGATTGCATTCATAAATTAAAACTCCCTTGATTTCAATATTTAAAAACCAGTTTGAAAACTTAACAAATGCATCACCAAATGGATGCATGTTTTCTTTACTTAATTGAAATGTGTCATACTTTTGTTAACTTGAATCCTGAGGAATAGTTCTACAGTATGTGTCCATATATCATCAATTAACATCACTTTTTGGCATATTTTGTTCTATTAAGTACAAGTTTCAAAGGAACAACAAAATACAAGAAAGAAAAGAGCAGCAGGAAAAATTAGAGGTTAATTGCCTTTGTTGATTCTCCTTTTGTTACAGCAGCACTATCCCATTATATTATGTTTAAAGGGGGATTTAAGTGGATAATTATGTTTTAGAATGGTTTTTGTTTTGAACAATTTCCCCCACAAGATTTTTCAACGTAACATGAAATCAATATAAAAGTTGACTAAAGACTCTTCAGAGAAATCCCTGTTTTCATATGCATTTATGAATTTATAACATGCTTACTCTGACCCTACCAACTGAAGATAAAGTTTATTATTATTTCTACCCCTACCCCATAGTTGTTTAGTACATTTAAGGGTTTGGGGAATCTCTTCCCTCAGTTCTTGGCTACAGCCAGCATCAGTTATGTTCCCCTGATTTTAGGGATCTAAATACTCTATTTCTATTTAATCACTTAACAATCAGACTAGCTTTTCCAAAGGCATATTTACTGCAAAGGTAGAGTCAGAACATATACATGTTGTCCCCAGTACCTAAGTGGCATAATCCCCCTTGCAAAACCTCTGACTCAAGAGGAGAGAAAAGTTCAGGTCCTACATAGTATTAGTCCCCCCAAGTCTTAAATCCAAAGCTCCCCACTCCCTTTGCATCATAGGATCTTGGCTTCTTAGGGCTTCCCTTCTTAGTTGATTCTAATATCCGGCCTGGGATCCTGGGCTCCAAGGTCTTGATGGATCAGATTGGAAATTCACTTTCCATACCAAGAAATGAAAAGGACAAGAAACAGACCAAAACCCCAGATGGCTTGCTTAGAGCCATCTGGCCTAAAGGGAAGGGAGGAGGTAGCCACCAAGCCCTCCTGATTACTGCGTGGTGTCAGTGAGTGAAAGAGATTTCATCTATATAGGGAATTCTCTGGATGAGGAAACAGCACCTTTTCCACAATTTAAAGTCTTAGAGAGTCACATAGAGCACTGAGAAATGAAATGACTTATCCAGGGTCACACAGCAGTATGTGTTAGAGAGGAAGCATTGAAACCTGGTCTACAACTGCCCCTCCCTCGTCTTGTCTCTCATCATTGCTTAGACATTTGGCTCCTCCCTGTGGCTGATACTCCCTCGGTACTCTTTGTGTGGGCTTCTCAAATATGCTGCTCTCATCTGTCCATAATCACCTGTGTTACCCTTCCCATCTTCCTTCTCAGGTAGTTCATATTCATTAACTAACAATTATTAAATGATAATTCCTATGACTTTCAAAAAAGTTCATGACTTCCGGGACAAAATTAAACACATAGACAAGATATTAATCCCAGTCACACCCAGTGGGATTTCATGGCGCCACCCTTAAGGAACTTTCATTATCCTATGCCTTAATCATATATACGACTATACACAGCAGCAAGTCTATGTACTTTGGTTAATTATTTCATTAATTATTAATGCCATATTACACCCTAAAGCAAATGTTAAAGTACGTGATCACATAAAATAATTTGAATATTAAATTTCACTTTAAAAACTATTTTAGTACAAGTAAAAAATTATTTCACCATTTCCCTTTATTTCAAAACATGTTTTTAAATTAATTAGTGAAAAGCAGTGTCACATGGAGCAGGCACAGTAGATTGAGCACTGGACCTGGAGTCAGGAAGACTCCTCTTCCTAGGTTCAGATGTGGCCTCAGACACTTACAAGTTGTAGGACCCTGAGCAACTCACTGAATCCACTTAATCCTGTTGGCCTCAGTTTCATCATCTCTAAAATGAACTGGAGAAGGGAATGGCAAACCACTCTAGTGTCTTTGCTAAGAAAACACCAAATGGGATCATGAATACTTGAACACATTTAAAACGACTCAACAACGATGTTACATAGTTTATATTATTGCCTAGAAGACATAGGTTCAAGCTTTACTTCTGACACATATTAGCTGTGACCAGGAGCAAGCCACGTTAACTCTGTACTCTAGACCAGGGCTTCTTAAACATTTTTCCGCTTTGGACCACTTTTCATGTTTCCATAGTCTTGGTGTTGCATGGCCTGAGGATATGCACATTGCAAGGTGCACATGCTGAGTGTTCAGAACCAAGACTGCAATAAAGTTGTGAGATGCAGCATGGGCAATGTGGGCAAGCACTGCCAGAAACACCTCGTATTCGTGGTTTTTATTTAATTTTTGTTGGTTATGCTTTCAGTAAGCTTTTACTGTTCCCAGATTTTTCACAACCCCATATGAGATCACCACTCACAGTTTAAGAAATGATGCTCTAGACAGCTCTTAAGACTGTAAGTTACAGAGAAGGCACCAACCTATATTGGTAGAAGTCTCCTCTTTCAAGGAGTTCTCTATATCAGTGCCCTCAGATAGCTCTCTAAAGACTTTAAGTTACAGATGAGTTATTTAACTATTCTCCTTTGTGGAGGTAATTTTCACATTTGAGATTTCCTAAATTGAGGATATCACATGTCCAGGTCAAAAAACATCTTGATAGTGTCTCATGGGATAGTCATTCTGCAGTACTAGGTTTGGTAAAGGATAATTCAAAGGTGTACAAAATCTGGCAAGTCCTGCTAGCCTGAAAAGACCTTGAGTACAGTCCTGTACAGACCATGTGTTTGTCATCCAAGTACCAGCACTGATAACTGGAGAGTCTTATCACAAGGTAATGATTTTTTCAGCCACAGCAAATCATGAGGACTTTCTAACTGACCTAATTAGATGGGATTTTAGAGGTCATCTAGTCCAATTCATTCATTTACAGAGGAGGCTTTGAGACAAGGTTCAATGACTTGCCCAAATTTACACCAATATTGAGGAGTAGAGATAGGATTTTAGAGGTCATCTAGTCCAATTCATTCATTTACAGAGGATGGGTTGCATCCTACTCTTTGATCTTTGCATCAGTCTTTAATGAATGTTTGTTCCAATGTGTTCTGGAAATGGATTTACAGATTATTTTACCTATGAAGTAAGAAGGCTAAAAGAGGTTAAGGGATAAACTGAAGACAACAGAGATATCAAATGGTAGTTGGAAGTCTCTCTGACTTCAAAGACAATACTGCACTGTAGTGTACTTCTTGGGTTCTAGCACCAGCTCTGACACCTCCTAACTTTAAAAGTGCCAATAGTTAAGTCCTACTACTTTTGGTCAGATCTGTTAGGAAGTTTTTCCTCATGTCAGCTAAAGTTTACCTCTTTTCAGTTTGTCCCCATTTCTCCTAGTGCCATATCTTAGTATTTAAAGGTGAAACTGAAGTAGCTAAGTGACATAGTGGATAGAACACTGAACCATGAGCCAGGAAGATCTGAGTTAAAATCTGGTCTCAGACATTTATATTAGGCAAGCAGCTTAATTTCTCTAAACATCACTTTCCTTTAGGATAAAAATGCATCATCATAGGACTCATCATGAGGAAAACACTTTATTATCCTTAAAGTATTATGTAAGTTGTCAGGCAGTCTATAAGCTCTATTAAGGGTTAGCAAAAGACCAGACCCTGTACTCTGCACTGGGGATACAAAGTGAGGAAAAAAAGACTGTTCAGGATGATGTGAATGCTGTCTTCAAGTATCTGAAGGAAGGACACCTGGATAAGAGATTAGTCTTGTTCTCTTTGGCTCCAGAGAAGAGATTTAGGAATAATGCATGGAAGTTGGGAAGAATAATATTTCATTCAGTTTATTACAAGAAGAAATATTTTAATAGCTCTGAGGGTAAGTAGGTGGCACAGTAGATAGAGTAGAGGGCCTGCAGTCAGGAAAATTCATCTCTCTAAGTTCAAATCTGGCCTCAGACATTTACTAGCTGTGTGACACTGGGTAAGTCACTTAACAAATAGGGGTTTGCCTCCATTTACTTGTGTATAAAATGAGCTGGAGAAAGAAATGACAAACCGCTCCAGTATCTTTGCCAAGAAAATCCCAAAAGGGGTCACAAAGAGTAGGACAAGACTGAATAGCCACTAAATAACAATGACAGCTGTGTCTACAAGTAGAACGAGCCTTGGGAAGTAGGAGTGGGCTTCCCTTCTTGGAAGTTCTTAATCATAGTCTAGGTGACTACTTGTTTGGTATCTTGAATTCTCCATCAGTTATGGGTAGAATTGGATGTCCCCTGGGGTCTCTCCTAATTCTTTGATTTTGTGGGATTTCATTAGTGAGACTATTCCCTTTACAGCATAGACTATGACCTCTCTTTTCTTTAATAGTCGATTTAAAGGCATGCGTGTGGAACAAATTGACTACCGAGTCAGCTTCCTGGTGATGAGTCCCACCAAACTTAACTAAGATGGCTTGCTCATAGCACACCACCACTAAGCCCATTCTCAAAGCATTTCCAACTTGCAAATCCCTCCCGTCAGAATTTGTATTCTGTTACATAGCAACTGGTATTGTTGTTGCTGTTGGTGATAATACTAGCTAGCATTTACATAGTGCTTTGTTGTTGTTCGGTCATTTCAGTCATGTCCAACTCTTTGTGACCCCATCTGGGGTTTTCTTGGCACAGATACTGGAGTGGTTTCTCATTTTCTTCTCCAGCTCATCTTAGAAATGAGAAACCTGAAGTACACAGGATTAAATGACTTGCTTAGGATTACATGGCTAGTAAGTGTCTGAGGCCAGAGTTGAACTCATAAAGCCTAGCACTCTATCCACTGTGCCGCATAGCCACCCAGACATAATGCTGTAAGGTTTGCAGACTACTATATAAATATTATCTCATTTAATCCTCACAACAACCTTGGGAGAAAGGTGCTATTATTATTCCCATTTTACAACTGAGGAAACTGAGGCAGATTGAGGTTAAGTGATTTACCCAGCATTACACAGCTAACAAGTGTCTGAGACCAGATTTTTAACTCAGATCTTCCTGACTCAAGGTTCAGTGTTCTATCCACTATGCTACTTATCTACCTCAGTTTCATCTTTAAATACCAAGATATGGCACTAGGAGAAAATGGGCATAACTTGAAAAGAGACAAACTTTAGTTCACATAAGGAAAAACTTCCTAATAGATCTGACCAGAAGAAGTAGGATTTAACTATTGGCATAAGATATAGGAAGATATATTTTTAAACCATAAAATTATCAATTATTTCTAATATTTAAATGTCGATTTTTTTTCTGGGAGGTCCAAATATTTCCTATCAGATTGCTACCATCTGGTATTAAATATTCAACAAATTAAATGAACCTTAGTAGGAATTACTAAAATATTTAGATGAATTCTTGATCTCATCCGTATTAGTAATTTCTTTTACCAATATACAAAACATCCCCTCTTAGTCAGCTCTTGCTCTTGCCTTTCCATATTTCCTCCATAGAGGATCAATCCACTGTAGTGGAGGCCTTCCTCTATATCTTTTAAGGTTTGAAGCGTATCAGTGTAACATATAGGCTATTTATCTATCACCCCTTCACTTCACTCTTTTAGAGACCCCCTTCCTTTTTCAGTCAAACACATTCTTGATGATATCTTTGATGCTAATTTCAATATGGACAAACATGGTGTACTGGTCAAGTTGGCTCCTCCTAGAATCAATCAGCAAGTACTTCTTAGACAGTTACCATGTGCCAGGTGTTGTGGTGGACATAAGTGCTGCACAATCTAACACATTGTAGGAAGACCTGAGGTCAGATCATGCCTCACTTCCTATGTAACCCTAAGTAAATCACCGTCTCTACCTTAAAGAGTTGTTGTGATAATAAGATCAAACAATCCGTGCAATGCACTTTACAAACTGTAAAATGCTACACAAATGTGAGCTAGACTTAAATTTTAATACATATTTTGCATAGTTACATTAAATAATCCCCTTTTACTCACTATAAGAAGAGGCCTTAAGAAGCAGGATAACTTTTTTCTAAGCCTTTTGAAGAAAATTATCAAAATTGTTTTTCCCTAGGAGGTCTATTTTTTATCACAGCTATTGCTACTCAATATTTCTATCTACTATCTTTTAGAAATTATTTAAAAAGAGATAAAATCCTTCTAAGATAATAAGAAGAGGAGATTTATGCTGAATGTTATATATTACTTTCAATAGCTTTTAGCTGCCCAACATTAGCTTTTGTCTTTCTCTTACAGTCATGATTTTATATAATGGCTATCACAACAGTCTTCCCAATTGAATGTGCAGTCATTGAAGGAAGGAGTTTAGAAGAGTTATTCAGTATAAAGAGTTAGAAATATGGAGAGAGAGAAACAAGGAAAGGAAGACAAAACTGTGAAGAAAATTGAGTGGACCCTGCTGCTGCTCAGAGCTATAATAAGGAAATAATAAGGAAATTGGTCATTCATATAGTGTCATATTGGTTTGATTTTATTTTCTGAAGGAGGGATGGCTCCTTAATAGATAAACCACTCAACTGGAAGCTTAGAACTAAAAGTTAGGGAAGAAAGGAGAGAGAATTGCCAATATGTTTTCATAATGAGCACATTGTTAAGATTCTTTTCCTGTCATCATCTTGGCCTGAATTATCTCCATAATTGTCTCAATTCTCTGTGTCACTAGAACCTCAAATGTGTATTTAGAAACCATTCCCCAAACTAAACATGTTTTGTTTTGTTTTTTTTCAGAATGCTTTTAGCTTTGTTTCATGGGCTATCTTATATCTAAGAGTGTTCACTTTATTTCTCCTGTTTAATTTGGAGAACTCTTCCCTGAATAAACAGTGAGGCCTTATTATTTTTTCTTTTTTGTATATTTAAGTGGTTCATGGGACTCAAAAGGATTCTCTCTGGTTAATTCTCATTTTTTCTGGTCAGTGCTCCAAGAGAACAAAAGGAAAGAGAATGGCTCAAAGGAATCGTTACAGATTTGAAGGCTTAAGAAATTTCTGGTCTGATTATGGTCTGAAATGTGCTTCCATCTGGTATTTCTGTGGTGATTTCTAGAAAGGTGTGTTTGAGGCTCTATTGTTGCAACAAATTCCAGTTGTCATGGTCCAAGCAAGCATCAAATTCCTAAGGTTATCCAACTTTTCTCTCTAATTGTGCTCCAAGAATTAATCTAAACTTTTGATATAGTTGGATGCACTTGAAAGAGAATGAATGGGAAGTTGAGAGACCAAATTCTAGTCTCTCCTCTGCCACTTACTATTCCTATAGATGTGTACCTTCAGCAAACTATTCAATCTTTGAGAGCCTCCGTTTGCTCTTGTGAAAAATGAGGACAAAACTATCCACCCTATCTGCTTTAAAGGATTACTGTGAGAATAGGCTGATGGAATAATGGATTTTAATATATGTTAATACATTTCATTGATATATTTCACAAATAAGTGAAAGTACTATGTAAACTGTTAAGGTTTTATAAAAAATCTCATAGGAAAGGAAGAAGTAAAGAAATTTCTATGGTTTAATTTATAGGGCAGAGGACTATGTGTGTGTGTGCATGTGTGTGTGTATAAATATGTACACATACACACACACATATCCTCTTATTTATGTTCATCTCGACTAGAGAGACAAGTGGTTTGAAAAGAAAATCTTCAGGGGCAGCTAGGTGGCACAGTGAATAGAGCACTGGCCCTGAAGTCAAGAGGACCTAAGTTCAAATCCAGACTCAAACACTTAACACTTACTAGCCATGTGACCTTGGGCAAGTCACTTAACCCCAATTGTCCTTCCCTCAAAAAGGAAAAAAAAAAAAAAGAAAATCTTCATGATCAATTCACAAAATTCATCAATGATTTATTAAGTATCTGTCAAGCACATGACAGACAGCATAGTAAGGGAAAGGAAATTCTCCTCAGAGTCAGACTGACTTGGGTTCAGGTCCTGACTGTGTGACCCTGGATAAGTCAGTCTCTAAGACTAAATTGTAAAGAAGATTCTGACCTACTTTGGTAGAGGGATTTTTCTCATCTACTTCTAGTCCCTATGACTATCCTAATGTGTGCAAGCCTAAGTGATTAAACATATACACACAAAAATACAAAATTCTGAAATTGTCACTGTTCTCAGGGAGTCTACATTCGACTGGGAGGAGATGGAATGATAACATGGATACCAGTAAATTAATACAAAGTAATTCCAAAATGGAAAAGATGATAACTAAGGAAGTCAGAAAAGGCATAGGAGGCAACACCTGAGCTGTACCTTGAGGAATTTAAGGCAGTCCGTGACATGGAGAAGAGGGAGCACATTCCAGACACTGCACAGGTGGACAGTTGTGCGAAGGTGTGGAATAGAGATAAGAGATATCATTCACAGGGAACTCCTGACAGGCCAGTTTGAATGGAAAAGTGTGTGGAAAGTTACATGTTCCAATAACATTGGAAAGGTGGGTGCAAGTCAGATAGAAATGGAGGTAGGGTTTCAAATGATAGACTAAGGATTTTATATTTTATCCTAGATTCAATCAATAGAGATCCTTTCAAGTTGTTTTAGTTAAGGGTGAGAGTGACATGGTCATTTCTGTGTTTTAGGAATATCAATTTGGTTTCTTGTGGAAAACGGATCAGAGGGGACAGACTAATTAGGAGACTATTACAATAGCAAAGACAAAAGGATATAAGGGTCTAAATTAGGGTTGAAGTTGAGTGGAAACAATGAGAGAGATGTGAGAGATGATATACACAGAAGGTCTATGAGAGCTTGGAACTGACTTACTATGGGGCTTGAGGGAGAGGAAAATGTCAAAGATCATTGTATGTTGCAAACCTAAGGAGCTAGAAGAATGATGATGCTATTAACAGAAAGATATCAAATACAGGTCAGCCTAAATTTCACTCTGCAAAAAATTGTCCCTCCTTTCTGCTAGCACCCTGTACAAATCCTGTTGTGGAACATAACTAGCATTCTAATGGGCTATGGAAGTTTTTAAATATTCATTAGGTAAAAACACCTTTTGTATAAGGTAGTTTCTAGGTGGCACAGTGGATAGAGCTAGGCATGGAGTTAGGAAGACTCAAGTTCAAATTTGGCCTCAGAAACTAGCTAGGTGACACTAAGCAAGTCACCTAACTTTAGGTCTTCCTCAGTTTCCTTATTTGTCAAACTGGGATAATAATAATAAGCATGTACCTCCCAGGGTCACTGTGAGCATCAAATGAGATAATAATTGTAAAGCGTTAAGCCTAAGCACTGCATAAATGTTAGGTATGTGAATGTTAGGGCCACTAGATGGCCCAGTGGATAGGAGGCTGGGCCTGGAATCAGGAAGACTCACCTTCCTGAGTTCAAATGTGACCTCAGACACTTATAACTGTGTGACCCTGGGTGAGTCATTTGCACCTATTTGCCACAGTTCCTCTTCTGTAAAAGCAGCTGGATACAGAAATGGCAAACATTTCATTAAGTTTTCCAGGAAAACCCCAAATGGAGTCACGAGGAGACAGATAAAATGGAATAACAGCAACAAAAAATAAATGTTAGCTATTATTATTTTAAGTGTGCAGAGAAATCAGGGAGTCTAAAGATGACACTATTAACATAACAGAAGGAAAAAGAGATTACGGCACAATTCATGAGTTTCAAACATCTAAAGTGGTCAAATTTAGCATGTGTTTAGGTTTCTATGTATTTTTGTTTGTATAGGTGTAGTCCTTGAGTACAGAACGTTCCCTGGTAACAGATGGGATCTGGCCAAATGGTGATCTTTCCATTAGCATTCTAATAAGTAGAGAACTGAGTGCTATAATCTTGTGTCAGAACTAATTTATAAGAGTAGAGAGATACAAGGCCTCATTAAAATGGTCATGATTCGGTGACTGCCCAGAAAAGCTGGATGACAGTTTTACTCTCATTACACTGAATATTTTAACATGGCATTACAGGTATCTCTGAGGTTTAAAAAAAAAAAAACTAGCCTTGAGTTTTTGAGAAGATTAAAAAACAAACACAAGATTAGAAAGCCATCCAATTATGTATAAACGTGGTTGCCTTTAAAATGCTCACATTATAAAGCATGTGGTGAGCTATACTTACATATATAACTGTGATACAATTGTGCCTTCATTCTCAGAATATTTCTGTACATCCGAAGAGTCATTCAACCCTACCTGTACTTCCTTAGCTAGGAAATTCAGACATGAGCATTCAGAGCATGAAGGAGTACTTAGTCTAAGATATCACTAAGGAATCCAGGTGGCACAGTGAATAAAAGCCAGGCTTAGAGACAGAAAAGACTCATCTTCCCGAGTTGAAATCTGGCCTCAGACACTTACTACCCATGTGACCCCAAGCAAGTCACTGAACCCTATTTGCCTCAGTTCCTGAGCCATAAAATGAGCTGGAGAAGGAAGTGGCAAACCACTCCAGTATCTTTGCCAAGAAGACCCCATATGGAACTATAGAGAATTGGACATGATTGAAACAAAAGGTATCACTAGACTATGGATTCTAGTCTCAACACAAACCCAAAATGAAGCGTTCTACTTTGCTTCCACGAAGACATAAAGGGAAGTGAGGTGAGTAGGAAGGGAGAGAGCAGAGGGAAGACCAGGCCTCTATCTAGCCAGTCCTTGTCATCTTCAGACCCTATGCCAACCCTTCCTCTTCCAGCATATCTCTCTCTTCTATTTAGGGTACTCTTTTAGGTGGTCAACTTGTCTTTAAACTAGCTAAGTTTTTTTTTTTTTAAATACAAAACACTATCTAACAACTGCCTCCTTGTACCCTTGCAGACTCCTTGAAATTTGAGACTTTGGCTTTTGAGACAAAGCCTTGCAAACAACAGGCACTTGATGCATATTTACACAATTAAATGAAATGAAGCTCTCTAAGGACTGAATAAGTATAATGAGATCATGTAGCTATTTATGTCATCCTACATATCTATCAGTAGATGAGCATTTATTAAGCACCTGCTAGATATTTTGCTAGTAAAATGAGATTGCATTTATAAAGAATGAAACAATCCCTCCTCACAAGGAGCCTCCATTCTAATGAATGTGAATATGTAAGTATATACAGAAGGAGTATAAAAATAATAAATGCATAGTAGTTAAATGCAGCCAAGCTGTGCAGTAGATAGAACACCAGGCCAGCAGTCAGGAAGACCTAAGTTCAGATGTGTCTTCAGACAAATACTAGGTATGTGACCTTAGGCAAGTCACTTAATTTTGCTTGCCTCAGTTTCCTCATCTGTAAAATGAGCTGGAGAAAGAAATGGCAAACCATTCCAGTATCTCTGCCAGGAAGATCTCAAAAGGGGTCATGAAGAGTCAAACATAACTGAAAACTGCTAACTAACAACAAAAAATTAAATACAAATCACTGAAGTCTCTGCTTCATTTTCTTAACTTGCAAATGAGGGACAGAATGAAGGAATGAATATGACACTGAACTTGAATGAACAAACTTTGTTTAGAATTTTGACTTCTACTTCTTAATTCAATTCCACAGTCTTTTATTGTGTCTGCAGTGTGTTAAGCACTGTTTTAGGTACAAGGATCACAAAGGCCAAAAGGAAAAAGAAAAACATTTCAATTAACTGCATTACCCAAGGAAAATCATTGAGGCAACTTCTCTGAACGTCAGTTTTTCCTCAGCTAGGAAAAGGGGTAATTTTTGCAGCTACCTAACTTATTGGGGTTTTATAAAGATCAAATGAATCGGGTATGCCAAAGCTATATGTCATAGAAATTCTTGGTTCCACAGATGATCTTTTTTCTTTGTGTTTACTTTGTGTTTTCTTTGTGTGTTTACTTAAATAAGGAAATACCCCCCCTTTGGGGACGTTCATTAAATTCAGGATTTTTTTTAAAAATCTCTAAAATTAAAAATAAATTATCAAATGCAATAATTATAAACTGCTGTTGTTAACAATAACGCCTTCCCTACCTACTTCAATGGAGTGTTATAATGGTCAAATGAGACAATGGTTATTCATGTTGGTTGAAAGGTATAAGAACTATACACATTTAAAAAACATTATGATTTTCATATATTTGTCAAATATGTCTTTTTTAATCTCTTGAATTTTTATTGGTTTGAATAACAATTAAAATTGAATCCTTAAGACAGAATCTTCAATCTTTTTTTTTTCACATTCAAAAATTTTAACCCAAATTTTAGAGGAACCTGCTTCTATTTTTTCAATTAGAAGCGGGTTATCAAGAATGGTCAACTTGTACCTGTTACCCTGTGTTGATATGACTAGCTTTGTTGCTGAGGAAGGCAGGGTACTAAACTAGATAGAAGACATCCAGAAGAGGTGATTCTAGTTCTAGCTCTCCTACTAATTTGCTGGGTCAGCCTGAATAAGTCACTTCAGTTCCTTGAGTCCCATTGTTCCCATATGTAAAATGTAGGGGGTGGGCTAGATAATTTATAGGATTTAGAATGCAAAGCCTTTTCCAGTTAGTACTCCATTAAAATGGTCTTTGATATTTTCCTAGGTAATTGCCACAACATGATGACACATTTCAATAAGGACTTAGAAATAAAAGCATATTGCTTCTGCGATCTTAAAAAATTAATGGAAAAAACTCAAGGGGGGTGGTATTATAGATACAAAAATTGCTTTAATTTGATCTCTATCAAGCTAGAAAATTGTACCTTTATACTTTAAAATAATACTACAAAATGAATTCTTCCGTGGAAGAATCCACAAAAGCATGGGTGAAACAATTTTCCAGATCAAGACAAAATAAAAGGTCAGCAGAAAAGGTCTGTATCACCCTAGTGAGAGTGGAGAGAGAAGGACTCAAGTTTGAGCCCAATGATATAGTGAAGTCTGTAACCCAAGGACCAGCCTTGATAATTGGAGAACTGTCCATCACCAGCAAATGGGCCATGCCACCAGATAAATTTCTGAGGTGGGGGGAGAGAGGGATAGAAAGTGCTACCGCTACTCCAGACAAGGAAGAATTATGGTCTGAATTAGTTCAGCAAGTACCCATTCCAATGAGGTCTTAGGTGTCTTGACACCTAAAAATATATATAAACTATTCTTCGTGTTTTTAAATCCTTTTGCTTCATCCCTGGTTTTATATTCAAAGGATAATACCATCTCCCTTTTGAATAAATTCTCATCTTTTTCCTCATCATGTTACTTGAAAATGGGAATCCACTGAGTAGAGTTAATATCTGTGTTCTGTAAGCCATCTAGTTGATATTTAATAAAGATTCATAATGATGTATTGTTGAATAAAATGACTTCTATTCGCTACATATATGTGTGCTCATTATCACCCCCTAGTCAAGGACTGAATATCAATCTCCCATCTCCATTATCCTTATAGCTAGATGAAAGGGAAGACCCTGCATATATAGAGTACCTTCAATTAAGAAAAAGATTTCAATCACTTCTATGAATTCTTCTGAAATTCAAATGATTTTTGCATTTACTTTGCACAAGACGACATTGTCTCATCTACTGCCGGGGCTGGGTGGGACAGGAGGGTTACAAAATGAACAGGACACAATCCTTGACCTCAAGGAGTATTCAGTAGGATACATAAGAAAATAAGTAAAACAAAGGATGGTATGACAGTACTTTCTAGTACTTTAGGGAAGAAATAACCAAAGTGTAGTCATAATCAACTAGATGGCACAGTGCCTGGGGCAATAGAAGTGAAGTCAGGCAGACTTTCGTTCATATCACCTCACGTTTAGTAGGTGTAATACCCTGGACAAGTTACTTAACCTCTGTTGGGCTCAGTTTCTTTGCCTGCAAAATTAGGTTAATAATAGTACTTAACGCGTAGCATCATTGTAAGGAACAGATGAGATATTTGCAAAACTCTGCAAACTTTGAAGCATTATAAATGTAGCTATTAATGTTATTAGGAGAAGAAAAAGGAGATGGGGAAAGAGGAGGAGAAAAGAGGGCGGACTTTATGAAGGAGATAGTTGGAGTGTTTCAGACAAAGTCAAGAGTCACTGTAGTTATTCCATTTACTTATTTCTTGCTTGCTTTACCCAGATAAATCCCAGTTGGTGGCCTTTTTAGGTAGTGATCCTGCAAAACACCATTATGCTTCAGTGTGAATGTCTTGACATTCCTCCCATCCTAGAACCATATGGGGGGAGGGAAGGAGTGGCCAGTATTTTTGTGTGTACACATATACATGGCAAAATACAAATCTGGTCTTCCTTATAGCTAGTGACCCATCCTTTCCTATTTTATATCTGTTCGCGTGTCTTATTTCTCCTGTTGTAATTATTGCTCCAGGCATGTCGCTTCTCTTCTCAGAAACCACTAATAGATCTCCATTGCCTATGAAACAAAATCCAAATTCTTTGACCTAGCTCTCAAGATTTATCACAGTCTGACTCTAGCTTACCTTTCTGGCCTTTTTTTTTTTTTTTTTTTTTACCCACTACTCCTCTATTTGGCCAAATTGTTATCCCCAAATACCTTGGACTTGTGTCCCATTCATTTTGGAATGTTTTCCCCTCTCTGCCTATATAAATCCTTCTTTCAGGCCTTGCTTAATTCCCATCACCTCTCTGAAGTTATCCTCCACTACCCCGTCTGAAAATGATCCCAGCCTCCACTGAATTTTTTCTCATGGCCAGGGTTGAACAAATACTAAATTACCCTTTCACCATGGCATATAGAAACTTCATCATAATGCCTCATATACCTAGAGAAGTACAGTTCATTCTTCTCGCTCATGAACTTTTATGTTTTACCAGCATGATGACTCAAAGGGATAAAAGAAGTTCCTAGTGGCAAATGGTGCTAATTAGTCAAACACTCTCCAGGACTTACCTCCCTGGGGTGATCCTTGGGCTTCCCACACACAACTTACTGTTATTGTTCCAGCTCAAAAATGGTCCCTATGCTTTATAAGCACTTGAGGGGAGAGGAGATGGGATAGAGTGAAACAGGGACCTCCGGTATCTATATATACTTATTCACTAGCCCCTCATATATACCAGGAAGTCTCCTGGACAGAAATGGGTGGTTCCTTCTTTGAAGAGTTGAAGAGAAGTCTTCTAGAAACTTTTGTAGCACTGAAAGGATTGTTCTTTTTACTTTTTCTCTACCTGAGGTTCAGAACCATTGTCCTAAAACACTATGCTATCTTTTTTATTTCCTCCTCTCAGCTTTCCTTGAAAGCTAAAAAGGTAAAATGGCTCCTGAATTTAGGGGCTGGCCTTTAGCTCCAATGCAAATTTATTATGTCTGAACAAAAGTATCTCTGCCTTTGAACTGTGCTCTATGAACAATAAATTGTTTAAGAGGGACAATTGCTATTTTTTTTTCGTTCCTTTTATCACCTTTGAAGGAAATTCCTTATGTGGAAATATCAGGTTTAACAGCCTTTCATGAAAGTCATTTCACATAATAAAAATGTTGTCAAAAACCTTAACTCTATCTTCAGGAGTATTGGCAGTACATTATACAAAATAAATACTATAATAATAACCTTGACAGGCTAAAGTCTCCAGTTTCCTATTTATTTATTTATTTGTTCAGCTGCTTCTTTCTTCCTTATTTTCCTTCAATAGTTCTATATCACCAGTTTAAAAGTAGTGAAAATTAGAATAAAACCTTGTTCTTTTTATTATCATCTATTTCCCCTATTCATCTTTTAGTTTTTTAGTAATATCAACTTGAACCTATTCATTGCAAAACTCACCCACTGTCATAAATACTATCAGTTTAAAATTAAAAATTAATTTAGAATTCAATTTTTCAAGTATTCTCCATTATATGCAGTCATGCACGAACAATTGGAAAGTGAGTCCTCTTCCCCTTTTTTGTCCCCAGTATGGCACAATTCTTTAAACATACTGGGAACTTAACTAAGTATTTCATGAATAGAATGAGATGGAACTGCTGACACATCTTCTACACATTATCTCTCTACAAATTCCAGAATAGTGCAACAAACTTTTGGCACAGATCATGTAAACCAAAAGATTATCCCTCTTATTCTTTTCTCAAGGAGCTGGGCGGTTTATGAATACAGATGATGAGGGCACAAAAATTATATTCTTTAATCTTAATGTTCTCTTATGTTCATGCTTTGTTATATACCAATAGAGTCACTTAATCACTGTGAAATCTTTGCTTTCAGATATCAACATGGCTGGAGAACCGAAACCCTATAGACCCAAACCTGGAAACAAGAGGCCCCTATCAGCTCTTTACAGGTAAATTGATAACTACCATTATGGAAAACATAGCAATGATCTAATTTGTTTATTTTTATGTTATGATTATGATAATTGTCAGCATTCACTTTTTTTTAATTATCCCCCTTTTAAAATGTATTCATAGGACTTGGAGTAATAAAAATGGTACAGAATATTGATCAATGACAACAAAAGAGAATAAGATTGAGGGTAGTCAGAAGTCAACCTAAACCCAAAAAATCTTGTTAATCTTTAAAAGAAAATAGTCCCTTTTTTCCTGATTCTTAGTGAATAAAAAGCCAAAATGCAATTATTTATTTCAAAATCAATTGTATTTCATTGTTGTATAATGGATAATTTTGAAATGAGAAGGAAAAACTCAAATTCTAGTCATAGGTTTGCCACTAGCTAGTCATATGACCTAGAAG
>CM053587.1:132700649-132719392 GCA_028646515.1 Pseudochirops corinnae | reverse complement strand
TATTATGGATATTATAGAAAGGTTATATACTTCAAGTAAGAGTTGGATGATAAGCTAAGTTCCATTCTCACTCTAAAATTCTCTTATGATTCAATGATTGTGTAAATTCTGGTATTCTTAGACTTCATTAAGGTATATCTGATCACAAACGATTATCCCCAAGTCTTACTATAGATCTTGCATGAAAGTATGGCTTCATAGTACCCTAATCTAAATCTATTCCCTGGTAACTGTTCCCACCGAATTCAGAGCTACATTGATCAACAAAAGAAAAATTTTATTTTTGATAACTTTCATCAAATATAAAAGGCAATGTTTTTAAAAGAGATAAATGAAAATGACTCTGAAAGGAGACTCATTTTCCAAATGTTCATGCATGACTGCGTATAATGGAGAATGTTTGAAAAAATGAATTTTAAAGTATTGGAAGGTAACTGACAGCGTCTTTGTCTTTCTTTTTCTCATCAAAATGCCATTCATGACTTTAAGAAAGAATGCTAGTTTTCATTACTCTGGTTCCTCTATCTTCCATTGATTTGATCTTTTTATGAGAATGTAGCTTGAGTAACAAGGAGCAATGTCTTCACATATTTCAAAGTGCATTTTAAAATTCTTAGAGAATGTCGTGAAAGAGTATTGCTTAAAAAGAAAAGTCAAAATTCATTTTAATCAGCTTGACAGGGCATCAGGATTGCTACAATATGTACAAGCCTAGTTACAATGAGGCCTATTGCTGGCAGTGTACAGAAAGGGCACACTACTTTGAATGATTTTTGCTTTTCAGATTTGTCTCCATTAAGTTAATATTTGACTGCATTGGCAAGTAAGAGACACAAGAATACATACAGAAGAGAGTAGTTTGCTGCTTTATAAGCAGTGACATTTGAGAGAATAAACACTGCATTTCCCACATTTCTCATTTTTGTTATAATTGGATCAAGATTCCCTGAATAACTGTCCACATACTGGTCATGAAGGGGGTATGGTACATTATCAGATACAGCCATCTATCAATCCATTGTGTCCCCCCCCCAGCCTCCCTTTTCTTGTCCCCAATCCAATGCCGAAGAAAAGCATTTCTTCAGCACCCACTATGAACAAGACATTGTGTCAGGTATAAGGGGCACAAAGACAGAAGAAAAATAGAGCCCAATGATTTTGTGATCTAGCAGGAATACAAAATGTGAGCAGATAAATGTATACACAGTTGGCATTTCTTATGTGTATATGTATACATATGATGTATATATACATAGCATATATGCATTTGTACATATAGCATGTGTATATGTATATGTATAGTATGTATAGCATGTGTGTGTGTGTGCGTGTATATATATACATACATGCTATAGCATATATCAAATGATAATTTGAAGAAAGAGATGGCACTGAAAGCTAAGAGGAAGACTTTCCAAAGGAACTGGCACATGGACTGATCCTTGAAAGAAGCTGAGGCTTCTATAAAGCAGAGATAAGGAAGCAGTCCTCTGGGGACAGTGTGCAAAGGCAGATCTATAGTGCCAAAGATCAGGGAACAGCATATAGACTAGTTCAGCTAGAATGCAGAGTGGGTGAAGAGGAGTGATATGTAATGAGCCTGGAAAGGCAAGCTACAGACAGCTCGTGAAAGCCTTTAAGTGACAAGCTAAGGAGTTTGGACATTATCCTGGAATAGAGGTTCTAAACCTTTGTTGTCATAGATCCTTTTGACAATATAATTATGCCTATAGACCCCTTCTTAGAAAAGTGTTTTTCAGAGTATAAAATAAAATATTTAGAATTACAAATGCAACCAATTATGTTGAAATATATATATATTTTTTTATCAACCCTTCATTAAGATCTTTACCCTGTCTTTAGAGACAGTAGAGAGCAACTAAAATTTCTTCAGCAAGTGACATAGTCAGACATGATTTAGGAAGAGGATTTTGGTGACTGTGGGTCAGATGGACAGGGGACAAATTGCAAGCTGGGACTCCTGTTAAGACACTTTTGGAATAGTCTTGATGAGAAGTGTTAAGGGCCTAAATTAGAATGGTGGCCATGTGAATGGAGAAAGCATACCTTGTAGGATATTAAATGTTTTATTGAAAGCACATTTTATAATAACAAAAATTATAAAACTTATCCAACTCACTCTTTTGAAAAACAATAGCCAATAGTCCATCTCAGTAATCTCCTGCTTGGAGTATTGCAGCATCCTCCTAATTTTTGTCCCTGCCTCAAGTATCTCTCCACTTCAATCCATTATCCACATTGCTGCAAAAGTATTTTTTTTCGGTGTAAATCTGATCATGGTATTTCTTTGCTCAGTAAACTCATCTAGTTTCCTATTACTTCCAGAATAAAATATTAACTTGTCCATTGAACTTTCAGAGTTCTTCACAATCTGGCCCCAGCCTATCTTTCTAGGTTTATTTATACATTATTCCCCTCTTTTGAACTCTGCAATCCAGTCAAATTGGCCTTCTTCCTCTCATACATACTTAATCCCACCTTCAGTCTTCATACCTTTGCACTAACTGTCTCTCATACATGGAATGCACTTTCTTCTCACCTCCAACTCATGGAATCCCTCTTTTCAAAATGCGATTTAAACACCATCTTCTATATGAAATTTTTCCTTCCTGATTCTCCCTCTCCCTCTCTCTTTCTCTCTCCCTCTCTCTCTCTCTCTCTCCCTCTCCCTCTCTCTCTCTCTCTCTCTCTCTCTCTCTCTCTCTCTCCCTCTCTCTCTCTCTGTCTCTCTCCTTCTTTCTCTCTCTCTTTCTCCCTCTCCCTCTCCCTCTCTCTTTTTTTCTCTTTCCCTTTTCTCTCCTTCTCTCTCCCTCTTTCCTTCCTTCCCCCTCCCCCTCTGTCTCATTATGTAATATTGAACTACTTTGTATTTATTCTGAATATATTTAGATATGTATTTTTGTCTTCCTTATGAGAATATAAGAAGATCCTTTTAAACGGGAATTGTTTCATTAATAGCATTTATATCCCTAGAGCCTAGAAAATAGTGCTTAATAAATGATTATTGATTGATTTTTTAAGATATTTGATGTAATCCTAATGATGAAAAATGTATTTTCATAAGCCTCTATAGTGCCCCTTAGCAGACAACTATGTCAATGTCTTAAAGAAATTAGTTGACCTAGAAGAAGTAAACACTTTAAAAAGCATGTTTATGCTCAGTTTCATCAGTGCTTGCTCAATGTTGATGGTTATAGCATGATGACAGCCAAAATACAAGAGATTCAATTCTATAAAATTCTCTTCTTGGTGCATCATACTTGAAAATTTTATAGTGCCATGATCTCTGAAGAGCAGAAGTCAGTTGCAAAAAGACAATGAAAAGATGCATGATGAATGTGAGAAACCCACAGCAAATTCCTCATGATGATTTCATATAAGAAGTGTTCTGAGACATAAATACAGACATATGTGACTAGAAAAAGAGGTGAGCTTGACATTATTTATTGACAGTGAGAGCTGATGAATGAATGGAAAAATACACTTATTAAGCACTTGCTGTATGGTAACATTTTTTAATGTCACCAAACACACACTAGGGCTTGGGTTATAAATGCAAATGCAAAGATAATCTCTGTTGTCAAGTAGCTTAAATTATGGAAAGTTCCAACACATACAGAGAATAGTCTACAGGGAGGGGGCATTTCAGCAAGGAAAGTCACAGGGCTGGTGAATGGAGCAACAAGGGAGTAAATGGAAACAGTGTTTCTAGTTTAATTAGGGTACCAGAATGGGCAAATAAAGGATGAAGGATATGCTGGTACATGAAAGTAGCTAGCAAGAAGATGGCTAAGGAGTAAAGTGAAGCATTTAGGTACTGGCATGAGGTCTTCACCATTCAAGACTGGGAGAATTCCGGAGTGGGAGATCCAGAGCTTAAATAGTTACATTTTTTCAGGACATGATCTCTGGTCTAGCTGGCAAAACAGAGCTAGTAACAAAATAGCCACTGTGCTAAATGCTGGAGAGACAAAGAAAAAGAGAAAGCAATCTCTGCTGTCCAGCGGCTCACAGTCCAGTGGTCCTAATAGATGGACAATACAAATGATAAGCTTGTATCAACAAATTATTGAATAGCCCATCTATTGCAGAATTATGGAAAGGCATCAATAAGTAACCAAAAAGAAAGAAAGTAAAGAAAATAGATTGCAACCTGTACCAGTGGAGATATCACAGATCCTTTGGGCTATTGAATGATTGCCTCAAAATACTAAGATAGCAGAGTTGAGTTTGTTATTGTGAATTTATCCAGTTAAAGTCCATTCAGAGGACAGAGCTCTATTTATTTGCCATAATTAACCAACAGAGAAAAAAGCCTTACTTTCAGGTAATGGTCAGAAATGAAATAAGCAAATCTCAAGGAAGAGGGAAAATCAATGACTTTTATGCCCTTCATCCCACCACGTTCTTTCCTTGTGAGTACCTCAGTTGTGAGGTGATACCACTGTAGCGATGTTTAGAGTGAAGTGACCCTGCAAGGTGTGGTTATCACTACAGTAAAATTCTCAATAGTTGCAGGCTTCATGGGGTTCCCGAGAATCATTTCAAGCACCCCAAAGATAATAATCTCAGAAGTCCCAGGTCATGGAGACCACAGAAGGCTATGCTCCTAACATCCCCGCTTACTAGATATCTTCATCAGGTCTCTTCGTCTTTTAGTGAGTGCTATAAGGATTCTAGATCACCTACATGTATTACTGACTATGTAGGTCAACTATTGACCCCAAATTTTGTATTGATTACAAGAGTAATGGGAGTCCTGACAGGTGAACTGAAATAACCCCTTATTAGACTTCCCAAGAGGAAAACAAAGGACATTAAACTGCTTATATTAAATAATAAGCAGCAGAAATCATCATTATTAGAGGCTTTCAAGTAAAGACTAGATGACAACTTTTCAGGAATACTGTAGAGGAAATTCTTGATCAGAATCTCTGACCTCTGAAATTCCTTCTAACTCAGAGATTCTGTGATTCTCTCTATTGATTTTCATTGCCCTTTGAGTCATGTTTGCCTGTGGTCATTTTGTGTTTTCAGTTCTTTTATCCAGGTGCTTAAAAATTCCTTTTTTATGTGTGTTCTTGGGGTGTATGGGGTGTTCAGGGAGGACTAGCACCTCTGGTGTGAGGGCTTGCTGAGCCCTTTTCAGGGTTGCTCATCCACCTTTGGTGTCCACCTGTCATCCAGGTTTTACCTGTGGAGGCTGTAGCATGTGCAGTAGCCACACCCCAGCAAATCATCTCAGAAAATGGGCTAAACTAGGTTGACGGTAACCAACAGGCTTCAGACCTATTGGTAAGTTGAGAATGTCTACTCCACGCCTATAAATACTTTACTCAGCAGAATGGGCTGATAAGAAATTTGTTCCAACAGCCATGAAGGTGGCTGAAGCAGGCACTGTGGAGCACTTAGAGCTTGGTCAGACATCAAAGATGCCGGAGTCATTCACTGCTTCTTGGGCCATTGCCAGTCAGCCAGTCATTTTGACTTGTGTCTTACCTCTGGACTTTGATGACTCAAACAGAGAGTGAGGCCGACGACTGTGCAGCTCTTTTTCACTTAGATCCAATTCACACACAAAGCAAGACATCCCTCTGTAATGCCATTATTCCTCTTCAAAAATGAAGGAAAATTAAGGATGAACAACTTGTGTATTAACTTCTTCCCTTTGAACAAAATGTGTCTTCCATTTCAACTGCAAAGCCAAGAACAATGGGTCAGGATTCTATAAAAAGAAGCCTTCATAGCTTTAAGAAGAGGGAAAAGGTAACTTTTCCTCTCACCCACCTATTTCATTAAAAAAAAATTGAAAATAGCTTAGCTGGCTCAGCCAATTTGGAATTTATCATATAATGCAAGTTCTTAGCATTTTTTTTTTGGTTTGCTCTTTTCACTCTTGGTAAAGCTAACGGTCCCTTTCCCAGAAAAAAAAAAAAAAGGAATTTGTAAAATGCCAAATACATGAGATTTAAAAGGAACTCAGTTGAAATAGTTACTGATTTAAGAAAAATAAATTCATAGATCCCCTGAATTCTATCTAAAGAACTCACATCAAGAATCACTGATCTAAAGAAGACTTGGGGTGGGGGAAGGGTGGCCACTACACTGACTCCCAGTTATGCTATTTAGTCATTTGTAGTCAATCTGTCTTGCAGATACCTCTCCCCCCAATCGCCACAATAATCTTTCTTCTATGGACTTTAAGCCCCACATTTTAAACACTTTTCTATGCACCTGACAAAGTGGCTAGCGCTAAGCAAAAGAACAAGTGTAGTAAATTGGTAAGAACACTGGACTTGGGCTGAGGAGATCTGAGTTCAAAATCTACCACTCCCCTAGATCCAGCATGTAACCCTGAGCAAGGCACTTCAGCTCTCAATTGGCCTCAGTTTCTTTTTCTGTAAAATAGAGAAAATAATAGCTGTAGTGCTTGTCTCATAGAAATACCTAATGGGATCACATGAAGTTATGTATAGAGTCTTATAGACCTTTAAGCATAATACACATGTCAAATATTGCTATCAGTATCCCCAAGAGAAGTAGAAAGGACGGGTTATTTTCCCCTCAGTCCCACAAGGTATGCATCCCTTGATAAACAAAAAGAGATGTGCTATGAACATTTTCAGATTGAGAGAACATTTTATGAAAGGGTTAAGAAGATTCATCTCTTGCAGAACTTGTATAGTATTGATTTCATCATCCAATATTTTTTAAAGGTACAAGACTAGGACAAAGTATTCTTAGGAAATATTTGAAATGATCTTTTACTGGGATTCTTTTGCTAGATTTTGCATTGCCAGCTAAAACGGTTCAAGAGTTCTGGGGAGCTGGAGATATATGACAGAGAAAAAGGAGAGTCAAAAAAAGAGAAAGGCTTTGCTCACAGCTTCAGCCCTGAGCAAATGGAAGTGACCTGAATGAGAGACCTTTGAAATAGAGAGTTTTTCACAAAAGTGCTGACACAATACCCACTAAAATAGCTCTGCTGGGGGCAGTTTTCTGGGATATTAAAGGATGACCTATTTTCACTCTTCTACTGAGCTTTTCTGGATATGTATCTTATGGGCTCAGCTGCTCTTTATGCATATGAAGGGGTGGTGAAGGATTTGGTGACATGAAAGATAATGCATATTCACTGATTACAGAGCATGCAGTCCTAATGATTCTGATGGGCACATAGAATAATAGCACACATACACATTCCCTTTATGGTTTACAAAGCACTTGAGATATATAATATTTTTCCTCACAAAAATTTTATGAGATAAATATTATAGTTAATATTATTAACCCCATTTAATAAAGAAACTACGAAGAAGAGAAATTAAGTGACTCTTCTATTATCACAAGACCATTGCTAGATGACAGATTCAAACCATTTGATTTCAGAACATGACACTGCTTCTTCTCAGAACACCACATTGCCTTTTAAATCATTTTTAAAAGTCATTTTAGAGATATATACTACTCATTCTCAATTCATAAATCTATCGTGTAAGATTTGTAGTATGTCATTACCTAAAATATTTGATTTTTCCATTGACTCAATGTTTTTTTTAATGTTTCCACAAAAACTGATTTTAAATCATTTTTCTCAGTATCACCACTATCATTACAAATGAGCATGTCAAGAGCCCACTATGTAAATCAAATCAAGTCAAAACGTTTCTCCTGTTTCCCTCCTCCTCTACTCCCAGACTGGTGCCCTGCACAGCACTGAGTGCTATGAAGGGGAGAGGGGAGGAAGATGTTTAGTTTTATTGTAGAGACAAAATAAGAGAACAATAGAGTAAGGAAGGAAGAGCCAAACTGTGTGGAACAGAAACTAGAAGTCTCTGTTGAATAACTGGGCTTTAAGCTAGGCCTTAAAGAATGAGTTCTGTTTGAAAAGCTGACAAGTGGGGAATGGCATCCCAGTTGGCTCATAGGATCATAAATTTAAGGCAGTTTTATAGGCACTTTAGAGATTATTTAACCCAAATGAAGTCCAAAAGGTTAACTGACTTTTCCAAGGTCTTGTAAGTAGTAAGTGAATAACAGAGCTGGAACTGTAACTTGGGGTCTCTGACTCCAAATACACTCATCTCTCCATTGTACCATGTTGGAAGAATTAGTCTGAGAAAAAGTAGGAAATTACAAATTAGTATACCATGTATAATGAGAAGATTGATGCAGCTGAAATAAATGGTTCACTTTGAGAAGTAGTGGGAAATAAGTTTGGAAAGGCACAGAATTTGAAGCTGGAAGAGAACTTTGTGGTCCAGTGAATAGACTCTAGTCCAGTGGTTCTCAACCTTCCTAAGGCCATGACCCTTTAACACTCATATGTGGGTATATCTGCATGTGGGAGGGCCAACCTGGAGACTGATAGAGGAGCCATGTCTTGGTTCCTAAAACCATCAGAAATATGTGTATTCCAATGGTCTAGGCGACCCCTGTGACCCCTGTGAAAGGGTCGTTAGACTCCCAAAGGGATCGTGACCCACAGGTTGAGAACTGCTGCTCTAGTCTAACCCTAGAAATTGAGTTGCAGGAAAGATAATTGATTTGCCCAAAATGACACTAATTAGTGGCAGATCTGGGATTCAAACACAGACCCTTTGGCTCCAATAATACTATGATTTCCATCACATCACATCATCTCTCTCATGGAGGAGGCCTTTGTAAGGCTGGAAAGCCTTAAACAGCAGGTTAAGGAATTGGACATGATCCAGACGTCAATGGGTGCCTGACAGGATTAAAATTGTGTCTTGGGAGCATGAACCTGGCAGCAGTGTCCACTATATATTAAAAAAGGTTATTGACAAGATATCAGAAGCATGGAGGCTAGTTTGTAAATGTTTGTAGTAATCAGGCATGAGATAAGGAAATATTGAGCTAAGATGGTTGGTAGAATTTGAAATGGGAAGCAATCTCCAGGACACAGAAATATTATAAGTTTAAAAGCAATAGAACTCAGTGATAGATTGAATGTGAGAATCAAAATTCCAACCTGTCAAGTCTGAAGGATGAGGAAGTAATTAATATGAGCTGCTATTAACAAAAAGGTTTGTTTGTTTTTGGGGGGGGGTGGAGGGTAGAAGGAAGGGAAAGCAGAAATTGTTCTGGGGTCTATGAGCACTTTACTAACTGTAGAAAGAACATAGCCTATGCTCTCCAAGAGCTCAGAATATCAGGGGAAAGGGAGGAAGAGTTATGAATGTGCTAACCTTTAATCTTCATATATGATTTTATTGTATAAAATGTCTTTCTTCAAAAAAATGATGAGATTTTGAACTTAATTTTCATTAGTGTCACTTAAACAAAATTAAATATGTTTATTTTTTATTTTAAATATTTTTATTTTTTTTCTTTTGGGGAAAATACTTTTAGGTGAGTATTACTTAGAGTAGGAAGACTAGGCTTCAGGTTCCAGCCCTATAATGCTAGGTGTGTGACTATGGGGAAGGTTTTTTTACACCTCTGTACCTCACTTTCTTCTTCTATCAAAGAAAGGGACAATACCTGCTCTGCCTCACCTCCCTAGATTTGGAGGAAGGCTCAAATGACAATCTATAAAAGTCCTTTGTAACAATAAGCCATTTTTAAAAACAGACATGGGGCCGCTAGGTGGCGTAGTAAATAAAGCACTGGCCCTGGAGTCAGGAGGACCCGAGGTCAAATTTGGCCTCAGACAATTAAAACAAAACTAGCCATGTGATCTTGGGCAAGTCACTTAACTCCAATTGCCCTGGCTTTCTCCCTCTGAAAAGCAAAACAAACAAACAAAAAAAACCAGCCAGCAAATTAATACTAAATAGGCAAAGGAAAAAAAAGTTGAGAAAAGGGTTGTGCTACCAGATTGAATGAATGACTAAAAATAAAATTACCCAAATAAAATTGCATGATCACATCTAGCCTTAGCTCAGATAAACCCTGAAAATGTGCTCATAATGGCCCACTTAACTAATGATCAAATGTCATATTAACTACTTTAAAAGACATCAATACCACAAGTTGTCTCAAATAATTTATACTTCAACAATACTATCGACCTTTAATTATTCAAACTTAGTATCATCTACTTGTTGTTACAACAACAAACCAGATAAAGAAGGGTTGTCTTCTGTCTCTGAGTTTATGATGGGCTATCTGGTATTTCCCTGATCATGATAGAAGTGATTCAGTCTTTTCTGAAAGACTCTCTCTTCTATTTCCCTTTTCCAGAGATGCTGATGCTATCAACATATATTAGGTGAGCAGAAAAAGTGGTAACATTAGCAAAAAGATTAGATAAAGCAATAATATCCACAGGTAATAATGTTAATGATGTTTTGGACAATGACGATTTAAATATAATTATGATCTTATTATTCCTAAAGTAGAAATGGACATGGTACAGAACGTTAAGATGAAAATGAGTGAATGAATGAGTGATATAGTATTTATTAAGCACTTACTATGGGCCAGACATTGTTCTAGACTCTAGGGTTACAGAACTAAATGTGAAACAATTCTTATCTTCAAAGTGCTTATATTCTACCAGTTAAACAACATATACATGTGCAAAACAAATATATAAAATTAATACAAGGTAGATTTTTTTAAAGGAAAGGGAAGAATTGAAAGACCAGTGAAGGCTTCATATAGAAGGCAACACTCAGGCAGAGTTTCAAAGGAAACAGAAGATTATAAGAGGCAGAAGTGAAGTGGGAGTGCATTGTATAAGCAGTTATAGAGAATATCAACCTGAAATAAAGAATACTACCAGAGTAGCAAAAACTAGCCTCTTTAATGGAGACAAGGGGATTGCAATCCCCTTGTCTCCAAAGTGCTTGAGTGCCCAAGATTGTTAGAAAGGGTCAGAGTTAGATACACTTCAAGAGAGTACGTGAGAAACAGCCACAGAAAGCTGCCATACAAGTTGTTTTGCATCAAAAGTCCACAGAAAAGTTTGGATAAGGCTCTGGAGTGGTTAACATTTGGGCAGAATGGGGCATCCTTTCTTTTTTTAGTAAGTTTTCCTTTTAACTGGTTTCATTTGCCTTCAGGCAGTTTTCCCCTTTGGAATAAGACAAAGGGGAATAAGGCAAAATAAGTTCATAGTTGCATTGAACAGGAACAACGAATGTTAAAGGCATGGGAACAGGATGAAGAGTATCATATGTGAAGAAAATCAAGAATGTCCTTTCATCTGGACAGTAGAGTGAAGGAAAGGGAGTAACTGACAGTAAGGCAGGAAAGGTAGATTGGGATCAGTTGGTAAATGGTTTTAAAGCTAAACAAAGAAGCTGATATTTGATCTTAGAAGCAATAGAGAGCCACTGGAGTTCATTGACAAGGGAATGACATGATTAGAGCTGTACTTTAGAAAATCACTTTGTCAGCTGTGTAGAAAATGGATTGGCTAGAGAGGGAAGAGTCTGGAGGTGGGAAAAGTCAAAACAAGAGGTGATGAGGACCATAAACTATATGAGAAAAGAGAAAAGAGTGGGTGCAAAAGATACCATGGAGTTAGATTTGACAAGTAACTCAATATCTACTGGAAGGTTACACACTTGTGTGATGAGAAATATGGTGGTGCCTTCTGAAGAAATAGAGACATTCAGAAGCACATAGACTTGGGGAAAAAGATAATGTGATCAGTTTTGGACACTGAGTTTCAAATTAGTAATTCATGAGAGACTAAGGTAGATAAATTGAGAGTCATGTGTAGAGACATGAGAATTCAACCCAGATGTAAGCAAACCTCTTGAGATCGATAGGTATCAGATTGATAGGCATGTATTGATCAGCCAAGGAAGGCAAATAGTTAGGGCCTGCCCTGAAGTTCCTTCTTTTAAGATTGTCAACCATAGACTAATACTACTAATTAATGGCTTCTTTTCATTTATGAAGATATACAGCATTGTTTTCCAAACCAAAATGCTCACTCTTAGCAGATTCACATGTAAGAATATATACATCATCTAACATCATTATCTATTCTTCATAAAAAAATACGGTATTCAGCTGAGGATGAGGTTCTGACACTATCTACTGTTCCTCAGCATCTAAATCTTGGGGAAAGTATTGTTTGGGTTGACCTCACTTCTTTATATTTTCCTTGTAAATGCTCCCTCCCTTTGATGAAAATGCTTTGTGGATTTTATCATCTGAAAAACATTTTGCTTTCTACCTCAGAAGCTCCTTTAACTTTGTTTTTGTTGTCCTTGTTGTGTTATTAGTGATAGTAGGGTTTTTTTTTTTCCTCCTATTTCCTTTCAGCTTCTTTAGAAGCAGGGCTTTGTGTCTTTTTCCTCTGTGCTCCCCAGCTTTATTTTAGGATTCTTCTTTGTACAGAGTTGGGGGTTGGGCGAGGAGGTTTAAGCTCTATGGCATGAGTGCCATCCATCATTCTGAAGAGTTGCTCTGGGTTGTTCCTAGCCTTTATTTCTAGAGTATATGGCTTTCAAGGATGAGTGCTCCTTTCCGGAGTGCTCACTGAGAGTTCATTTCCCATTCCTTTCTCACTCTGACAGTGCAGTCAGAAGTGACTTTGAGGTACGCCCAGAATTAACAGAATCACTGAGTTAGACCTCAGAAATCATCTGGTTTACCCCAAAGCCAAAAAGGAATCTCTTCCACAACATCTCTGTTAGAATCTGGAATTTTCCTCTTTGTGGAAATCCTTTATACAAATTATAGAGGATATGATGCCTCTCCTTTTTCACACATGGATACTCTTTCAAGACCTGAGGGGAAAAAAAATAGGAAAGGCAGTGAATTAAGCCATTGCACTCAGTGGTACAAAATTTAATCAACCAACAAGCACTTTTTAAGGGCCTATGGTATGCTAGGCATTGTACTAGACTCTGGCGATACAAAGACAAACTTAAAACACTTCCTGCCCTCCAGGAGCTTACATTCAGTCAGGGAAATTATATGTACATGTAAAAAATAGATACAAAAATGAAAGCATGGTAATGGGAACTTGGAGCTAAAAAACTGTTTCCTTAGCTCTTAGAGAATTAAGGAAAGCCTTATATAGATGATGGCACTTAAGCTGAGATTTTGAGAAGTCTAGAGCTTCTACGAGGCAGAAATGGGGAGAGAGTACATTCCAGGTCTGGAGGACAGCCCATGTGAGACAAGATACGGAGTACCTTGCTTGAGGGAAAGGAAGATCAATTGGATGAGTCCTGCACAGGATTATGAAAGGACACAGCTTGTAATAAGACTAGAAAGGCAGGTTGCAAAAGACTTTAAATGCCAAACCAGAATTGTATTTACTTCTAAAGGCAAGAAGGAACCACTGAAGTTCATTAAATAAAAAAGAAGCATGGTCAGCTCTATCTTCAGAAACTATGTAGAAAATTGATTGAAATGGAAATTTTTATTGTTCTGTTTTTAAAAGTTTCTAAATAAGGCTTCAACTTAAAAATTGAAGGTATTTGCTATATAGCAAAAGTAATGTTATCCTTGATCATCTTTTCCCCTTTTCAGTTTACATTAGAAATAGATTTGTTTTCCCTTTCCACACTACTTGTTGATAGATTTACACATACCATTATTGTCGACATTGTGCCACTTTTTACCTTACCTAGAGAAACTCATATCATGATTTGTATATAGAGGTCCCTGAAGCAATGGTATTGAATAAGCTAAGTGAAGGAATTGGTAGTGCACTGGACATGGAGTCAGGAAGACCTGGATTCAGTCCTCCCTCATGCACTCACTAGCTATACGATACAGATCAAGGCACTTCATGTCTCTCAAACTCAGTTTTCTCATCTGTAAAATGGGAATGGTAATAGCATTTACCTACCAGAGAGGTTGGAAGAATAAAATTAGATAATCTTTGTAAAGTACTTTGCAAATATTAACATACGATATAAATGCTAGCTATTAATGACAACTTGAATAATAACAGGAAAAATTTCAGACGCAGAGACAATGGATATAGAAATCTAAAAACCTGCACATAGGCATGAGTGCAGAGTAAAAGAAGAATACTCTCATTCATATCTGAAAATCTGATCTATTTTCCATGTTATCATTTGTATTATAGTTCTTTACGTATACATCTGGTCATCCTGCCGAAGTGTAAGCTTCTTTGGATCAAAAGATTACATCTTTACATCTCCCCTAGGTAGTGGATAGAATGCGGAGCCTGGAGTCAGAAGACCTGAGTTCAGATCTGGCTTCAGACGCTTTCTTGCTGTGTGATCATGGACAAATCACTTCCTCTCTATCTGCCTCATTTATCTCGACTATAATAATAGCACCTACCTATTAAGGTTGTTGTAAGGATCAAATGAGCTAACATTCATAAAATTGCTTAGCACAGTGCCTGGCATGTTGTGGGTAATTAATAAATGATTATTTCCTTCCTTCCCTAGGGCCTGAGGCAGTCAATAGTTTTCTTTAGTTTGTTAATTAATAAGCTTATTTTAAAATTAAGTAAGCAGATACAACTGGGCCACAATGATGGTTTCAAAATCAATAATTTCTTCTTTACTGTAATGTGATTTATAAGCCTTTCCAAAGACCATTGAGAGCAATGTGTTTCATAGCACTAAAACAAGTTAGTTTTCTAGCAGATTAAAAACTCTTTATTAAATAAAATACCATTATCTTGCTAAAAAGTGTTTTTATGCTCAATCAAAATTTGAAAATACACCGCACAAATTATGTGTTGATAGAATTTTCCAAATCATGTAAAAGTTTAGTGAAAGTTTTTTTTCTTATCAGATTGATACTATACAAAAGTAAGATGGATGTAAGGGGAACAGAGATTTATTAAGCACTTACTATGTGTCATACTCTTTACACATATTTCGTTTTATTCTCACAACCACTCTGGGGGGCAAATACTGTTATTTTCTCCATCTTACTGCTGAGGAACCTGAGGCAGACAGTATCCAAGGTCAAACACACTAATAAGCACCTGAGGCAGGACTTGAACTCAGGTCTTACTGACTCCATGCTGCTGTACCATGTGAATGTTACTTAGTCTTGAGTTTATTTGGATATTCCGACTGGAAAAAGAATTCTGTGTTGATAGAGAGGGTAGAATTTACATAATCTGCTAGAACTGTTTGTAATATTTATATTTTGGAGGATCTATAAGCTCATTGATATAGGCATCCTATCTACCAGTGCATATTGCAATTTATCCATGCTTTTTCAGCCTTGCTATTGTTATTTCTGTCTTCCTATAACAGTGGTTCTCAACCTTCCTAATGCCGCGACCCTTTAATACAGTTCCTCATGGTGTGGTGACCCCCGACCATAAGATTATTTTTGTTGCGACTTCATAACTATAATTTTGCTACTGTTATGAATTGTAATGTAAATATCTGATATGCAGGGTGTATTTTCATTGTTACAAATTGAACATAACCCACAGGTTGAGAACTGCTGCTATAAACCCTCTATATAGAATCAATCCACAGGTTCAGAGACCTTTCTCTAGGTCTCATAATATTTGATGGATACCAATACACTATTCTGATTATCCATCTGTTATTCCTGGTTCTAGAAATAAGGTTAGTCCAGTCCCTTTTCTAATAATATATTTCCTTAATAAGGCCTCTTATCTTTTGCTTGCACCAACTCAGCATTGTAACTCTTGTTAAGAAAGAAATTCTATAGCACAAAGGACTTGATCAAGAAGAAGGCTTTAATGGGGGCGGCTAGGTGATGCAATGAATAGAGTACCATCCCTGGAGTCAGGAGGACCGGAGTTCAAATCCAGCCTCAGCCACTTAACGCTTACTAGCTGTGTGACCTTGGGCAAGTCACTTAACTCCAATTGTACTGCCTACCCCTCTCCAAAAAACAAAAATAAAATAAAATAAAATAAAAAGAAGAAGCCTTTACTGTAATATCATAAGAAAGACTCAAAGCTAAAATTGGGACTTTAGACTTCACTTCCAAGAGTAAGATTCGCCCAGACGTTTGGGGTTTTTTTGTTTTCTTTTGTTTTGTTTCATTTTTTTACATATTAAAGAGAGAATAAAGTGTATCAATTAAGACATTTTGCAGCTTTTAGGGAAAAAAATGATTCAGGATATCATCAAAGGAAAAGAATATCAAAGAAAAGGCAGTTGTCTTAACTGCATTGAATCATTTATGTCTTATTTATGAATAGGGCCAAATGTATTCAGTTATAATGGGGAGGATTCTTAAATTTAAAATAATAGATGGAATTACTGGAGCTACCTCTTGCTTCACTGAAGCGAAGCTTGCTACTCAAAAGGAATTAGAGTTTTTAATATCTTTATCATCACCCTTCAGTATTGTTTGAGGTTCCTTTAAATCTTTGAATGTTTGAAGATTGTAGAGTTCCATGATTTATAAAGTGCCTGTCAACCTAACAAAAATAGGCAGGGAGATGCATTGTAAGAGAACATTTTGGGATTGTTGAAAGCTCTGTACAATTTCTGAAAGGCAATCCTCCTTGTAGTCTTTTGCATTCTGGCTTCTGACTTCATCATTCAACTGAAATTATCCTCTCCAAAGATATCAGTCATCTCTTAAATTGACAAACATGATGTTTTTCCCCTAAAAACATCCTTCTCTAGTTATCTGATATTTGACAAGTGTTCCAGAGGTGGTGTGCTAGAGCCAGCTCCAATGGCTCATGAAAGCTGGTTGTTAAATTGTCAACATGAGCATTAACAGCTCAGAAATTGGCAAAGGCAACAAATCAGGGCTTGTTCTGTTATTTTGTTCTTTAGACTTAAGAAAGTGGTAGAAAAAATGTTAATAATTTCAAAAGTATGTCATCCTATTTTTTTTTTTGTAAAAGAGCCAATTGCTAAAAATTTGCCAGCATACCACTGATGTTGACCACTCTCTCCTCTTTTCATCGTTTTTTTTTTCTTTTGCTTTTTGGAGGGGGGGGAAGGCAGGGCAATTGGGGTTAACTGACTTGCCCAAGATCACATAGCTAGTAAGTGTTAAGTGACTGAAGCCAGGTTTGAACTCAGGTCCACCTGACTCCAGGACTGGTGCTCTATTCACTGAGCCACCTTGCCACCCATGCCTCTCTTCATTTTTGTGGCAGTACTTGTTCCTGTTTTGCCTTCTATCTATCTGACTGTTCCTTCTCAGTTTTCTTTGCTGTTTCTTCATTCATTTCATACCACCTATTTGTGGATGTTCCCCCAATCCAGGGTCTTCTTCTTTTCTCCCTCCATTATCTCATTATCAGTAATATTATCAGTTATATGCTTAACTTATTTTACTATGCAGATAATATGCACATTATTATGTATTACTATATTTTACATACATATATATGTATGTGTATAAAGTATCTTTCCTGAGCTTCAATCCCAAGTCACTAGTTACCTATTAGACATTTCAAACTATATGTCATGGAGGCATCTGAAACATGCCATATCTAAAACTGAATTCCTCATCCTTTCCCTAAGTCCACCCCATTTCTAGTCTTTTCTATTTCTGTCAAAGACACCACCACCATTTCAGCATTTTATGTTAATAATTTGGCATTCTCCTGGACTCCTCAATCTCCCTTACCTCCCAGATCCCATCATGGAGAATGGATTCTAATAGTAGCTCCATTTTTATAATTACAATGCATTTCACACACGCTACTTCACTTGATCCTCATAATAGTCCTGTGGATTAGGTAGTGCTGGTAAACTTGTCTCCATTTTGCAGTTGAGGAAATGGACTCAGTGATTTGGCTCAGAGCCAGTATTTGAACCCAGGTGATGAGGGAGGCTACCTAGACAAGCAGATGTGGTCCTTGGCCCCCCCTCCTCCAACTAAAAAGCCAAACAAACATGATTTACCCTACGTGGAGGTTTTCTGCAACTATTATATGCAACTAGAAGATGCAATGATATAATCAATGCTGCTGTATTTGTGATACATTAGCACTTCAAAGTCTACAGGACCATAGATCTAAAGCTGGGTGACACTTCAAAGGCCATTCTACAGGTGAGGAAATTTTGGACCAGAGTTAAAGGTTAAGTGACTTGCCCAAAGTCACATGGGCAGTAAGGATGAAAGGCAGGATTTAAACCAGGTCAGTTTATCCAGAGACAATGTTTTTTCCCCATACCAAGGTGATACTTTTCTGTGGTTGCAAAATCATACATACGGTGGTGAGAGAGATGAAAGAAGCAAATGGAATCACTTTGATTTGGGATCCCCAGAGTCATCTTCCTTCACCACCATGGCAGGCCTATTCCCCCTTGTTATATAGTTCATATAGCTACTAGTGCATTGCTGAATTGCCTTGAGAGTCTGGGCATAGGCCATACCCTAAGGAGTGGCCTTTGGAAAATTTATGCATTCAAGCTCAGTGGAAGTTGCCAAAATGATCTATATGATCTGAGCCTTCTTAGGTTACCCTCTAGGAAAAAAAAGTAGGTTGTCTTTAGCTAAATCCTTTATGTTGCAAAAAAAAAAAAAAGTATGATGCTACAAAGTTTACTCTTTAACTTTCATTAAAGTATCTGCTCATGTGGCCCATTATCTGCTCACATATCTTCCACTTCACTACCAGAAGCAATCTGTGCCTCTGCAGAAGCTCTCCAGTATTATCTGTTGACTTAGATGAATGTGATAGGAAAAGACACATGTGTTCTCCATGAACTAGTTTATTCCTTACTTCTAATGTCTGTGAGGCACCAGATGTGGACTTCTAAGATGCCAATGAGAAAAAAGAGGAGGAAGTGAATGATGGTGATGATGGTGGTGGTATTAGTGATGAGGATGATGAC
>CM053587.1:132681001-132700149 GCA_028646515.1 Pseudochirops corinnae | reverse complement strand
GTGAATATTCATCAGCCCTACCCCCCACTCTGCCCACCCCTCCATCACCCCACCTCTCATCACCCTTCCCCCCAACTCTTCTATGTGGCAAGATGCCCAGTTTAGAGTTTATGCAAAGACAAAAAAATTAATAGTATATGCATGTGGCAGTTAAGGAGAGAGGGCACCAGCCGTTGAGGTGATCAGACTTCATGTAAAATATGGTATTTTAGCTGCACCTCTAAAGAAAAGAGGGATTCTGTGAGGTAGAGATGAGGAGTAAGTGTGTTACAAGTTTGACAGACAATCTTTTCAAAACACAGAGACAGGAAATGGAATGCCATGTGTTCGGAACAAAGAGTTTGGCTGAATAACGAGTAGAAGAAGGGGAATAATGTATAACCATCCTAGAAAGACAGGTCCAAATGCAAAGGACTTGCCGGAGTATCTATTTTATCCTAGAGGCAAAAGAGCCTCTCCACTGGTGTTTGTTGAATAGGGGAGTAATATGGTCAGATTTGCATTGAAGGAAAATCACTTTGACAAGTGTATGGAGCATAGATTGGAGCGGGGAGAGACTTCTAACAGGGAGACCAATTAGGAGACCATTGTAATAACACAGGCAAGAAATGATAAGATCCTAAACTGAGGTGGCAGTTCTGTGATTAGTGAGAAAGGTCTGTGAGAATTGTGAATAAAAGAGAAGGAAGAATAAAGAATGACTTTAAGGTTTTAAATTTGTAAAAAAATGTTACATATTTTGTGTGCTACTATCAAGATTCATAAGCCAGGGGCAGCTAGGTGGTGCAGTGAATAGAGCACAGGCCCTGAATTCAGGAGGACCTGAATCTGGCCTCAGACACTTAACACTTACTAGCTGTGTGACCTTGGGAAAGTTAATCCCAATTGCCCTGCCTTCCCCCCTCCAAAAAAAAAAAGCAAAAAAAAAAAAAAAAGATTCATAAGCCAGCAAATAATTTAAATACATTAAAATCTTTTTTTTTTTTTTTGTCTCTGGGATATAGTTTAGGGTTAAAATATTGACAAAAACATTACAGGAAAGGAACTCTAGAAATTTTATAAAGTTCCGTTTAGTTAACATTATTTTGTATATTGGTGCCTTAGTAAAATTCTAGAGAACAACAAATGTGTGTTGGAGCTTTTTGACAGTTAAAATTTCCAAGAAAATCACTAAAAGGACTACTTGTATTTGACAAAAAACATGTTAAAATACTTGTAAAAAACTCATGAAGTATCTTTAACAGTATTTACTTGGTTTAACTTTGTCCTATTTTAAAACATTTACAAAAAGAAAATAAAATTTAAAAGCATCATTTTTATAGGACAGAAGTCTTGACCTTTCTAGCTTAATGCTAGAAATTATTAACCTAATTCTTGGAACATATTTTCTCAGTCTGGATGGTATGATTATTTACTTCATATTAAAAATAAGGAAACTGAGCTCTAAAACAAAATGTGACTTGTCCGATGTCATATGGTCTAGCTAGTACCATAAAGGCAATGTTAAAGACAATTATTGGCTTCTTCTTTTTCATTAGTTTCAATTAGTTCTTATGGAATCTAGGTATCAAGTAATATCTCTTCTTTCTTATCTGTCATTTATATCCCTAAAATGGGACATATAACGTGTCGTGTGTAATACTATACCCATAATGGTTATTTGATAATTTTGCTATTTAGTGACTTTAAAAATAAATACAATAGAAAGAGGTGGACTCTGGAATATGTATAAAAAGATCTAACACAAAGTTGTTAGTGAAAAAATTAATGAATTATGTTTATGTTTAGGCTTATGTTGTCAAGGCCAATTTTATGTGCAGGGTAAGAACTTTGTGCATGCAAAAGTGTGTTTCTTGAGTCTTATTCTATAGAATTAAATATGCTTTGTGAAATTCATTTTCTAGTAGTTATTGTTAAGGCAGACATGCTAATTAAAGAAGTATAAATTATAATAAAAGGCAAAATAGAAATATGGTTTATTAATATGTTACTTCTTTCCTGATGACAAAAAAAAATTTGCATTCATTCACTCTTAATTCTGAATGAAAAGGGACATCATGATAGAATATTGTTTGGTTTTTAAAAAATTCTTGTTTCACAGAAGATGAATTTCAAAATAGCTTATTTCTGGGCAAACAATAATAGTAAAGAATTGTCCTATTGAGTTGGTTTGAGGATTGATGGATACAAATTATTTTTGGAAGAAATTAGTACTGAGAACATGAGTAAAATTTATTAAATGGCCTCCTAAAAGCATGAAGAAATTATGAAGACTCATCTTCCTGAATTCAAATATGGTCTCAGACACTTCCTAGCTGTGTGACCCTGGGGAAGTCACTTAACCCCTTTTGCCTCAGTTTCCTGATCTGTAAAATGAACTGGAGAAGGAAATATCAAAACACTTCAGTATCTCTGCCAAGAAAACTCCCAAAGGTGTCAAGGAGCCAGACATAACTAAACATGACTAAACAACAAACAACACAAAATACATACCTAGTATACCAAGGGAATTGATGATTGAACTGAAATCTGGTCAAATGAAATACAAATTTATTCTCATTATGAAATCATAAAGAGATAATACATAGACACTCCTACAAAGAAATTTCTCATGAATAGTAAATATACTGGATACAGAGATTATTCTATCCATTTACTTGTTTATTCTTATTATACTCAGACAGAATTCTCCCTTAAGAAGAGTCTTCCATTTCAGATAGGCTTTATATTAACCCAGAGAGAAATCATTCTAGTTCACCAAGGATGAACTAATTTTATATTTTCTGATTATTCAGAATTACTAAATTATGCATTTATGTGCCTGCAGATGCAATAATTTTACTGTTTCCATGAAAAGACATCTTGTAAATGTTTAGCATATTGTTTATTGTCAGTGTATATATTTTAAAATATGTGTTATTTACTTGATAGACTTGAATCAAAGGAGCCATTCCTGTCTGTTGGGTGAGTATGTCTGCGAATCTTTCAACATCAATTGTTTAACTCAGTTGAATAATAGAGTCCTTCTCATATGTAAATTCCATATTCCATATGAAGTCATATCAATGCATGTTTTATTCATACGTCAACACAGATGTTTATGTTTTTAAAATTCTTTTATGAAAATTTGCCATCTAATATGTAGAATAAATAATTTTGCAACATGAATAATTCAGTTGGTAAATGGATATGAAATGTTATGCCCTTCAACAAAACAGAACACAAAACAAATGTGAAAGATAGATTTACAATGTAAAGGTAAGTTTAGTTTTGTATATTTCTTCTCCCGGGTCCTCTGAATCTTAACATTTCTGTCTATCCAATTTCTCTTCTCTCTTTTTCTCTCATTTCCTCTGATTCAATGTTGCTTCTTCTCTTCTTCTCTAAACCTGTCTTCCAATACATGTTCTTTTCCACTTTTCTCTTATCTCACTTTCATCTCCCCAACACCATCATATTGAATGCTGCTCTGAACACACAGAGGAAGAACCCTGAGGCAAATAAAGGTGAGACTTCAAGCTAACCAACCCTGGTGTGTAACCACTGAATCGTGGCAGGGGTCTCAAATCCAGCTGCTCTTTCACAGATTTCATTATATGATGGTGCTGCTGAAAATAGTATACATTTGCCATTACTGCAATTTGTAATTCATTGAATGTTTGTGTTTCTTTTTTGTTATTGAGGAGTAAGTTTTGTGAAATATAAAAGTTTATTCTGATGAATAGCTAGTCAATTGGCAACTAGTAAGTACTTTTAATACCTGGTACAAGGATATGTGGTATTGAAAATAAAGAAGAGATCAATGATGTTCTCTCTTGGTTCTTGCTTTTAAGGAAACTATAGGTGAACTAGCAAGAATAGGGGTGCATTTCTAAAGGAAATTGAACTAATAATGCCCGCTAGGTTAACTAGAAACATTATAATAAAGGCTTTTAATTGAAAATGATCAGGATTACTTTTTTCCCATTACTTTCTAATTTTCCTGCTAGATGTCAAGTGCTAACCTCCTTCCCTTCCAAGCTTGTAAGAAATACTTTTAAGCTCAATCCAAGTGACAAACAGCAGAATCAGTGCTGAGGAAGTAGAGAGAGGGAAGCAGTGTGTATATTTACCGGAAAATTTTAAAATAGAAAACAAATTTTTTTTCACATAAACCCTTTCAATAGGTTTGTTTTCCACATTTTATCATCATTTTATGGTTGAAATGGATTTTTAGTTTTTAATTTTCCAATTTTCACTCTCTTGTCAAAAGGGGCTGAAGTAACACTTCGGTCTCACATTTGTTCTGTTTTGGGTTTTTTTGGTAGTGTTTCCTCTTTTCATGAACTAGAGTGAGTTGATTCCATTTTTTGTTTGCATAATATTGACTACATCCTACATAACTTTTGTTTTTCGTATTTTTACATGTTTAACACCCTTCTTGAAACTTCAGTCAAGGTTTGACCCAAAGGAATGATAGTTGTTTACATATAAATTCTTAACTATGTAAAATTCAGCCAGTGTTTATAGAAGCAGTATATGCTCCACAGTTGTGAAGGCCATGCTGTTTTTTGACAAAACTCCATCCCACAGAAACCAAAGCTGGATCAACAGGTGATAGTATTACTCCAGCACAGATTCTGAGTCTCTCATATTTTTCCTATTTCTTTGCTTGGAATATTCATTGGATAATAAAGTCATCTGCTATGCTGACGCACTGGCTTTTAGGGGACAGAAATTGGGACTGGACCTATAATTTAATTGGCATAGGGAGCTCCCAGGGAGGACCTTCCATAGCAATGCAGACAGTCACCTTAAAGAATTAGAGAGGCTACCTAGAGAACTGAGAGGTTAAATGATTTGCCCTGAGTGATACAATCAATGTGTGTCAGAGATAAGACTTGGATCCAGGTGGCGCAAGGCCACCTCTTCTTCCATTGTCACAATGCCTCTCTTGATATACTAATTAAAAGTAATAAGTTATTTGGCTCATTAGCAAAGGCATTTGCTGTTCTTCAGCGGATTGTTAAATGGTATCAAAGTGTAGTCCTATTTTTCTCAAGAACAATTTCTGTCTCTACTAGATGGAAAAAAAAGTATATTGTGCTAGGGCTTAAACTGGTTAACAGTAATCTACTCCCAAGAAGCTGCTTTTCACTCTTCTAGGCCATTAGGCCTTATTTAGTAACTTACTGCTCCACTGGACTACTACTGTTCTATGAGGCATTTTCAGGCATAATGGACCCATAATGGATCCCAACAGCAGCCAGAGAACTGAATTATTACTGAGCTGGTATTCCACATTAGATCAGAAAATAAAACTTTTCTTTTATATGCATTGCCTAGTCACATGCAGTCACAAAAAGAGGATTTTTATATGGAAAAGAAAGAAATGTACATGGAAATTAACTGTCAAGAAAAAATAACAGACTCTGTCAAGTCTTTATTAATAAGTACCAATAACTGTGAATAAGTTTTGCAAAACAGGAAGAAAATATCAGTATGTGTTTAATGTTTAATGTAATTAACACAAATTTGTGAATCAAATTCCTTCCTTGGTACCTACAGACAGTGATTGACATATAAAACTTAACCTGCCACTGTGAAAAGTGAGATTAAAAGGACAGATGTTATTAAATTCAGCAGAAATATTTGTAAATCTAAAATTTACTAGCACATAAAGAAAAGATATTGAGTTATGGTCAGAATCTCAAATTCTTAAGGAAAAGTGATTTTTAAGGAAAAGTTCCCTCAGATTCTCCATGGTAATACCATTCAGTATTAAAACAATGTAGCAGTTATGTATACAGTCTTGCCATGCCCCACATTTGCCCCTAGGCTACATCTGCAAAATCTGAGTTCTTTCAGACCCTGGGGGGCCTTGAAAACAACACAGGGCACATTTCCTCATCTTCCTTCTTAGCTCAGAGTGGTGCTGGGTGCTCTGAAATTTAGCCAGACTTCACTTAGGAAGAACCAGAGACATACAAAATTTCCTGAGTTTGTTTTTAAATGTTCAGGGTGTGAATTATCTGTTGTAGTACTATATACAAATATACACACATGTGTGTGTATATGTATGTGTATATATAGTATATGTGTGTACATACATGTGTATATGCACATATGTTCTAGGAAATTTTGAAATTTGGATTTACTTTAACTTAAGCCTGAACAATTTTAGGATTAAAAAATCAATTTCATTTTTGTCAATTATATTGACTGACAGTTATTATTATAAAAGTCCATCTGAGAAAAATAGCTTTAATGTGACATAGAGTAAGAAAGAGCCAATAAAATAATTCCCAAATTTTCCAAGGTACCTTTGCATAGAAAGCCAAGGCCTACATTCAAGACATAAAACCATTGTCAAATCACTTTATATTCTGCTTATCATCTGAAGAAAAGGTAAAATAGAACTGAAATCATCCTTTAATCTAAAAGTGATTTAACCAGTGCTTGGTTGTGGCAATATCTTACTTATCACTGCAGAGATCCAGTTATGCACAGGATACCAACCATCAACCAATTCAATTTAAGTTCATCCTCCATTCAGCTGTCGAAGTTATCTTCCTTAAGCACAGATTTGACCATGTCACCCTCCTCCCCTCCCCATTCAGTAAACTTCATTTGCTCCCTATCAGCTCCAGGATCAAATATAAAATCCTCTATTTGACCTTCAGAATCTAAGTTGACTTGGAAGGAAGGAAGGAAAGAAAGAAAGAAAGAAAGAAAGAAAGAAAGAAAGAAAGAAAGAAAGAAAGAAAAAACAAAGGAAGGAAACAAAGGAAAGGAAGGAGGGAGGAAGGAAAGAAGGAAAAAAGAAAGAAAAGAAAAGTTCATTACCTTCTAGGAACTTATCATCTAAGAATAAGGGAGTATATAAATAAGATTTTAAAATACAAATAGAATAAAAAACATTCAGGATAAAAGCAGGATCAAAACAAAGTATTCTAAGGAAATTGGAAGATAGAATCATTGTAGAATTTCAGATGTAAAGGGAGATCATCAGAGATAAGCTATAGATGAGGAAACAGTGCAGAGAAGTTGATTGATTTACCCAATTACATAGAATGCAAGGAATAACAGAGAGGTCAAACCCAAGTCTTCTGATTGTAACTTACTTCTCTTTGACCTGCATCATGACTTTTAGTTGAAGAAGCAAGAACAAAGAGATTCGTGGATGAGGTGCACCAAAGCTGGGCTTTAGTAATAATGTTTGATATGTGAATAGTACTTTAAAGATCATAAAGCACTTTTATATAGGAAGTATCACTTGATTACCACAATAGCTGTTTCAATAGATACTATAAGTATTCCTATCCTCAATTTATTAATGAGGTAATTCAGTATTAGAGAGTTGAAGTGATTTGTCTATCATCATATAGCTAATACAAAAGCAATATTCAAAACTATCCCCAGACCACATTTCTTAAGATCTTGAGAGAAGAGAAGTGAAAAAAAATCATCACCTAAAGGGCAATGGAGAGACAGATGGCAGTCAGTGTCAAAAGGCTGCATCATAGACACCAAGGGTCAATAAACTATAGCCAAGTATTATACCCCATTTATTGTATGGCCTGAAAAATACGCATGGTTTTTATATTTTTAAATACAATAATGACATGTGGCCATAAAAAGGGGGGGCAGGATTTCTACCTAGTGGCTATAATTTGCTGACTCCCAATGTAACCAATGAGAAATCCTAAAGAACAGAAAATATATTATCAAGGAAGTGATGACAGTAAAAGAAGAAAAGAATGACAGGTGGGCAGATAGAATGCTGCCCTTGTACTCTCACAATGTCAAGAAAAAATGAGAAAAGCCTTCAGCATGTGTGTATAGACAGTGTATAGTGAACTTTGAGAAAAAATAAATGAATCATATAGAACAGGCAGACTTGGATGGACTGTGAGTTGCATCATTGAAGAAAACTGCCTTTTTGATGAGATCAAAGAACCATTTGAGTATATATTTCAGTGAAAGATAGATTAGAGAGAAGGGATATTAGTTAAAAGGCTTTGTCATTCATGTAATAGATAATGAGTCCCTGAGCTAAGGGGAATAGAGAGGTGTAGACTAAAAGCAAGGAGGAGATAAATGTAAAGGGTAAAATAGAAATAAAAGTAACAGGGCATGAAACTGATAGGATGTGGGGCTTGAATAGAAGGAAGAGTAAAGAGTGCTCAGGCTTCAAGTTCAAGAATGGATAGTGCTGCCATCAGCAGAAATGGGACAGATAGGGAGGATAGAGCACTTTTGAGGAAAAGATGATAGTTTTTGGACATGTTAAGCTTGAGGTGCCAAAGTTGGCCATAGCAGAGTTCATCAATACTGACCCATCCTGTGCTATTGTACATCTTACAATGTAGCTTAAAATTCCAGGAGTTTTATGCCCTGACATTTTGATTCTGTTGACTCCCACCACTTTTATTCTGAACTTTGTGTTCCTTCTTTCATTCAATAATCTTTCTCTTCATCAGAGAAAACAGAAGCAAAGTAAGACTTCATTATTTCTACCTCCTCTCCATTCTTCTCTGCCAGATTATCCTGTCCATCCTGTCCATTTCACATATTACCTGATTTGATCCTCAGAACAGACCCGGGAGGTAGGAATTATTATAACTCCCATTTTACATTTGAGAAAACCAAGGCAAAAAGAGGTCAAATGATTTGCTTAGGGTCACATAGCTAGTAAGTGTTTGAGACTGAATTTGAAGTTAAGTCTCCCTTATTATCTAGACCAAGTTCTCTATACACTGTACAGCTCCCTCTCTACCTCTATAATCCCTTTACAAGAAATTCTTGCTCAGTTATGGCTTAGATTACATGATCTCTTATATCCTCCCTTCTAATTTGAAATTCTGATCATCCTCTACTTACAAGTTTAATTTTTTAAAAAATTTTAATGCCTTTTGGTAGTCTTCACCATTCTTTCCCAGCCTCAGCTCATGGAAATTTGACTGCTTAAGAACATACCTTGCTCTTGTATTCATTCCATTACCAGCAGGAGCTTCTAACTTCTATGCTTTTTCTAAAAATCTAAATTGGTTGATGCTTATCCATCAGTCTCATGACTACTTATTTTCTTGCAACTATCTCTCTTTGATCTTCAGAATTTCATGCCAGTGAGTATCTCACCGCTCACATGCTAGCATCTCTGATGAATGTTTAGCCATTGAGGTCATAATTAACCTACTCTGAAACCCAGGAACTTGTTTTCCCCAAATCTAAAGTATATATAAGACTATACCAACCTTTAGCACCTTTCATATTATAAAATCTAATGTAAAATCATCTTTTTTCTGCCCCCCCAAGCTCCATCATTTCTATTTCAGCAGCCAGTTATTCTATATTGATTATATTCAAGTCAAAAAGGCAATTCCCTTGTGAAGTCCTATCTTTTGAAGGATGAAATTATACTGTTCAAGTTATCTTGACTTTCATTTTGTCTTTTTTATTCCTAACCCATGGCCAGAGTAAGTATGTGACAAATGTTTCATGAACTAAATTGAACTGAATCAAGACAACCCAAAAAAATGTATTGACTTCCCAGCTTTTGGTTAAAAAGGAACTTAAGTGGATGTCAGCATTACTGAAGCGCTCCCATCACTACTAGATTAAACTTCCATGCAAGGCTAGTGATTAGGAGCTCAGAATTTCAAATTAGAAGGGAGGATATAAGAGATCACGTAATCTAAGCCATAATTGAGCAAGAATATCTTGTAAAGGGATTATAGAGGTAGAGAGGGAGCTGTACAGTGTATAGAGAACTTGGTCTAGATAATAAGGGAGACTTAACTTCAAATTCAGTCTCAAACACTTACTAGCTATGTGACCCTAAGCAAATCATTTGACCTCTTTTTGCCTTGGTTTTCTCAAATGTAAAATGGGAGTTATAATAATTCCTACCTCCCGGGTCTGTTCTGAGGATCAAATCAGGTAATATGTGAAAACCATAATGACTAGCACATAGTAGGTACATAATATGGGCTAGTTTCCTTCTGTCCTTGGAAAGCACACTATTTAACTTTTATTTGGAGAATTTTCATAAAAGGAAGACCACTATCCTCTTAGGCATCACATTACTTTTCTACATATCAGAAACTTTTTCTTTCCATCCAGTTCCAATCTATTGCTCTGTTCTTTCAAGTTCTGCCCTCAAGAGACAAAGCAGAACAAGTCTAATTATAATAGGGATAGAAACTGTACCTTTGGTTTCACTGGTTTAGAGAACTTCTGGATAAGGAAACTTCCCTATGCTAATGCAGAGTAGCACTGCCTCTGCAGTATACAGTCTTAGGGAAGTTGCCTAGAAAACTGAGAGTGTTGGTGACTTGCCCAGGGTCACACAGACAGTATGTGTCAGAAGTAGAATTTGAATACAGGTCTTCCTGCTTGAAGACTAGTTCTTTATCAACTGTGCCATGTTTCCTCTTAGTAATAACAGCTGCCATCATTATAGCATTTTCATTTGTAAGATGATTTATAAACATTGTCTCACAACCAGTTTTTGGGATGGTTACCACGGGTATTATTACATTTATTTTTCAAATAAGAAAACTGAGTCTCAGAGACCTTCAGTGACTTGCTTATACCTTTAGCTACTACTATTAGACTCAGGATTCAAACCCAACTAATTCAGGGTTGATTTTTGGTTCCTGTTATTAGCTCTGTTACTAAATGTTAACTCCCATAGCTACATCTGGAGGAAAACCATTTTAAGTATGTAAAAATGTTTTTTCAGACCAATTTCTTTTCAAATCTATAGAATGGCTTTAAAATTACAATTAGACTCCTTACAATGTGGGTTATAACATAATAATTTTTTGATGTTTTACCTTTATTGGTTTTCTGTCTGAGAATTTTTAATAACATAATAAACTATAGAGTATTGTTATAATCCTCCTTTAAATCTCTATATCCTAATTGCTTTTCCTACTGTAATTAAACTGCATTATGTCTGTCTTGAAAACTGAATAATTAGTTAAGAAAAGTTATCCTTCATAAAATGATTTAGTGTTTATTTAAATTAGTCAGAACCTGTTGAAAATAAGGGAAAAACAAAAAATAAAATTCCGCATTTTGAAGTAGGTGATAAAAAAGAAAAGTTGAAGAGAGAGACTTTCCAGAGGTGAGTCTCTTATAAAAACCTAGAGCTGCAAAGATCCTTATAGGTCACCTAGGATAACCTGCTCATTTTTCAGATGAGGAAATTGAGATCTTTAGAGCCAAAGTGACTGACTTTCCATAACACCAAAAGTAAATGTAGAATTTGAACCCAAGTCATCTGCCTCCAAATCCAGTGTGCTTTCTACTACACTACGGTGCCTCCCCTCACATATTTTACATGAGAGGATTATATTTTTTATTAAATTTATTATAATTTATCCTCAATTAGAACAAACAGAACAAACTCAGACTTTAAAAACCCAGCTTATATAACCTAGAAAACATCTCAAAGGAAAATTGGGCAGTAAAAATTAAAGGATCTCAGAACACAAGGTTATGTTTTTATTGCTTCTTCAATTTTAAGTTTGGAACGTTAGAGGACATAGAAAGATATGGGATGTGAACAGCAGGCTATGCAAATTGTGTTCATTACTGGTATTTGAGATAACTGTGTTGTGACTTCTTTGCTGGGAATGAGGCATTTATCACAATGATTGGGAAGAACATGTTTGCCCAGAGATGACCAATCTAAACAATTGTATTTTAGACTGAAAATTGGAAAAGGATGAGGCTGGGGAACATAAGCCATATAGCATTATATATAGACTATAGAGGGTATCTCATGTGTTACACTGAAGAAAAACAGCAGAGGAGGTGTTTACTAATTAACAGAAGAAAATAACTGGAAAGAAAATTAGCAATTCATATGAACATAGGAAGATGTGTATGTTGATTCATAAAACATAGATAATACAGTGAATCTGAAAATTTGAAAAAGATGAAGGAAAGAGAATAAATATTCATTATGTGCCTACTATATACCAGGCAGGCAACGAGGCTGCTCCTTGGATAGAGCCCTGAGCATAGAATCAGGAAGATATCTTCATGAGTTCAGATCTGACCTCAGACGTTTACTAGTTTTGTGACCCTGGGGAAGTCACTTGTTTGCCTCCATACTTCATGTGTAAAATGAACTGGAGAAGGAAATAGCAAACAACTCTAGTACCTCTGGTAAGAAAATTCCAAAAGGGGTCACAAAGAGTCAGTCACCACTGAAACGACTGAGCAACAATAGAAATATGCTAGGCACTATAGTAAGCCCTTCACAAATACCTCATTTGATCCTCACAACAACCCTGGGAGGTAGGTACTATAATAAAAGTCATTATACAGTTGAGGAAACTGAGGCCACATAGCTAGTTAGCATCTGAGGCTCGATTTGAATCCAGGTCTTCTGGACTCCAGACCCAGTGCTCTATCCACAGACTGCCTAACTATCCAAAATGTAATTCAGTCAGGCAAATATGGCCTCATAGTCATTACAAAGACTTAGTGGAATGGGCCTCAGGACTGGAGTATGGCAATTTAAAAAGACTCCTTGATCAAATGACACATCTATTAGAAGGGGTAACAAAAAAAATTATATATCAAAACCAGTCATTGAATGGAATTCCCTGAAATAGAAGGAATAAAGCATAGTGGATAACTTTTGGATAAGGAAAAAAGGAGGAGAAAAATAGAAGTAATATTACAGTTGGAATATGCTACTTACCCTCCATCTGGATAAAGGAAATTAGTAAAGATCACCAAAATGGCACAAAGGTTTGATACAATAACAATAATAGTTTACAGTTCCATAGTGCTTCAAGGTTTACAAAGTGATTTCCTCACCATTATGAAAGACTTCAGTTACTTGGACCTCTTCCATAAAGACCATTCCATTCAAAGCAGAACAGTTGATGAATTCTTAAATTAGCTTGATGATAATTTTATCTCTCACACAACAGAAGAAATATTAAGGAGAATTGTTACTCTAGGCCTAATTCTGACCAATAAAGAGGAACTAATTGGTGAAATGGAAATGATCAGAACTTAAGAATATAACCACATCATCACTGAATCCCTGATAGTCCAGAGGGAAATGCTGAACATCACCACATTTTTATACATTTTAGGAAATCACTTATCAAAGAATTAAAGGGAAAAGTTTAATATAATATTAGTCTCTAAAGAGAGAGATGACTCAAGAATGGGGGTTTGTCAGAAATGGAATTCATCTGATGCAAGTATGAATTATTCTAATGAGGAAAAAAGGAAGACATTAGAGAGACTGATGTGGTTTCACAAAGGAGCTCTTTAATGAGTTCAGATTTTAAAAGCATATGAACAAAAATGGAAGCAGGAGCATATAATCAATGGGAAGTACAAAAGAGTATCATGGACCTGTGAGAGTAATACCAAGAGGCTAATCCTTATTCTGAGCTAAGACTAAGGAAAATATGAAAGTCAACAAAAAGGGCTTATTTGACTATGAATAAAATGGAAAAATATGTTCTGAATGATGATTCAGTTTATTGACTGACTAGACCTAATGTCTTGACTGATGTCAATCTGGAGGGATGACTGTACTACAGTGGTTCTCAACCTGTGGATTGTGACCCCTTTGGGGGTCAAACGACCCTTTCACAGGGGTTGCCTAAGACCGTCGGAAAACACATATTTCCTATGGTCTTAGGAACTGAGACACTGCTCCTCTATATCTGTCTCCAGGCAGGTCTGCCCACATGCAGATACACCCACATATGAGTATTAAAGGGTTGTGGCATTAGGAAGGTTGAGAACCACTGCTGTAGTGGCATGTTTCCCTGATTTCTGTTGTGGTCACCATTTTATAATTAGATGTGGTCACAAGATGATAGACTGAGAGAGCTAGAAGAAAACCTACAGAGAATGCAATCCATTACCTACGTAAATGATGTGGATACAAAGGTGCCCTACGGGTTAATAGTAAGAGTTACTTTCCCAGGCCTCCTGAGGGGATTTGAGGCTTATTCTTACCCATCCTGTAACTTGAGGGTGCCTTAATGCCCCTTTCCCTTAGCTTGAAATACCATGCAACTTGTACCAAAAGAATTGCTTTTGTCCCCCTTATCCTGTGTTCCCCAACCTGTGTCATTCATTTCCCTGACCTCTGTCATTCATTTCCCCATCCTGTGTCATGACAATTTTTCCTTATCTTGCAAGCAACCACCTTCCTCACCTTGTTTGTACTTATCCAGTCCCTAAATCTCCAACCCCCATTAGAAACCCTAAAATTACATCATCATCCTATAGGCTGTGTAACTTTCTGTGTATGTAAGTCTGGTCCTTTTCCTATATCAATGCCTTTATTTAGCTCCTTGCTAAGTCTGAGGCCCACATGCTTTTGTGTTAATAAAGCTCCCTTTGGCTAAAGATTGAATTCTTTCAAAATTTGAACCAGCTCTCCCAATTCTGAACCTCAACACCATCATTTTACAGATAAGGAATTTGTGAGCCCAAGTGATTTACCCAAGTTCATACAGTCAATAAATGCCATCATGTGAACTTCAGACAAAATTTTCAGCTTTAAAACCACTGCTCTCTACAGAAAAGGTGTCACAGTAGAGGTGTCAAACTTAAGTGCAGCCCAAACTAGATTAAAATATAATTTGATAAGATTTAATAAATAAAAATACAATATGATACAGACAGTGTTAATATGTGGTTTTCTAGGCCAGTCTCTGCTGTTTGCAGGGATCTGTTCCTGTTTGAATTTGACACCATTAGTCTACAGCATGCTGCTTTGATGTGCTTAATGTTATTTTAGAAAAGATTAGACTAGGAGATATAGCTAAATTAAACTTCTAGATGATTGAATCATAGTCCCCAAAGATCCTCATAGTCTGAAATGATGGACTAAATATGACAAGAAGAAATCTATCAAGAATGGGAAAGTGCTATGCTTAAGTTCCAAAACTTGATTTCACAAGTACTAACTTGAGGAAACCTGTTCCTCTCTCCCCCCCAAAAAAAATACATTGTTCATGTGAAAAGGATTTGGAAATTTCAGCTGACTACAAGCTCAATCTATGTCAATTATAGTTAGAAAGCAAATTTAATCTTAAATTCTACGAATGGAATTATATAAAGTACAAAATTAGAGAAACTATAGTCTCACAGTACTATGTGATGGATAAGCCCATATCTAGAGTACATCATTCAGTTCAAGGTGCCACATTTTTAAAAAGGATGTTGATAAAGTACAATGTGTTCAGAAACAGGAGACCAGCATGATCAGACAAGTCATTACTGTGTTAAAATAATGACTAGCATTCATACAGTGCTTTCTGGTTTACAAAGTGCTTTACATTTGTTATCCCATTTGATCCTCTCAACAACACTGTAAGGTATGTGTTATTATTATTCCTCATTTTAGAAGTGAAGAAAGTGAAGTTGAGAGATATTCAGTAATTTGCACAGAATCATAACTAGTAAGTGCCTACAGCAAGATTTGAACTCTGGTCTGGTTGACTTTAAGTACAGCATTCTATTCACAAAAGCTAAAAGAGCTGAAGGACTAGGGGATATTAAACCTGGGAAAGAATGAATGGGTTAGGAGGCATTTTATAGCTGCCTTCCAATATTTAAAGTCATGTGGAAGAGAAGTCAGACTTATTTTTCTTCATGGCTCCAAAAGATAAAACTTAGAACTAAGGTCATTTGTTGGAAGTTTTAGAGAGATAGGTTTTGACTCAACACAAAATAGAGCTTCCTTAGAGATATCTAAAATAGAACGAGTTGACTTAGGAGAAGCTCCCTGCCCCCTTGTATTCACTTTCTTCATTTATAAATTAAATAGGTTGTGCTAGATAATACTTTGAATTATCAGGAAATGATGGGCATCTGTGATTACTTGGGTGGCTGCTGAATGTTTCTAAGCTGGGCAATGAGATGGCTAAAGCATGGAGGTTGTGGGGGGAAGCACAATACTTAATTTAGATACACAATATTAATAATTTAGAAGCACAATACTTCTTAAATAATTCTATATTACAGCTATAACTACCTAGGGATCAGGACAAGGGTGATCACAGTGGGAAAGAATAGAAACTAACTAAGAGAAAAGACATCATGGAAGACAAATTTGCATGAGAATCACTGATTAAATAACTTGGAAATTTCCTACATGGTAAGTTGATAAAATGGTAGAAGCATTGCCAAAACTGTAATCTGAAAGTTCAGTAATAATCAGACAAAGGAGATGTTCCAATGGAAAGGCAACCTGAAGCTTTGAATGTGTACATCTGACAGCAAAGAATTAATTACATATTGGCCAAGCCTAGGAGGGAAATGTGAAAATATATCGACTTTCTTCATTTCTCCTAGAGAAAGAAAGGATACTAAGGCAATCTTCTCCACCTAAAAATTTACTTTTGTTTTTCCAAGCGAAGACACTGCTACCTTAAAATTAATGATTCCTTTAGGAAATTCACTTGTTCATTTTTTTCCCCTTTGGTGTTCTTCAGGCTACTTCTCTGGAGACTACACAAAATTTCTGGAGCACTATTTTTTTAAGCTAAAGTGGTTATTCTTTCAGGACTGATGCTGTGACTGTAATTTTAATTTATCAACCTGCCACTGAGTGAAATGCTGGAGAAACATTTGAAAGCTTAAACCCATCATTTATTTCTGCACCTGTCAATGATACCCTTCTGCACTTGTCAAAATCATTTAAACTGCACAATGATGACATGTACAATATCACCAATAAACTGGGTAATCAATCGTGTGTGTACATTTTGACAGTAGTATCTTGAATGCAAGGGCTTCTGAATGCATTTTTAAGAAATGGGAACTCATTACTCTTGAGTGAGAAACATGTTGTAAAGCCAAAGAGAGAGTGCCTTTCACAATCTGTACAATTAAGGGATGCTGTGGGAGATGAAGATTCTAGTTGAGACGGGAAATGGTTTTCATTTCTTCACTTGAATATCCTCCCCTGGGAAAAGTAAATAATTGCAGATTACATTAGGCAGAAATATAGCTTAACATAGAGGGAAGTAAAGACACAGAACCATTACATAGATTTATTTAGGTTCTCTCTGTAAGTGAAGCAGCAGTGCAGGGCTTCATTTCTAATGGTTTATCAAGGCGGCACTACAAGGGCTTTCACCACTGTTTTATAGCTTTATAATAAAGTGCCACATTAAGGCAAATGTTGCAATTTGCATAGAGAATTGGCATGATTGGCTGAAAAAGACATTATAAATCATAAGCAATCTAAATGTTAAAATAGGGCCCAAAGTTTTGTTTAATAAGCACTTTAAGGCAACTAAGAATATTTGTAAATTCTCCAACATCTGGTCTTTAAATAGATGCAGCTATACAACAAGTCTTGAACATATTGTGATTTGCCAGTTCAGTGCTGTATTTTTTCCCTCCCACCCCCCCATTTTAAGTAAAACCATGTTGCATATGGTAACCTTTACATATACATTAAATGTAGATATTTCATAAATGTTTGTTTATTGAGTGAATGGAATGAAAAGAACCTTCTGCCCTATGGTCAACCAGTAATATTTGCTAGCATTTTCCTCTTGTATCTAAGATATATACAATCTAGGAATGCAAATAAATCTACTTGAAAATAACATCCACATAAGACACTAAAAGCACTAGAAATATACTTGGATAACTCTATTGCTCCCTTTCTTTTACGAGCATTTTAGTAGGTCGAGAAATTTGAGTAAAGAAAAGAGAAACTTCTCACCAAAGCAGATTCCATTCCCGATGTCAAATCAAATTGGAAAAATTCAGTATAATGCCATTGATGCACAGTATATTTATGGAATGAATGAATATGATTTAACTGGAAATTTGTATCCCTAAAGATTATACTAGAAATACTATATACAGAAAGTGTTATTAATTCATATTGAAATCCTATGTTAGCCCCAATGTATTTTTAAATTACCTTTGTAAATAATGACTTTGTCATTGTGAGAAGCAAAATATGCTGAATAAATAACAAAGTATTCTCATTTCCCTTATATTTATCCCTCCTTAGGGGGAGGGAAGGCTGGTTAATCATTTTTTGTGACCTAAAAATGTAATTGTATTTCTTTTCAAGACTACTTTAAATTTATCCATATGCATTAATTTTTAGTTTAATTCTCATAAATCTTTAGAGATAAGCGCTGTTATTGAAATAGTGATCTACATAAGTTAGAAGACCAAGATTCCAGTTCTGTAAGAATGATCACAGGTAAATCCACAGTTAAATTAATTAAAAAAGGTAAGAGAAGAGACCTCTCCTAGTCAAGCATCATTCAAATGTCAGAATCTGCCAAGCAGATATAGGTACCATAGGAAGGGGTGGGGGTGGATTGGATGGGAAGGGAGCAGAGTAATAAAGGGTATTTTTGGTGTTATGAGTGTATTTTATCTCAAAGGTAGCACAGTATATCTCAGGGAGAAGAAACTTATCCAGCTCTAGAGGAGGGAATAGGAGCTTTTATTTCAAATCAGAAAGCAACCAGACAACATTCCTGTATGTTAGCATTAAGGGCTAATGGGTTTCTTCTTAGCATCTACATCTTTTTTAATATCTTCAAGTTTTTTTGCCAAGTTTAGAATTTCATAGTTCTGAGCCAGATACAACCCAACTACATTGCCAAGTATAAAGCCAAGGAAAAGGCTCTTTGACCCTCAGTTTCTTGATCTGTAAAATTAGAGTAATAATATTTGCACCACCTGTCTCACCAGGATTGTTGTAAGAAAAGTGCTAAGAATACTTTAGAAGTGAAAGCTACTGTTATCTAAAACTGCATTTTTAGCTGAGTCCTAACTTATTGATATGAAGAAATGTTTTGTATTTATATGACCTTTACCAGATGATCTAAAATATTGTTTTCTCTTAAATTATTCAATCAATCCTTACATATTACTGTGAAATGTAGACTAGGTATTATTTGTTTTCTGTGAAAACTTAGGTTAAGTCATAGAAATGGAACTGAGACCAAAGCCTTTTCTTTTTTTTTTTTTTACTTTTATTAGAGTTTGCATCATTCATTTCCACAAGATTTTGAGTTGCATATTTTGTCCCCCTCTTTCCCCCACCCACCACACCAAAACAGACATCCCAGTGTGTCCTCCCTCCCCCAGTCTATTCTCTCCTGTGTCACTTTTCGGTAGGG
>CM053587.1:132669970-132680501 GCA_028646515.1 Pseudochirops corinnae | reverse complement strand
GCAACGCACAGCTATAAGACAACTCTACAAGCCTCAGGATGGAAGGAGATATCTACATTCAGAGAAAGATCTAGAAAGAACAGAGTTTAAATGGAGACTGAAGCAATACATGCTATCATTCTTTTTCATGCATGATTTTGTTTCTTTTTTCCCTATTGTTCATTCCATTGGTCACAATCCTTCTATACAACCAGACTGTTGTACAATGTGAAAGTATTTGCAGATCCTATACATGATTGCACGCCACCATGGGGGGGGGAGGGAAGGAGGGGAGAAAATCTGAAACTCAAGTGAATGTGGAACTGAATCTTGTAAACTAAAAGTAAATAAACAAGTCATTAAAAAAAAAAAAGAAAAAAAAAGAAAAATACCACTGACCATTGGGGGAAGTTTCTGATTCATTTTCCATGACAACTAAGGTAAAAATCAGAAGAAAAAATAACGTGTTATTTTTAATGTTGATGACAAAGCTGTGCTCCAGATATTTGACTTTTTTTTTTTTGGAGGGGAGAATGCAGGGCAATTGGGGTTAAGTGACTTGCTCAAGGTCACACAGCTAGTAAGTCTTAAGTGTCTGAGGCCAGGTTTGAACTCAGGTTCTCCTGACTCCAGGGCTGGTGCTTGCACCCCCTAGTCACCCCAAAATATTTGACTTTTCAAAAGATTCCCTTGTTACTTATTTCCCCAACAAAGTTGGAAATACATTGTATTCAAAGTCTTTGTCTCAGGTAAGTTTCTTTATGGTCCCTCTTGAGAAGTGAAATGACCATGCTTGGGATTGGCCCTCCATCATATGTAATCTGCTATTGAAATGTGTTAGTCTTTTTCTTAGTTTTGAGAAAAGCATGTATAATTATAAACATTTAACAAGATTTTTCTACCAAGATATTTTTCTACCAAGATAAGATAAATTCAGCATTCATAGACTCAAACATCTAGGGCTGGAAGGGATATTAAAAGTCATCTAGTCCCACCCCCTCATTTTACAGATGTGGAAATCGAGTCCCCCAAAAGTGAAATGACTTATCATAAGTCACGCAGGTAGCAAATAAAAGGTATAGGATTTTAACCGAGGCCTTCAGTATTCAAATCTAGCACTTAAACCATTGGATCACAGTTTGCTCTGGGAAAGATGTTGCAAAAGATTCAAACCAAGGAATACACAGCAGTATCATTAATTTAAAAACTTAATATTTTATTTTCTTAAGAATGTTTCAATAGTGGAATCATAGTAGGTAATGACCAAAATCAAATACTTAAAATTTTGAAAGCATATTTTTCTTATTTAATAAAAAGAAAGGTAGCCAATATCTGGATACCTGGGATCATGAGAATAGAAAGGTCAATAGAAAAGATATTTCAGTTAAATTGAACTATTCGTTAAGTGCTTCCTATATGCAAGGCACTATTCATGATAGTACATTGGGATTTATCATGATTGAATTTTAACAAAAGAGTATATTTCCAAGCAAGATAATATTTACTTGCAGAGGCATTTTACCCAGCAATACTTGGGACCATGGCTTGCCTACATTAATGTCAAAGGTTACAAGCAAAGGACACTTCCTCTTACATAGGTTTTTGGGAGTGCAGAACAAAGAACAGGGTAGATGACATTGTGTAATTAAGGGCAACATGATTGGTTAGAGAGCTTCAGAGAACAAGAAGATTGGTTGGAAGTTTGGCGATGGGGGATAGCAATGACCCTCCCTTCTTCTCTCATGAGACTAAGAAAGTGCCATATTCAAAGCATGCTTGAGAAGTTCCCCTTAGGCATAATGTAGTATCTTTGCTAGGCTCCTTGTTGAGCCATGAATCCATGTTGAATCTGTCCTAGACTTTTAATGCAGACACTGGCATCAGTTGAGCCAAAGATATCATTTGGACAATTATAGGAAGATGGGAAATCCAAAATCCTCCACACTATTCATAGGCTCTTGGTCCTCCTATGACCAAAGGTGTTGGAAGAGAAGAGACCTTGACCAGAGACCTTGCCAAGGCCTAAACAAAAGGCTTCTCTATAATCTCTCTGAAGTGGTTCATCCTTAGGCAATTCCTTAGAAAGGCACACTTGCTCCACCCTCTCAACTGTCTCTGGTTTTAACTACTTTAATAATTTATAGATGACAAATGAACAAATTTCCTCAGCCTGAATATCATTCTTGATTCTTGTATAACAGTTCTTGTAATGGAATTCTAGAACGACTTTTATCACTTAGCCTACTCTAAGCCTTATGATTACAGTATGTTCTTACCTAGTTAAGATTAGGACTAAAATGGAATGTGTTGGTTAGACCACTTCTTTACGTCAACTTGGGCAATTATCTGGGTATTGCAAGAGAACTCAAAAAAGCATGTTTGAGTAAAATATCCATAGGATTAATTGACTCTAGAATCTACTTTGATCTATTGATAAAACTACCATACACCAACCCTACACAGAAACAGAATAGGGACATTATGTAAATATGAAATTTTAAAATAGAGAACTATATAGTAGACAAATTAGTGGTCATGGAAATAATTATTTGTGCAATGTTCCATGACTTTTATAGGTATAATTCTTGCTCAATTTGAATTAATCCATCATTCCTCCATGGAGAGGTACCCAGAATCATGTGAAGTATTAAAAAGTTGAGAGAGAGAAAAAGAGTGAGAGTGAGATAGTGAGTTGCCATAATAGGTTATCAAGGAAACAGTAGCTAAGAAAGGATTATTTCATTTTTTTGCCACTATGAATGCCTTGTTTCCAACAAAATGCTTCTAGTTTATAATCAGTAGCCAGAAGTACAAACTCATGCCCCAAGTAAAGGTTCATATTCTCACTTCTGGCACAGCCAACCAAGACTGAGTTTTCAATTTTATTTCTGTACCTCCAGTATAAAGTTATCAAATCAAAATTGGGGGCTAACCATCTGAGATTACTCCATATGGTAAAAAATAAACCTTATATTTCAGCCATATTTTTCCCCAATAGAATGCAAACTCCTCCAAGGTCAGAAATTGCATTGTTTTATAAAACAGGTCAACACAGAGAAAGAACAGTGTTGAACTTGGAGTCAGGAAGATTTGAGTTTGAATACTGTCTCAAATACTTAGCAGCTATGTAATTTACTTATCAGTGACCTTAAGCTCTCTCAGTCTCAGTTTACCCATCTGTAAGATGGGGATAATAATAGTTCCCACTCAGTGAGGATGTTAGGATGAAATGAGATAATTACAGAATGATAGATCTAAAAGGAACGCAGAAATCAAACAGTTCAACTACTTCAATTTCTTCCCTCACAAATGAGAAAAGTAAGTTCCAGAGATATGAAATTACTAGCCAGAGGTCATAGAAGTATGAAGTAGAAAAGTTAGGATTCAGAGTTGGGTACCATGATCCCAAGTTCAGTGCCCGTGCTATTGTACCGTGCAGAGCTTTGCAAACCTTAAAGGGCTTTGTAATTATTGTTGTTGTTGTCCTCATCATTGTTGTGGTCATTATTGTGGTTATGGAAACTTTAAATCTTCAGCTCCTCAAAAAAGTGTGCATAGTAAATAATAAATGTTTGCTCCATTGAATTGAACTACCCTTTATGTTCCCTATTTTAATGTAGAGTAATAGGCATTTCTTAGAAATATCAAGAAATGAAAATCTTTGATTTTTCAGATAATATTCCAGATGAATTTGTATTGTACAGGACTGCAAATTTTCCGAACCATTATGTTGACAAATCTCCCCCAGGAAAGATTGGTTTAGATAATGTTTCCTTCATATTTCTTAATCTTTTCCTCATGTTGAGTGAGGAAGAATATTGAATAGTGCTTGAAGTGTTATATTAAAGCCTTTTGAATTGTTTTTATCATATTGGAGCTCATTTATACAGATACAGAATACATATATAATATAGGTGCTCAAGTTAAAAACAGATTTATCTAGTACATAAATGGTGAATAATGGAGTGTACTACTCATGTGACCATGCATTTCCAAAGACACTCAATCCCTCATAGTTCCCCTGTAACTGTGTTTTCTTGAAACTCTTAAGTGATGTTTTCATAGCATTGCTACCTTTCTATGTGATATGCATAAATAATTGTCCTAGAAATGCTTGACTTTGACAGAAGCAGCATGATATACCCTCTCCCACCTCTGACTTGGAATTATGTTGTATATTTTTGGAGTCCAGATGAGATATAAATATGCTATGTTTTTCAAATGAACTTGCAGAATATAAAAAAAATGAAGTTATAGATTCAGTAAAAAAGAAAATGTATTATATATGGTAGTTATAACTAGAGTAGTAGACTTTGATAATGGAAAGACTTTTAAAAGCGAGCTAATGCAAAGAAAGAGCAAATATTTTCCCCATTAATCAATTAATCAACCAGCATCCAGCATTTATTAAGTTCCAACTATGTGCTAAGCACCGTGCTTGGTCCTGGGAGAAAAAATGCAAAAACTAAAAAAAAAAAAACCTACTCTCAAGGAACTCATTCTAACAGAAGAGCTCTAAGAATGTATGTGTGTTAAAAGTTTCAGTTGTGAATTCCAAGACAACAGTGTTACCTAGTTCAGTGTCTTATATACATCAGTGTTTAATAAGTATTGAACGAATGAAAAGTAGCATAGTGAAGTGGAATTTATACTATAAATCAGGAGACCTAGATTTGAATCCTGCCTCCAATACTTACTACATGACCACAAATAGTCATAATATCTGCTGCAGTGTCTTCATCTACAAATGAGAATTATAATACCCATATTACATCACATGATTGTTGTGGAGAAGTGTTTTCTAAACTTTAAAGGCCTATATAAAAAAAAAATTGCTGCTCCTGAATGAATTAATGACCAAATAAATTAACCCAGATATGCAAATGTATATTGGAAATAAAATTTTTATAGAAAGACATTAATTATGGGAAATGACACCATCTTAAATATGTGATGTGATCTCCAAAAAACTTCTTGCTTCAGAAAAGATGATTTATGTGAGTTGAAATGAATAGGTTATATACAACATTAGTAACCCCGGTCTGCTCTGACTCAGATTTTTAAAAGTATTCTTTTTCAACTCCATACCATGCCTTGTGGTGAAGGGTCAGAAAGATTTGTTAAATATTATTTACCTCTATACAGTTACCAGAGGTAGACTTCATAGAGAAATTGACTAAAAACTTGCAATTTGGGGGGTAGGTAGGTGGTGCAGAGAATAGAGCACCAGCCTTGTAGTCAGGAGGACCTGAATCCAGCCTCAGACACCTGACACACTTACTAGCTGTGTGACCTTGGGTAAGTCACAACCTCAAATGCCTTGCCTCCCCACCCTCCAAAAAAAAAAAAAACTTAGAATTTTGAAATATTGATAGACTCGCTTAAGCAGCTAAATATTTTAGACTAATAAGCAATAAAGGAATCATGAATAAGTTATATTCTATACATTTGAGCAGTAGAATGGTAAAATTAGTATATAATTATTTAGGTTTTACATTTTTAAAGTGTCATTCTAATTGGAATCTGCAAAATGATTTTTTTTTTAAGTTAGGAACCTCACAAATTGAAAATGAGATGGGTTAGAACTTTGAAGAAACCAGGGGGAAAAGATGTAAAGGAAACAGATTTAGCAGTATGAGACTTTAAAGTCTATTATAAGGTAACAGTATTGCTGAAGTATAAAATGGATCATTCTGATTACTTTAAATTAACATTTTCTTATATAAATAAAACCTATGCAACCAAGAATAGAAGAAATGCAGAGAATTAGGGGGAAACTTTCATAGATAATGTCTCAAACAGGATGTGATTGAGTTGGAATATTTGCTGTGGGGTCAGAAATGATATGCTGGCTAATTTAGAAAAACATGGAAAGACTTGGAACCACCTTCACAGAAACAGATGACAACTGGAAATAAGCATAGTACTGTCTTAAGTATATATGTGTATGAATGTATGTGTGCATTTTTGTGTATGTTTATAGATATCTATGTATAGGTATATGTATCCATGCTTAATTGTAGCCTTCTTTGGGGTGGAGGGAGGAGGAAAAATAAAATAAAAAGTACTCTGCATAGAACAAAAGAAAACCAACAAGGAAGCACAGAAAAGCTACACTTTCTTGAAACAGAAACTTATTGTTTTCTATTGAATCCTTTCGTGTTCTGCTGTGTACATGGCAATCTTTTTTTCATTTCTGATTTTTATATTTAACTTTAAAATTTTAAAATGGTTAATAAAAAATGAGATGGGTTTGTTGAGGAATAACAAAAGTAGATATCTCGATTGAAGCAAATCCTTGCACTACGTGTGTATGTGTATTTATATGTACGTTATGACTGTGAGACGTGGATCAGCATTGTCCAAAGAACTGAAAATTAATATCACAGAAAGGGCATTGGAGAAGCACATAAGCATGAGCAGCTTCCATCATATAGCCAATAAGAGAAACTGTGTAATAGGCATTACCTTAAAAAAAATGTCACCCATGAAATTTGGGCTAAAAAGAGGAGGTTAACTAGTCATTGGTAAGATAGAGAGATGACAAGTGAACAGCCTGAGTATTTTACTTGAATCACTTCAGTATCAGCAGAAAGTAAAGAGGAACTCAAGCAGATTGAATGGACCTCATATGATATATTTATTATAGGAAACTGGTAAGAGAAACAGAATGAATGACTAAAAAGCACTTATTAAACACTTATTATGTGTTAAGCATTATGCTAAATGCTTGGGGATACAAATACAAAGATGAGATAGTCCCTGTCCTCAAAGAGCTTATATTCTAATGGGGGAGACAATGTATATAGGATAATAGTGGTCAAGTAAGGGTATTTTGGTCTAGGAAAGAAAAGGATGGTAAAAGGATCCACAGAAAAGTCAATGGCCATGTCGTTTCCAGGAACAATGGTGGTATTGATTTGATTAGCTTCTAGAACAAGAGGTGGAAGGGAGTCTATATGCATCCATGCCTGCAGGGTGAATAGGCATGGATGGCTTGAAATTTATGTCTTTGAAAAGAATATGATCCAAGCTGATAAGATAAAAGATGTGTTGACTGTACATGTTATATATGCATGTGTATATGAAGGGCGGATGTTGATCAAGTCAATCAACCCTTCTATCTCACCTAGAGAACAAATTACCAAAGCATTCCACTGATAATTCTGTCATGTGGGAACATCTTTGGTGAGCCAATCAACCAGTCTATCAATGGCATTAAACTAATGTCCCTCTTGGAAAATGTGATGAAAATTTGTAAAAGCAAGATGAATATGAATAGGGTACACACAGGCTTGTGTGCCCCATATCCAGAAACCTAAGAATTCAGTGAAATTCAAAAGAGGTAACTTTTAGAAAAATGAAAGTATTATTTTACATAGAGCACATTACCTTAAAGGTGAGACAGGCTAAAAGTAGAAATGGTTTAAAAGTGAGTTTAGATAAACTGATGTTTGTACAGAAGTACATAAGAATTCAATAAGAAGGATTAGGAATTGGGGGATCACATTTCTAAACTTTTGAATGAGGAATTTAGGATACATTTCTAGATTTTTCTGAAAACTTATAGAATTATTCACTCTGCTCCCCCAAAACCTGTATGTGTGTATTTTCCCCTAAACATTTAGAGAAATCCATATTGGATCATTAGGGGATATGAAATTGAAATCATAGGTGATATATGTGCATTCTTTAAGGGTAAAATTAAAAAGAAAAGCTATGTGCTCTGTATGAATTGAATTGAAAAAGTCTGCTTTCCTGCCATTGTCAGATGCATACTAATGGGACTGAAAGATGGTAACCCTAATCCAATATCACAGTTTTTAATTTTTAACATTTTAACATGGCTAGGAAAGAAATATTTATTAAGTGCTTATTAAGTTCTAGCATATAATGCTGGGCATGCAAATACAAGCTAACAGAATGACATTCCCTGTCCCCAAAGAGCTTATACTCTAATGGTGAGGTGAAGATAACACACAAACGAGAGAAGAAAAGTGGGAAGGAGGAGAGAAAAGAATGAGGAGTGGAAGGGGAACGAAGATACTCACAGTGGACCATGATGTAGAAGTTCAGAAAGTCAGAAGCAGGACCAAGGGGGAAATTAAAATTGTCCAATAGAAAGCCCTTCCCAATAGAAAGCCCTTCCCAAAATCAAGGCCCTAGTTGGAACTCACTGATGAGGGAACTGGATGGCATGGTGGATATCTAGTTTGAAAAGTCTGAAGGGCTGGATAGATGTTTGAGGATAAGGAGACCCTAGGTACTGAGGGAATTTTTAGGGTGAGACTACAACTGAGGTATCATGGCAAACTGCCATGAGGGGAATAAAGATTGGCTAACCTGGGTCTGGCCCCAAAATGAAGGCCCTGGTAGGAACTCACCAATGGGAGAAGGGAGCAAGATGGTAGATGTTTATTCCTGGCTATGAAATTTGAAGGGGCACATGAATATTCCAGGATAAGAAGATACTATGGCTATGCTGAAATTTTGAAGAAGGAAAACCAAATAGAATTATATGGAATAAATAAATGTTTGTATGTTTGTGTGTGTGTGTGTGTGTGTGTGTGTGTGCGTGTGTGTGTGAATATATGGCAATGAGACAGACAATAAAAAGGTGGTTTGAATACCTGGGGACCAAATAGAACTTGATACAAGGAGAAAGATCATATTTGCTATGAGACTGACATGAGCCCTCCTGGATTATTTTACACTAAGCACTTCAGTTTAATAAATAAGAAGAAAAAAGAGAAGACGAGAAAGGGAGAAAGAGAGATAAATAAACAGATGTAAAGAGTCAGAGAGTCAGACAAAGATAGAGCCAGAGAAAGAAAAGAAATAGAAAAAGGAAAAAGATTGAAAAAATGGATTCATCTAGAGGAAAGAGACAGAAATGATTCATGAAATAGCAAGTTTGACTTGTAAGGAAAAGGCTTGGAGATAAATCTTTATAAATTAGCTAACTGACAAGTAAAGCAAGGACCTGACTAGTATCTGACAGATGTAAATATGAAGGGAAGAATTTAGAATAGTGCAGGAAGGCGTGATCTGGAAGTATTCAGTGAAGTTAGAAAAAAAATTTAAAGCAAAAAAATGCTGTTATGATTCCATTTTTCTAGAAACATTTAATGCTAGATAGACTAAAGACTAGAAGGCAGGTAGTATGTAGCAGTAAACTATTGGGAAAGGATAAACTAGATGAGGGAAATATGGGTATAATTTAGCTAGATTTTAGCAAAGTTTTTAAGAAGGTATCTCATTATTCTTATGGAAAGGATGGAGAGATGTTGACTAAAAGAATATTTAAAGGATAGTTAAATGGACTAAGAACTGGTGGGATGGTGAAACTTAAAGAGGAATTGTTAATGATTCAATGTTCAAGGAGCAGGAAATCTCCAATGTCAAGTCTGATGTTGTTTTCTCAGTCCTCATCCTTCTCAACCTACCTGGTGCATTTGACACTGGTGATCACCCTCTCCTCCTTGATACACTCTCCTCTTTACATTTTGATGAGACTACTCTTTCTGATTTTTCTGCCTATCTGTATGAACACTCCTCAGTGTTCATCATCCATAATCAAGCTCCCAACTGTGGGTATTCCCTAAGGTTCTATCCTAGACCCTTCTACTCTACTGCCTTTACATTCACTCTTGGTGATCTCATTAGTGAGAGACAGAGACAGAGAGAGATTTCTACACCTACATATGTATGTAGATAGATATCCACTTCCACTCTCTCACCTGAGATTAAATCCCATGTAACTAATTGCGTATTGAACATTTGAAACTGGATGCCTGGTGACATCTCAAACTCAACACATCTGAAACTGAATTCATTATCTGGCCCCTCATTCAAACTTCTCTACATGCGTCAAAGGCACTACCATCCTTCCAGTTCATTATCAATTTCAGCTTTGTCCTTGACTGTTGACCCTCCCTCAGTACACATATCCAATCAATTGCCAAATGTTGTCATTTCTTCATCCACAGAATGCATCTTAACACTACTTTCCATTCACGCAGCTTCCACTTAATTCAAGTCTTTATCATTTCTCACCTAGATCATTTCAAAGGTCTCCTAATTGTTATTATTGCTTAAGTTTCTCATGACCCTAGTATGTCACGCAAACTACTTCCAGTGGTTCTTCTTAAATGCAGATCTGACCAGGTCACTTTCCTATTCAACAAAATCTCCAGTGATTCCCTATTGGCTATAGTAATATGTGTGTATAAGCATACATACAAGTATGTATATATGTATGTATGTACATACACACACACAGACACAGACACACACACACACACACACACATATGTTTTTAAGTCCTTGTCCCCAGCCTATCTTTCCAGCCTCATGGATTTGATTCTCCTTCCCATGCTCTTTAATCTAGCCAAAATGTTCTTTCCCTCTGTACTTCATATATCGTACTCCATCTCTCATCTCCAATCTTTTCATTGACCTTCACACATACTTGCCCTATGTTATAGAATCCCTCCTTTCCTTTAAGATGACTCTCAATCACCTTCTTTGGTATGAAGGCTTTCTTGATCTC
>CM053587.1:132658411-132669870 GCA_028646515.1 Pseudochirops corinnae | reverse complement strand
TCCCCCCCCCCCCCCCCCCCAGGGTTTGGGATGTACCCAAGAAGTTAGGGATGATTCTTTAATGCTATCAACTCAAGTCCTCATTCTGGAGTTTTCCCTCCACTGTTACCTCCCAGTAACTAGTGTATCAGTTCTATTTAACCCATTAATATCAATTAAATTTTAGATAGGGCTATCTACTATGAAAATATAGTAAGTACACACATTGCCCCCCCACAGCACTGGGGTAGCACACTGTCCCCATGCCACCTTGATCTCTAGGGTGATAGGTGACACAATGAATGGAATGCTGGACCTTGAGTCAGGAAGACCTGAGTCAATCTGACCTTGTGACCCTGGGTAGATCACTTACCTCTATCTATCTCAACTTCCTCAAATGTAAAATGGGGATCATAAAAGCAGCTGCCTCTGAGCTTTGTGGTGAGGATCAAATAAGATAATATTTGTAAAGAGCTTCTCCATGCTTGATGCATAGTAGGCACTTAATAAATACTTGCTTCCTTCCTTACTAGGGAAAGTGGGCTCAGACTTAGCCATTTCTACAATTTTTCTCACCAAATTCGCCTCCATACACAGTGTAGCTGACAGATGTATGAGTCTGCGTGTCTGGGTCAGGCACCTCGCTTAAGACTTGGTTCCTCTCTCTGTCTTGCAGATCAAGCTGGCGTGGCCTCCATCCCTTACAATTCTAAGACTTGTATTATTTGTTTCTCTGACCTTTTGAAAAAATTCACAGGGTCATAGCCATCTTCATTCTCCTTCATCTAAAAGTAGAGGAATGAATAGACACAAGAGAGGAAGAGGCCTGTGTATAAAGATAAGGCCTTAAGCCTTCTCCACACTGAGGACTTTCTTCAGTCCTTTCCTCTAAAGCCTTTCTCTCATGCTTTATTATGATGTATTATAGAAAATAGTTTGAAGACTATTCCGGTGAGGCACAAGCTCTGACAGCTTTTGCTAAGCTCTAAATGTTTTGACTGTGTCACTGGCAATAGACTGTGTGTGTTTATCTTCTGAAAACCAGCCTGGCTTAATTAGAATGTATTCATCACCAGAATGCTGACCACTGGGGATGGTTTTTTTTCCTTTCAGTCATAGTCACTCATGAATAGCATCTACTAAAATTTAGAGGGGTGACAGTTGCAATCAGTGGAGGAAATTAAGAATTTTCCAGTTCTACAATTGGTGCAGATTCCAAGACTGACTGCTCCTCTGCACCTCACCCACCGAGGGATGGCCACACCTATTGTCTCACTGTCATTCATGAGCATTCTACTTCCCTAATCAAGAACTCTGAAATTCTTTTATCTAATCATAATCTCCTATCATTCAATCTCTCCCTGTATTTTACTTCTCCGAAACCTATTCTGCATCTCAACCTCTTCTCCCCACCTCAATATCTTCCCAAGCAATCACTCCTGCTCTGCCTTGACTTTCCTTCCTTTCCCATTCATGCCTTGCCAGATCCCCAACCCAGGTTACTCCTACCACTACCTCCTTAGTTCCTACTCACTTGCTACTATAAAGAACTGGAATAGAACATGTGATCAAGAAACAGCATGGCAGAGTAGATGAAGAGCTGGCTCCCAAGCCTGGAAAACCTGAGTTCAAGTTGCACCTCTGAAATGTCTGTGTAACCCTAGACAAATCACTGACCTTGTACTTAAGACTAAAAGTTGCAGAGAAATGCTGACCTGCATTTATAATGGCAGCTAGCTGGCACAATGGATAGAGAGCTGGGCATGGAATCAGGAAGACCTGAGTTCAAATCCAGCCTCAGACACCTATTTGGGTGACCCTGGCCAAGTCACTTAACCTCTGTCTGCCTCAGTTTCATTATTTGTAAAAATATAATAACACCTATCACAGGTTCTCATGAAGATCAAATAAGATAATATTTGTAAGGTGTTTAACATAATATCTGGCACATAGTAGGTGCTTAATAGATATTTGTTTGCATCCTATCTTCCTTTCTCACGTAGAATTTCTCTATATCAGTGAAATCAGTTTCAGTCATACTCCCCTAAGCTCAACTGTACTCTGACTACAACAAAGCCATCCTTTTATTTCTTTTTTTAATTAATTTATTGATTGATTGCTTTTTGGAGGGGGGAAGGCAGGGCAATTGGGGTTAAGTGACTTGCCCAAGGCCACCTGACTACTAATTGTTAAGTGTCTGAGGCCAGATTTGAACTCAGGTCCTCCTGACTCCAGGGCTGGTGCTCTATTCACTGCACCACCTAGCCGCCCCCCCTTTTTTTTAACTCCAGTGGAACAGCACTCATTCACGTTTCACTTCTCCAGACTCCGCCCCCCCCCCCATTTCAATCAGGTTATTATTCCATATCTTTCATTCCTTTCTCACTCCTAGGAAAACTGCCCAAAGTCATTGCCTTCCCTTCCTCTCACCTCACTATCTCCTCTATTCTTTACAATCTGGTTTCTGACCCTATCATTCAACTGAAATTTTTACCTATAAAGGTAACATCAATTCAGTTCATAATGTCATTCACTGCCCTGCACACTGTGGCCTTTCCTCAGTAATATACTGTTAACAAAGAACGGGTTTGGATGTAGAGCATAAAAACAAATAACAATCAAGTATCTTGTGCTAAGTGCTAAATGAATGCTGTAACTTATTAAGCATTCCATGGAAGGCAAGATCACTGTGAGCTGGTATAGTCAGAGAGGAACATGGAATGACAGTGGGACACCAAATGAAAGTCAGGATAAGGTAAGACATGGACAATGGCAGGTATAGATTCAGGCATGTGTGTGGCATAAAGTTTCTCTTTAGCTAAAGTGGAAAGCTTTGAGGTGAGGTTGGAGAGGTAAATAATGATCATATTATAGAAGATCTTGAATGACAGATAGAGGATAGTGGACTTTATTCTGTAATCACTGAGAAACTATCAAGAAGCGTTGTAGGACATTTAAAAGTATAAAAGTATATTTGGAGTCAAAAGATCTGAGTTCAAATACTAGCTCTGCCATTCAATTTCCATATGACCTTGCCCAAGTCACTTAACCTGTTTAGGAATCACTTTACATACATACAAAATTAGATGGTTGGACTAGATAAGCTCTTGGTCCCTTCTACCCTTAAACCTGTGGTCTTGTATTTAGGAACTGTGGTAAAGGATATGCTCTGTGGTTGTCCATCCCGTGTGAATTTTCTCCATACTCTGCTGCCATAGAGGTTCACCAAAGATACTGGGGGTGAGAGTTGTCCTCCCATTGTCTTGAAATACTGTAGATATCTATGGAACATGAAGGCTATCAGTAATTATTCACTCTCACTACACCTGTTAAATCTTGTTTTCTGCTGATATAGTTCTTTTTTCATTTCTCTCAGCTGCCTATCTCCTCCCTCCCCCCATGATGCTTCCTCTTTTCCTTAGTGGTTCTACTGCTACAGTATGCAGCTTTCTTTTCACATGCCAGGTAGGGGGCAGCTACTATCATCAGGTGATGGTGGGATGGATTATGTTAGCCCTGCACACACCTTAGCATCTGTGTCCTTTAGTTGTGAGCAGCGCTATTCCTGGGAAGCTATTCTATAAATGATGATGGCCTCCCAAGAAAATGGATAAAGTCCTTGAGAAACTACATTTGTAAAATGATAGACTGACAAGATAGCAGATACAAGTTCTTGAATTGTCAGGCCAAAAAAGGGGGAACTTGAGGGATGTGCCTCCAGATTCAATTCAACAAATATTTATTTAGTAGCTACTATATACAAGGCACTGGGCATACAGAACTAAAAGGAAACAAATGCTGTCCTCAAACGCTTAAATTCTTCTGAACAATACAAGTTGAGCAATGGAGAAAGAATGTGTCTTTCTTATTATATTAAATCTCAGAATTTTTTAGAGGAAGACAGGTCATGGGGAGAGCAGAGAATCACAAGGAGAGGTAATAGGGACAGCTGGGAGTACCTAGTCTACAAAGAGGTGTTATGGTTGTCAAATAGAAGGGCACATAAAATGCAGTTTTTCTACCTGTCATCTATAAAAATAATACAAGGGATTTCCTGCAGCCTTTGTACAACAGCTTCATAGGTTACTGAAGGAAACCAGCCAGAGGTTAAGAGTTTAGCAGTAGCCATGGTTGTGATTCTTTAATCTCTCCATGTGCTTGAATTTCCAGACTTTGCTAGAGTGAAGGTATAGATTGCATCAAGTAAAGCTTCTCCATTGGGATGCTGGGAGCAAATCTAATCAGCGAATATTTGTCAAGTACCTTGCTGCTCTCAGTATTGTGCTACAGTGCCCTGTAAATGGGAGCAGGGCATGGGGAGATGGGGGATCTAGGGGAAGGAAATGTATCACATGTGTGTATATGTGTAATTATGTGCATAGACATATATGCAGGTACATATATACATATATATGTATGTTTGTACATATATATACGTGTGTGTGTGTGTGTGTGTGTGTGTACATATCCTAGTCTCTTCAGCCTGGTTATATTATTCCCAAACTAAATAAAATTCTAGTAGAGAAGTGACAACCAATAACTGTAATAACTATTTTTTTTTATTTTAGTGACTATCATGTAGAAGCGTACTGATATATATCATTTTAGGTTAATTTACCATTATTTTAAAGAAATCCTAAGCAGAAAATGTCTTTAGGCCAGTTTTTTATCACACTAAAAAGCAAAATAATTCTCTTTAAACATATTGTAAATGAGAACGTCTCATAAACCCAGTAGTATAGTAAAAAGAGTGCTAAACTTAGAGTCATGGCACCTGAGTTCAAATCCTGATTCTATTATTTCCTGTCTATGTAACCTTTAGGCAAATCATTTCTCTCTCTGAGCCTTAGTTTCCTCAGCTATAAAATAAAGGGGTTCTGCAAGAGGACCTCCAAGATACCTTCTGGCTCTAGATTTATCATCTAGATGAGCTCTGATTCCATCCTTAGTCTCTTCCATTATCATTAGATTTTCCTTTAATATTCCTTTAATATCTATGTAGACTTTCCCTTTAATGTCTATGTAGACTTTAAAACTACTTAACAAGTCACTTGTATGGACTGATTGAGTGGAAATGGATGTATTATTTTCTACCCCACATTTTATGTGCTCTAATCTATATAACTAGGACTACTTTACTAGAGGGATGAGTTTGGGATCCATTAGCAAAGTCAATTAATATCTTCCAAATGACTTCTAATTCACTGTCATCTTTGAGAAGCGGTAAATCAGCTCTGAAATGGCTGCTGGATGGCATGATTCCTGACGGGAGTAAAAAGTCTACACGATACCCCATTCATACATTTCTTTTCAAAACTGAGCACTGCCTCTCAGAGAGGGGCTGTACCTATTTCTAAGTAGGCACTTGTTTATTTCCTTACACTCCTAGAGAAAGCTCTAGCCTTGGGGGCCTACTGGGAGAATGTCTGCCCAAATAGGTATTATTAAATTATTTGTATTTCTGCTGGGAAATCTGCATGTATCCTAAAGATTCTATTTTAATGAAGCTCACCAGAACCATCAAAAGAATTAGTCTATTCATATGGAACTGATTTTAGGAATGTAAAAAGAACTAGATAAAATTAATCTCTTATATTGTAAAATCCAATGAGATGTAGCTTCTCCTACGAATGAAAATGTTTATATTAAATTCTAGGATAGTAGCTTTGACCTCTTCAAATTTAATTATCAGCAAAAAGTAATAAAACAAAAGAAGAGCCTGAAAGTCCTTGGAGCTTCTTATTTCCCACTAGGTTTTGTTGTGAGGATTTGATCAGTTATGAGGATAAATTGAAAAGTAAAATAAAAATTAGAAAAAATAGAATGAATTTTAAATGCAAAAAGTACAAACTAAAAATAGAATTTATACTGTAATGATGGTAGTGATGGTAGTAATGTTATGGTTTAATGATGGTAAATCACGTTTCTAGAAGGGGTAGATGGCAACTAATAAAATTAGATTACTTCCAGAAGAAGCTAAAGGCTTTTAAGCCTGGTGCCTATTAAAGTATGATACTCTGGGTCTGACTCCTATCTGCAAACAGCTTTGGCCCTCCCTGGATTTATTTCTTCTATGCATGAAACAAATTCTTGTTTTTGTCCTTTTCTTTAATTGGTACTGTGAAAATCCAAAAATTGTTAAATGGTCTTAGGCAGGAATGTATTATAAAATGTAATCTTAAGGGCAAACTACCCTAGATTCACATCTTTGCAAGGGCAGTTCTCTATAGGAAAGGAGGAGGTGACATAGGGGGAGTAGTGGGAAAACAGTGTCATAGAAATGAATGGCACTTTCATAATGGGATTAGACTTCCTTATCAATATTACTATAAAGTGGCTGGGTAGCAGAATGGATAGAGCACTGGACTTGAAGGTGGGAAGTTTTGTGTTTGGATCATCCTTTGATTTCTTCACTTTAAAATGGGGTTAATCATGAATTTACGTCAGAAGGTTGTTGGGAGGATCCAAAGAAATAATATATGTAGTATTTTATACATCTTAGAGTGAAAAATATTACCTATATTTTTATGGAAATATGAACCTGACAGTATTTACTGGCCATGTTTGCTTGTGATAGCTTAAGAAGGGATGGCTAAGGAGGAGAAGAGAGAAAAAAGTTTAAGAAAACTTGCCCGTTAACAGTCAAAACAGAAAAAGGAATGAGGAGGGGAGCAAAGTCACTGGAAAAAAACGTCAATCACATGATACTGGCTATGGTGTTGGTGTCCCCTGGCCTCAGCTTTGAGTCCCTGTCCCCTACTGTCTCTTTACTCCTAGAAATACTGCCTGCTTTTCATGGTATTTACCTGTGTTGACTGATGTCCCAGAAGTCCTAAGGAAAGTCTTAGTCTTTAAAACAATCAAGATCATGATTAATGTAAATAAATGTTTGTCATAATTATTGTTACAAATATATTTGTGGGATTTCTTACGCTCCTGACTTTATGATGTGAATTCATCTGGATATTAGTAAAACAAAATGTTGGGCTGCATATCAAAAAAACACTGGGGATGAAGAGAAAACCAAACCTGTAACCATGGTCCTGTTAGCACCATGTTCTAACCAATGAAGCTTATCAGTCACACACAGATACAGAGCTAATATTCTAGCTATATAGTTTTAGAAAATATATTAGCCTAAGGTACAGTAATGATTGAAGATGATAAATCTGAATAATAAATCTTTCGTCCTCTCCCACCCCCAGGCAAAGTAATTCACAGAGAAGTCCATCTTATCCTCTCTTGAATGCAAAGTAAAAGGATTTCTATCAAGGAATGCTTCATTCACTTATTCATCAAATGGGTTAACTGCCTATTATGTACAATGCACTTTATGAGGCACATAAAAAGATGAAAAAAACACAGTTGCTACCCCAAAGCAATAAAGCTGTTACCCAAAGGATAAGACTAATACTAGGACAATTGTAATGCAAGACATAATAGAAATACATAAAGTAGATAACAGAGGAAGGAAGGAGGGAAGGAAGGAAGGAAGGAAGGCACCATATAAGAAAATCAAAAAGACAGAGACCACATAGATTAGGAAAGACTTCATGAAAGAGGTGGATTGTAAACTGAATTGTGAAGGAAGGAGAGATATTCATCAGGTGCAGGTAATAGTGAGATCATTGCAAGTATGGATATGGGAGAAACATAGCTGAAATCAAGAAACAGCTAGCATATTATTTTGCTTGGGGGAAAAAATGAGTACAGAAAATGGAGTAATATGTTTAATTTGATAGTTTGGAGGTTAATGCACGAGGAGAATGAAAGTTTCAATGACAGACCAGAGGTTATGTTTTATTTGGTAGCAGTGAGGCATTATGCAAAGTTTTTGAGTAGCAAGGTGAAATGATCAGACCTTGGGATAATGAAGATTACTCTGGCAGTGGAGTGAAGAATGGACTAGACAAGGAAAAGTCTAGGGTAAGGGAAATCTGTTAGGAAGTCCCTACCAAAGTCACAAGCTTGGCTGATGGGGAGAAAGGTGGTGCCCTCACGAGCAAAATGAATGTTATGAGGAGGAAATGGTTGTAAAAGGAAGATGATAAATTCATTTTCAACCATGTTGAGTTTGAGTTAACTGTGAGATATTTCAGTGGAAGTGTTCAATAAGCAATTAGAAATTTCAAAATGGAAGCTCATGGAAAAATTCGAGGCACAATTTATAGGACTGGGGGTTATCTGAATAGACTTAATAATTGAAACCATAGCAATGCATCACGTTTCTAAAACAGAGAAAAGGAGGGATGAGAACAGAGCATTAGAGAACACCCACATCTAAGATGAGGGAAGAAGAAAAGAAACCAGTGAGGACAATCAAGATAGGCAAGGGAATGGTTTTGTACAATGTCAGGGCAACTGTGGAAGGAGAATATCAAGAAGGAGAGGATGATAAACAGTGTAAAATGCTACAGAGAAGTCAAGAAGAATAGGACCTGAAAAGCATCGGTTGTTGTTGATGATGATGACGATGATGATGTTGATGATTTTGGTATAAGTTCAGTAGTTACTTTGAGCAGTATGGAAAAATCAGATTGAAAGAGACTGAAGGGGGTGGCTAGGTGGCGCAGTGAATAGAGCACCAGTCCTGGAGTCAGGAGGACCTGAGTTCAAATCTGGCCTCAGACACTTAGCACAAAAACTAGCTGTGTGACCTTGGGCAAGTCACTTAACCCCAATTGCCCCTCCAAAAAGAAAAAAATTAAAAAAAAAAAAGAAAGAGACTGAAAAATGAGTTGGTAGTGAGACCATGGCAGGAACAAGTATAGATTTCTGTTGTTATAAGTTTAGCATGAAAAAGAGAGGGACATAGGAATAGCATGAAGTTGTAGGAGGGTCAGGGAAGGTTTCTAAAAATCTAATTCTGGTTCTGTTTCTATTCTGGACATAAAGAAAAACAAAAATACGGTCCCTCCTATAAAGGAACTCTTATTCCAGTAGGGAAGATAACATGTAATTAACTATGTATAAGTAAGAGATATACGGCAGTGGACAGAGTGCTGGACCAGGAGTCAGGAAGCACAGTGTATGGAGGACTGGGTTTAGAATCAAGAAGACTCATTTTTCTGAGTTCAAATCCAGCCTCACATGCTTACTAGCTGTATGACCCTGACAAGTCACTTAGCCTTGTTTTCCTCAGTTTCCTCATCTATAAAATGAGCTAGAGAAGGAAATGGCAGACCACTCCAGGATCTTTGCCAAGAGAACCCCAAAATGGGGTCACAATGAGTTGGACATGACTGAAAGCAAGAATAGAAGCCAGACAGTGGTGATTACCCAGTGTTTAGAATTACTAGAGTGAGAAGAACAAAAAGACAATAGAAATAGATTTGAAAAAAAAAAAACCACCAAAATGGCTGACCAGGCCAACAGTAGAGAGGAAGGTAAATTATTCCAGAACAGGGATAATGAACTAAAAGAAAATGCAAGGACAGATAGGCCTCACAAAAAAAGGATAAAAAAGCAGCTTCATGCTTCACGTTATCCCCTGCCGTTTGAGCATACTTTTCTCATATTAATTATTCTATGGACCATTTCTTATTAAAGTACCTAGTTTCATTTGTCTGTTTAGAATCTTTTTACCCAAAGTAAACTAAAGTAATTAACTGAATAATTGTAATAAAAATCACTTGTCTCGATTATCTATATGTATTAGACAAAACTGGGTTTTTACCCTCAGTTCTCTGGATCATTTCATCAATTAGCACATGTCATGGCGAAAACATAGAGGGAGCAATGGTTCTGCCCTTTGGGTTAAGTGAATTTAATGTGTCTATCCAAGAATATTCCAATGAAAATTTTCAGTGATTGAGCTCCAAGAATAAGAAGGGGGAAAGTTAAAAAGCTATTTCCAAGTATACGTACATACATATACATATATATTTTTTTTGCTTTTTGGAGAGGGTAAGACAGGGCAATTGGGATTAAGTGACTTGCCCAAGGTCACATGGCTAGTAAGTGTTAAGTGTCTGAGGCCACATTTTAACTCAAGTCCTCCTGTCTCCAGGGCCAGTGCTCACTACACCACCTAGCCACTCCCCAAGTATATTATTGATATGAGTACAGTGAAGTCAGAACCATCATGGCTGATAGACTAAGTATATTACTGTGTATCAGACTTTAACTATATATATGCATATACATTATAACATGTATGTATGTGTATAGTTTCAGAAGTCATTATTTTGTCAACCAGCAATGTAACTTCAAGCAATTACAAGAACTTAAGCACATGGTATTATGGTTCTACTTTAATCAATCAACCAACCAATAAATATTGATTAAGTACCTACTGTGTATCAGATACTAAGAACTGTGAGCAGAAAAAGAGGGAAGACATCCCCTGCCTTCAAAGAGCTTACAGTAATGGGAGAGACAGCATACAAACACATAAGTATAAAGTAAGCTACACAGGACAAACACAGTAGATAATTAACAGAGGGAAGACATTAGAATTAAGAGCAGTTGGAGATGGCTTCCTGTAGAAGGTAGAATTTTAGTTGGGAATTAAAGGAAGCCACAAAAGTCAGCAGTATTTTAAGGCTTTTGCAATTAAAAAAAAAAAGGGATAAAGTCAGAACCAAAATTGATTAAAGTAAGTGGAGTTGGTAAAAAAATAAAATCATTTCTTGCAAGTGAAGATATTCCAACTGTTTTACAAAGTTAAGATTTGGGGACTTTTAGCTTTATCTAAACTCTCTATGTTTTCTTTTGTTGTGCAAATGTTTGTGGATTTCTTCATTTTATACTTTCACCCATCTGTCTTGATTTTCTGGTTGTTCAATTCATCTTATCAATGACTACATGAACCCCCTTAAAAAAAAAAAAAGACTTAGAAGACCATATTGTTATTCATAACACTCAGATGAGACTTTCTTAGCTTCTTTTCACTTTTATGGTGTGGAGTCCACTCTTCTCTGAATGTAAAAGTGCCAAATTTATGAAACAGAAACATTTCTATTTATCATACACATTATCAGTGAGCCATTACATCTTTTCTTTGATCTTCTCTGTTTTCTTTTAACTGATCATATGGCAAGAAAAAATAGTGAAAAATGATAGTATCTTCTTCCTTTGAGTAGAGGAAAGGGAAAGAAGGCTATTAATTATACATATTTATTATGTCACATGAGAAACAGCATTGCATAGGGAATACAGATCTAGCTTCAGATTCAGGAAGACCTGGATTCATGTCTGACCTCTGACTTGTCCTGCTATTATGACCCTGTAGAAGTCATTTAACTTTTCATTAATCTCTAAGACTCGCAAATCTCTAAGATCCTAAGTAGAATAACACATGCTAATTTATGATTTACTTTTGAAGGAAGGAGTTTTCTCAGTAGGATTTCCTACACTGATGAAATAACAAATTCAGAAACCTCACCCATCCCCCCTCAAGTTACATAATGCTGATTTATTTTACTATTCATTATTATCTTCCTGCCAATGGAAATTATTAGTTCATATTTGTATCATTA
>CM053587.1:132632231-132650031 GCA_028646515.1 Pseudochirops corinnae | reverse complement strand
GAGAAGAGAAGAGAAGAGAAGAGAAGAGAAAAGAAAGATATATGGGATCAGAGCTTAAAGAGCTTGAACTTGGATTTGTTGCTTATTGTTCAGTCGTTTTCATTCATGTCTGACTCTTGGTGATCCCATTCGAGATTTTCTTGCCAAAGATACTGAAGTGGTTTGTCATTTCCTTTCCTGAGTCATTTTCCAGGTGAGGAGTGGAAGCCAAAAAGGTTAAGTGACTTGCCCAGAAGTCACACAGCTAGAGTCTAAGGCCAGATTTGAACTCGTGAAATGAGTATTCCTGACTCCAGGCCTGGTACTCTGTCCAAACTTAGAGTAGAAAGTAGTGAATTAATGATAAGCTACTTACTATCTGTGAGGAGAGGTTTCTGGAAGGTCTTCGGGAGGAGTCTAAAGTGGATCTTTATGGGACAGGGGTGACTAGAGGTCAGATTTGCAGGAACCAAGACAATGGGATTTTAATGGGATCTAGGGTAGGAGGCAGGTGGAGGCAATTGGGAGGTAACAGGTTAGGTTAAGGGTATTTTGATAGGATCACGGATAGGAAAATTCAGGGAGAATTCAAGGTAGGGGATTTCCCAGGGCCTATGGACAAATGGGGCTCAAATTTTTGGAGGGCAAAGGGGAAAGGTCTCAACTTGGGCCTGTACCCCATCATAATAGGAATTCTTTTTCAGTATTTTTGGATGAGATGGTCAAAGCAGTCCCTTCCACTCTGAAAAACTCTGTGAACATGGACAAGTCATTCTCCTCACTGAGCTTCAATTTCCTCCTTCAAAAAATGGGAAAACACCGAGTGCTGACTGCACTGTGTGGTTATGAGGAACTATAATTTGTAAGACTTTAGCATCATAAAGACTTGTTTACTATTATCCATATGAGAGTAAATTCAATCAGACCAAAGGTAGCAAAGCACCGTGTGATCAAGGACAGAAGGCGGCAGCAGGCTCTCAGCTTCAAATTGTTTTAGGAGCCACATTGAGATTTTTAAAGTATAAACAAATATAAGATAGGCAATCACATTCCTATTGTAAAAAAAATAATGATTTAGCAGTTTTGGGAAGGACTCCATTAGTTTTCATTAACAATCTCAGTTCGACCTTACATTTTCTTGTGCATTGAAATTTAAAGCAACAGGACGAAATGTTTGGCCTTTTATTTGATAGCTTTAAGTAAAACTACATGACATGCTCCTAGCAAAAGAAATATTAATCATTCTTCAAAGGAGAATCAATTTGCTGCTGTGGCAGAAAAGGTATGGGGTTTGTGTTAGTTTGTTTGTTTTTTTTTCAGATGTACCTGCAACTCCAAAATGATAGTTTCATATCTCCCAAGTAATTGATGTGAAGTATAATTCCTTATTTTAAAACTATATTGTCCTGCCTGTTTTGCATTTTTAAAGTAGTTATTCCCCCTAGATTCTTTAGTCTTGTGATTTTTATTTCACAAATGACTTGGCAACTTAAAGAAATGCAAATAAATAACTGCCTTTATAATTGAGAATTTTTAAAGGAAAAAAACTCATCTGATCTATTTTGTTAATAAGATTCAAGCATAAAGCATTTTTCTAAGTTTAAAATCTCTTAAAATGAGATTATAATTGAACTATGACTATGGCTCCAGCAGAAATAGAATTGTAATATATTTTGATTAAATATTAAATGTTTCCTGAGGGCTGAAGAGAGTCAAACTAAATGTTCCGTTTGGCTCAGTAATCCTTGGGGAATGTCCAATGTGAGATCATTATAAGTGAAAAAGAAGGAAGTCACTGTAGAAAATCATGGAAATTCAAAACTAAATTGGATTCTAAGCCTTATTGAAATGAAGAACTTCACTTTATCATTCTCTGCTCATTTATACAATACAGACACATGCATATATAGGAATATCTTACAATGAATAATTAAAATGCGTAGGTAACTCAAAATATGCTCTTCACTAGATTGTAAATTCTTTGCCAGCAGGAATTGTTTCATTTTTTGTAATTATGTCCCACCATATAACACAGTGCTTGGCATGTAGTAGGTACTCAATAAACGCTTGTTGTTGATTGATTGATTTGTACATAATGATAATTCACATTTTACATTGTATTTTCCTCATCACACTCCTGTCAAGTAGGTAATATATATATATATATTATTATGACCATTTTACAGAAGAAATTAAGTCTCAGAGAGATAAAGTGACTTGCCCACTAACACTATTAATAAATGGTAGAGGTTGTGCTCAAACCTAGATTTTACAACTTGCTTATATCATACCACTAACAAATAACAAAGATAACTTGTTTAGGGGTGGCTAGGTGGCGCAGGTTATAGAGCACTGGCCCTGGAGTCAGGAGGACCTGAGTTCAAATCCAGCCTCAGACACTTAACACAAAAAACTAGTCATGTGACCTTGGGCAAGTCACTTAACCCCAACTGCCCTGCCTTGCCCCCTCCAAATAGTAAAAAAAAACTTGTTTAACTCTCAGGGTTTTTATTCACCTTACCCACTCTCTTGTGAGGTTGCTCATATGCAATAAAATAGCCTGAAGTTGATATGAAACTATTGGTCATGCTTGTTGAGTCAGGTTGTTTAAGCACTTCCATATCCATTTAATTGTAATATTGAGGCCACACCTCTCTATCTTTTACCCATGAATGGAATAAGAGACTTTATCAAGGGCTTTACTAAAGATGAGTAAACTCTTATCTATAGCATGCCTCTGATATACTGGGCTAGTAACCCTGTTAATAAAACAAATGAGATTAATCTGAAGTGACTTATTCATAACAGAGCCTTGTGGGCCCTTTGTGGTCACTGTTCTCTTTTCTGAATGTCCATTAACTTTACTAATGCTCTAGAATTTTGTTAGGAATCAAAGTCAAGCTCACTGGACTCTAGTTTGCATGCTCCATTCTCTTCTTTTTTGTTTTTCTTAATTGGGACGTTTGCTGTTTTCCAGCATTATATCGCCTTTCTAGCTCTCCAATCTTTTAGAGATTACTGAATATGACTCAACAAACACATTTGCCAGCTCTTTCAATACCCTGGTTTTATTTCATCTCAGTCTCTGAACCAAATAAATCGAACTCATCAAAGGAAGTTACATCTCTCTTAAAGTTTCCTTAAATATTTGGATATCAACTACCAGCTAGCCATTTCGTGCTGTTGATTCCAATCCAATGATCATTCTTCTTGGCAGAGGACATGAAAGCAAAGCAAGAGTTGAGCAGTTTTGCCTTCTCATGGAGTCAATTCTAATCACTTCATCCATATTGAGCAGTGGTCCTCCTGCCTTTTCATTCTTACAATCTACACCACATCACCCAACCCATTCCAACATACTGTACAATTTACTATATACTACACAGATACAATATACAATATTGTATATGATATATATACACAATATACAATACTGTATATATACATATATACAATATGCAATATTATATATAATATGTACACATATATAATATACTACATATATATAATATGTAACATTGTATATAATACATACAAACATATAATATACTACAATATTCTATACAACATACTATACAATAATATACTATACAATTCAGTAACACTGACCCCCTTCCTATTTCTCCAACAAGATACTAGACATTTTCCCTGGCTGTCTCCCATGCCTAGAATTTACTCCATCCTTACCTCTATCTGCTGCCTTCTTTGGCAGTATTCAAGTCCCAGTAAAATTCCACCTTCTACAGGAAGCCTTTCTTGATCCCCACTTAATTCTACTGCTTTCTGCCTCACAATTGTCCCTGATTTGTCCCGCACATATTGTAGTTATTATAGTTGTTGGCTGTCTCTCCCTAGACTCTGAGTTCTTTGAGAGCAGGAGACTATTTTTGCCTTTCTTTGTATCTCTTGTAATTAGCACAGTGTTTGACATATAGTAGACACTCAGTGTTTGTTAATGGACTATCCTTTCTTTGATTATATAATTTTCCTAAATATATTTTTTAAATGGTCCTTTTTGTTCTCCCTAAATGGAAACAAATGCCTTTGAAAGCAGATGAGTGAGGAGACTTTTGCCTGGGAGAGAGGAAAAGGAGAATGCAGATAACAGTTATTAAAGGGATAATTTTATGAATATGAAGTAAAGAAACTTGAATTCGGAGGCACAATACCTGGCTTCATGTCAAGACTCCCCTACTTACTAGCTATTTGACAATGGAAAAGTGCATTTATTTCTCTGAGCCTCAAATTTCTTGAGATAAATAGGTGATAATTATATTTACAGTAACAACCTCTAGGTGTTATTATAAGTATCAACAGAATATTTTAGGCAAAAATATCAAGAGCCTATGGTTTCATCTATGTGGGACCCCTCTCAATCAGCACAACTAATCTATAACATCTTAAATATTGGTCTGATGGTAATAAGGGTCAAGTGTCTTTCCCACACAGCTAACATCAAAGTCAGGATTTGAATCCCAGTCCGTATAACTGCAACTCTAGAACTCTAGGGCTTTCTCTCTGTTAATTCTTTCCTTTTTATCCCATATAAAACTTGCTTTGTATATATTTGTTTGCCTGTTGTGTCCCTCAGTACATTATGAATTTCTTGAGAGCAAGGACTGTCTTTTACCTCCTTTGGCGTTCCTAAAGCTTAGCACAGTACCTGGAACAGAGTAGGTGTTTAATGAATGTTGATTGTTTGTTTCATCTATCCACTAAACCATGCAGTCTTAATTCACAATAGGCCTGTGAGTCATAATAGTCATCGTTTTCACAGTAGCAGTTGTTGCTTCTATTTTTGTCATTATTTGTGCATTTAACATACAAATCCCAAATGATGTTTTAATTGATGCATTGGTGTGTTCTCAGTCTGCAGCATCAGGACATTTTCTGTTGTAGTAAAGAATAGTTTATCAATTTTTCTACCACAAGAACTAATCAGCAAAATTTCCTTTCTGCTTCATGAAAATATAAGAAAAATGCTTTCCTAAACTGCCCTCAACTATTAGAAATTGTAATCATTTCCCTGGATTCAAAAACAAAAACAATAATTTTGTGGAGGAGTCAAGATTTCTAATGCAACATAATTAATATTGTGGGATAAAAGAGGAACAATAGTTATGAATGCAGATAATCTGAAAGCATTCAGTGGTCCTCTAAATATATACCTCCCAGTTAAATCCAATGTTGTTTGTCACAAAGTGTGATGGGACCTCTTTAGTTAGAAACAGGCTGCCTTTGGCTTCTGGTGCTGTCTATAAGGGTCAGGGTTCATTCCCTGGGAGTCAGTTCTATGAATAGATAAGGTTGGATTTGGAAGCACAATAGTTTGCTGGTTGATTTGAGAAGCTGCTATTTGTAAAACAACAGAACTAGTTCCTTGGTGTGGTTCAAAGTTTGCTGATTGGACGTGGGGGAGGGGGGGGAGGGTGGAAGACGGAAGGGAGAATGTATTATTTATTTATTTTGAAGATTCTTTTCTTTTTAAATTTTGAGTTTCAAATCCTCTACCTCCTTTCCATACCTCCGCCAGTCACTGAGAAGACAAGCAATATAATGTCAATTATACCTGTGAAATCTTGCAAAGCATTTCCATAGTAGCCATATTTGAAAAAAAAAAGCAAGAAAAATTAAATGAGAAAATTATAACTCAATTTGCACTCAGTTCATCAGTTCTCTTTCTGCAAGTGGATAACCTTTTTTTCATTATAAATCCTTTGGAATTGTCTTGAATAATTATATTAATCAGAGTAGCCAAGTTTTTCACAGTTGATCATTAAAACATTGCTGTTACTGTGCAAAATAATCTTTCAGTTCTTTGCATCAGTTCATATAGGTCTTGCCATGCTTTCCTGAAACCATCGCCACTCCTATCATTTCTTATGGCATAATAGTACTCCATCACAATTGTATGCCACAACTTGTTCAGCCATTCCCCAACTGATGAGCAATCCTTTGATTACCAGTTCTTTGCCACCACAAAAAGAGCTGCTGTAAATATTTTTGTACATATGGATCCTTTTTCTTTTTCATTGATCTCTTTGGTTTACATGCCTCATAGTGGTGTTGCTGGGTCAAAATATATGCACAGTTTTAGAACCTTTTGGCTATAGTTCAAATCATTCTCCAGAATGGTTGGATGAATTCACACTAATTCATTAATGTACCTATTTTCCCCTCATCATCTCCAGTATTTGTCATTTCTGTTAGATGTGATGTGGCATTCAAAGTTATCAACTGGAGAATGGTTATTTTGATGATTTGATTCAATTCTTTACTCAGTATATATTTGAGAAATAAGGTTTTAATCAAATAAACTTGCTGTGAAAATCTTTGACGTTATTTCATTGTCTTTGGTACCTTTTAGCTAAATGTAGCTTCCCTGGTTATCTTTTTAAATTAGGTCTGTTTTTGTTTTTGCTTTGTCTGAGATAATGATTTTATCCCTACCTTTTTTATTTCAGTTGAATCATAATAGATTCTGTTCCAGCCCTTATTTTAACTTTGTGTGTCTTTCTGGTTTCAGATGTGTCTGTTGTAAACAACATATTGTTGGATTCTGGTTTCTAATTCATTCTGCTCTCTGCTTCCATTTTAGGGTGAGCTCATCCCATTCACATTCACAATTAAGATTACTAACTGTGTATTTCCCTCTATCCCATATTCTTCTGTTTCTTCTCTCTCTTTTTTTATCTTATCCTTCATCACAAGTTTATTTTGCTTCTAACAACTGCCTCTCTTAATTCACCTTCCCATTTATCATAACCCCTCTTTCTATTTTCCTGTTTCCATTAGATTTCTGTTCACAACTGTGTGTATGTGTGTGTATGTATACACACACATATAACATATATATGTAAATATGTATGTATTATTTTCTTCATTGCTTTTTGTACCTTTTTTACCAAGCTGCTAATTTTTTTCATTGTTTTCTTTCATCACTCTCCTTTCTTTTCCCAATTTTTCCTCTGCTACTCTCATTTCTTTTCTTAAACTCTTCTAGGCATTCTTTTTGGGCTTGGGTCCAATTACCATTTTTCTTTGAGGTTTTGGTTGTAGCTCTTTTCACATTGTCATCTTATTCTGAGTTTGTGCCTTGACCTTCCCTGCTACAGTATTAGCTTTTCATGGCCAAGGTCTTTTGTTGTTGTTATTGTTGTTCTTTTGCTCATTTTTTCAGCCTATTTCTTAACTTTGAACTTTATGTTAAATTTGGACTCTGCTCACCTGACTATGGAAAGGAACTATCCCAAGCTTTAGGCTTTTTCTTTTCTTTTCTTCTTCCTTTTTTTTTTAAACTTTTTGGAGGGGGAAGGCAGGGCAATTGGGGTTAAGTGGCTTGCCCAAGGTCACACAGTTAGTAAGTATTAACTCTCTAAGGCCAGATTTGAACTCAGGTCCTCCTGACTCCAGGGCAGGTGCTCTATTCACTGCTCCACCTAGCTGTCCCACTTTAGGCTTTTTCATGCTTTTGTTTTCAGAACTGGCTCCAGGAGTCTAAAAATTTTCAGTGTTTCCAAGGTGGTGTGATCCTGGGTGAAGTATAATCACTGCTCTCCTGATTTGTACCCTGGTCTTTACCCAAGAACTGTTCCTGGTGCCATGAAGTGATAAGGTCTTGTTCTCCTCTTTGCTTTGGAACTGAGACAAAGGCCACTACTCTCTTTTGACCAACCACCACTGTTGCTCTCCTCTTAGAGCTGTGATCCAGAACTGTGTATGAGCAATAGAACTGCAAATCAGTGCCAGTTCTACCTGATGACAGCAAAGGGTTCCCTGTAACCTGTTTCTGACCAGTTGTCTGACTCCTTCACTGTCTCAGGCTGAGAGTTCCCGAAGCTGCTGCTGTTGCTGCTGCTGTATCCACTGTTGCTGCCCTGATGTGTTCTCTGGGCTGGCCTCCACCTTGGTGTCAAAGACATCTCCTGCCAATCTCATAAATTTTCTTAGGCTGGAAAATATTTCTCCCTTAACTTTTGTTGGCTCTTCAACTCCAAAATTTTATTTGAGATGTTATTTGAATGTTATTTAGAGGCATATGTTGAGATAGTTCAACTGAGCTGCTGCCTGTAATCTGTCATTTTGGCTTCTATCGGTACAAAGTTTTGATAAGAGACTCTCCCACCCATTGTAATAGGGAGATAAGACCCAAAGAGAGATAACTATGATCCATATAATATTAATATAGTAAGTGAAATAGAAAGTTATAAAACAAAATACTTTGTGGGCTATGAAACTTTTGAAGAAGTTCATTATTGGTCAAAAGAAACTAGAAAAGGATATCTGCAGGAGGAGTCATTTGAACTGGACTTTGAAGAATTGGCAGGAATTCAACAAGCTAAAGAAAAAGGAAGGAAGTGTAATTCAGTAGTAGGGAGTACTGTGACCAAACCATGGAGACTGAGAAAGAGTGTGTTCTGATGACAGAGAGCAATCCAATTTGGTTGGAGTACCACATTGGAAAAAATGATTTATATGAGATATGTATGAAAGGTAGATTTATGTCAGTCTCTGAAGGGCCTTGGATGTCAGGAAAAAGAACTGGAACTTTTATTTATAAACAATTGGGTGCCACTGAAAATTTTTGAGCCTAGAAGTGATATAGCTAGCTATATTTATAAGAAAGATGATTACAGGAATAGGATGAAGAATGAATTGGGAGCTTATGGGGGGAAATAAAGGGTGGAATACCTCTAAGAGTTTACTGAAAAATAGAATTGACAGGTCTTGGTAATCGATTGGTTATGTAACGTAAATTTGTTTTCCTAAAGGAAGAATTATGGGTCCTCTATTCTTCTTTCTCTGTACGTTTTATTCTGGAGATCTCATTGGTTTTCATGAATTTAAGCATTCTCTCTATGCAGATGAATGACTCCTGGATCCAGCCCTAGCCTCTTCTTTCAATTCCAGTATCGTGGCATTAATTACCTCATGGGTATCTCTCCCCGATGTACAGTAGGCATTTGAAACTAAACTTGTCCAAAAAAGGGAACTTATGACTTACCCCAGACTTCTTCTCTCCCCTTTATACTTCCTGTTTGTTTTAATGCCACCATCATCCTCCCAGAAGCTCAGTTTTGCAACCTAACCTTGGTGTCATCCTTGCTTCTTCCTTTCCCTAATACTTCGTATCCAGTTCCTACCTCTTGATAACTCTGCCTCCACAACCTCTGATGGTTATTTTCTTGATCATGTCATGTTCCACAATTATGAACTCTGAAATTCCTCCATTTGGTCACAATCTTTTATCATTCTGTCTTTTCTCCTGCCTTGTAACCCCTAATCCTGTTCTTCATCCATGCCAGGGCTTCCAATCTCACTAACCCCTCAGGTTTTCTTAGGTCATCACTCCTGAACTGACTACCCTATCTTAACCCCTTGGTGGCAATCCAAGAGGTCAATTCTACATTCTCTTCTGCTCTCAAGTACCTTGCCTCCTCAGTTTTGCTCTACCAATCCCCAGCCTTTTATCACACCCTTGACCCACTGCCCTTTTTTCCATTTTTATGCAATTAAAGGAACTAGAGAAAATCAGAAAACCATACTGACTGGGTCCACTGCAAATGTATGTTAAATCACCTCAACTGAGCCCTCCCTGTAGCAAAATAAACCTTTTTTCGCCTTTCTAATTGATTCACTATCTACTCACCACAGCAGGTTTTCTAAATCTTCTTTATCTCTCTTCATACCTCCATGGTACCCTCTTCTCCCACTTTTTCAGCTGTTGACCTTGTGTCACATTTCACTACAAAAAAATTTTGAGTCTGTTTACTAAGACTTCCCTCTTTTCCTCTTCTTTTCTTCTCACATTACTCAGATACCTTCCCCCACTAACTCCTCATTCATCCCTGTTTAACTTGAAGAAGTGACTCTTCTTGCCAAGGCACACCCTTTTATATGCACAAGTGAGCCCAGTCTATGCCATCTTCTTCAGTAAATTGTCCCCTCTATCATTCCTGCTATCTCACTAATCTTCCATCTCTCCCTGCTTTCTGGCTGCTTTGCTGCTGCATACAAACATGCCCTTGTCTCTCTCATGCTTAAAAAAATCCTCACATGAGCCATCTGTTCTGCTAGCTATCATCCTATATTGTGTCCCTTTCATATCATCCTGTATCTTCTTCCTATTATAAACGCCTTTAGAAAGTTATCTACCTTTGATGTTTGCAGTTCCTTTTCTGTCCCTTTTCTTAACTTAATGGAGCCTGTCTTCTTTCTTCAATATTCAGTTGTAACTACTCACTCCAGTTACCAATGATATATTAATTACCAACTCTAATGGCCTTTTCTAACTCGTCATCCTTCTGGCCCTCTGCTACCTTTGACATTGTTAATCACAGTCTTCTCCTTTATTCTCTTGTATAAATTTTCACTACACTAGTCTATCCTGGTTCTTCTACTAGTTGTCTGACCATTCTTTCTCAGTGTTCTTTCCTGAATCATCATTCATGTCTTACCCACTAACTGCAGTGTCCCACATCTTTTTTTTCCTTGACCTTCTTTTCTCTTCTCATATCCTTTTGTTTGGTGATCTTATTAGCAACCACAGATTCAGTTGTCATCTCAACATAGATGATTCGTAGATCTATTTATCCAGCCCTGGCCTCTCCACTGATTTCCAGTCTTCTGTCTCCAATTGCCTATTGGCTATCTCAAACTAGACATGCGGTAGACATCTTAAACTCAATATGTCCAAAAGTAAACTCATTGTCTTTCCTCCTAAACTTTCCTCTCTTCCTAACCTCCCCATCAATATCAAGGGTACCATCATCCTCCCATTTACCCAGATATGTAACCTAAATGTCATTCTAATTCTCTCACACACACCCCATCTCTTATCTGTTGCCAAGTTCTATAAATGCTACTTTTGTAACATCTCTGCTTTCTCTTCTGATGCTGCCACCACCCTCGTGCCTACTCTGATCACTTTACTCCTGGACTATTGCAAGAATCTGCTCATTAGTATTCCTAACCCGAGTCTCTCCCCCACTCTGGTCCATCATCTGCTCAGTTGTAAGATTTCCCAAAAGCACAGGTCTTATCATGTCACCCATCAACCAATTCAATCAATTCTATCTGCTCCCTGTTGTCTCCAGGATCAAATATAAATCCTCTGTTTGATTTTTAAAGTCCTTTGTAGCCTAGACCCTTCTTAGTCTTCATGTTTTCTTATACCTTGCTCCCCACATTAATTTTGTAATGAAGAGACACAAACCCCCTTGCTGTTCCTCTCATAAAACACTCCCTCTCCAGACTCTGGGCATTTTCACTGGCTCTCCTCTACGCTTGAACTTCTGCCTAACTTCTATTTCCTGGCTTCCTATGCTTCCTTCATATCCCAGACAAAATCTTACCTTCTGCAGGGAGTCTTTCCAAGAGTTCCTTAATGTTAATGCCTTCTCTCTGAGATTACCTCTGATGTATCCAACATATATCTTGCTTGTTATGACTCCTACTTTAGTCTGTGAACTCTTTGAGAGCATAGAATATTTTTGCCTGTGTACGTGCAGCACTTAGCATAGTGGCTGACACATTGTAAGTGCTTGATAAATTCTTGATCACTACCGGGTGAATGTGTTCTTTCTTCCTTTCTACTCATATGGTGATCAGCATCTTAGTTCACACCTTCATTACTTCTTGCTCAGATTATTATAAAAACCTCGTAATTGATTGCTTTTAAAGGGTAATGTTATATATTGGTCAATATATCACCTAGCTCTGGGTAAAAACTTAAAATTCCTGATGAGATATAATATTCCAACGTAGCCTTACAAAATAGTGTTAGGAAATGACTTTGTGCCTATCGTGATTCATTCATTCCTCTCTTTAAATATGTCTATGTTATAGACTTATAGACATTGTTGTAATTTTTCAAGACTGAACTCTGAATAATTTTATATCTTATTTTCAAGCTCCCCATCCCTTTATAAAATAACCCATTGTCAATTGAATTTAATAGCTCACACACATCCTGCTGAGATTCAGTATCTGTAATCTAAAAGAAGTTCATTTTAAATGTCCATTCCCAAGAGTCCTGTAAGAAATGAGAAACCAGTAATATTAGGCACTATGCCGCATACATTGGCAAGGGCACACAGGAAGTGGGGGCTCTTTGCATGAATCAGAGTGTATTTCATGATCTGTTTCTTTCTTTCCTTTGTCCCCCCCTTCCAGTGAAATCAGATGAGTTACAGACAATCAAGAAAGAATTAACCCAAATCAAAACTAAAATTGACTCCTTGCTAGGGAGACTGGAGAAGATTGAAAAGCAGCAGAAGGCTGAGGCAGGTAAGTGAAAATGATGTGTAGTCATAGACAGGTCATTAGGAGGTAAATGAGACCAGGCCAGCACTATCAGTCACACTGACAGCACAGCATAAGAGGAGAAACTTTGCTGAGTTTTTATTATGTATTATATATGCTAGTCATAAAGCCACAAAACTGGGACTTGAAGTGATGGAATAGAATTTTGCCCTTTTGAAGATTATGAATAACTACTTATTCTGGGATTGACAATTTTTAAAAGAAAAGGGAGATTGGGATTTACATCTAACCTCTATCAGTATCAAAATATGGTTAAGGATTAAAGACATTTGGTGGAATACCACTGAAATGAAAGGACACAGATTTTCATAGCACTATCAGCATTCAAATCTACTTTGTAAAGGGAAGTCCTATCCCCTGTCTGGATCCCCTCCTTTAGTTTCGTCATTCAGAAAGCAACAATATGGCTAGTATGTTGCTAGTTGGTATAAGCAAGTGATCAGACTCTAGCCCTATATTATCATTTAGGACCATCCTCTCAGATTACCAGCCCTGATATAAGACTTCTAGAACCGCTATAACCCACATTCATTTGACCCAAGATATTGAGAGTCACTCAAAGGGAGGTCCAGTTGACTGAGAAAACTATCAGTGGCACCAGCTGGGATCTCTTGCTCAAGTTTAAGGGATCTGATCCCACATCACTGTTGTAAAGATGAAATCTTCCTCTCTGACTGTGGGAAGTCTACAGGTCAGGAGTATGGGAGACCCTGACATCACTATAGGAAAAAGTGGCTATAGAAATAAAAGATCAAAGGGGTGGCTAGGTGGCACAGTCAATAGAGCACCAGCCCTCCAGTCAGGAGGACCTGAGTTCAAATCCAGCCTCAGACACTTAACACACATACTAGCTGTGTGACTTTGGGGAAGTCACTTAACCCCAATTGCCTTCCAAAAAGCAAAAGAAAGAAAGAAAGAAAGAAAGAAAGAAAGAAAGAAAGAAAGAAAGAAAGAAAAGATCAGACAAACACAGAGACAAATATTTAACTATTTCAAGCATCATTTCTACTTGCCTACTCCCTTATTTGTACTAATTTTTTATGGAATGCCTGGACAAATAAAATCTTTTAAGAACTTACAAAAATTAATGATTTCTCACTGTCACACCACTTACACCACTTCCAGGGATATATTTATGCCCAAGAAAGGCAGTGTAGAGTATAGTGGAGAGGCCAATCTGGGATCAAGAAAGACCTGAGTAAGAATACTATCTTTTGCACATACCTGATGTGTGAAACAGCTGCAAATCTGAATAGGTAGAGGAATTTTATTCCCCTACCCCAATGAAATTACAAACCTGGATCCTTCCTTCCTTTTTTCCTTTTTACTTCCTCTTCACCTCTCACTCCCCCCCACAAAAAAAAAGTTTATCCACAAACTGTTCATAAGGAAGTCTACAAGTATGTAATTTTTATATGCCTTATTATGTTATGACAACATCTTGAAGTCTTTTCACTAACTGAAATATCATCCTGCGATACTGTTGAAATCATTGTTTCCATTTTAGGAAACATTGTGAAATTCATTATCATGCAGAACAACCCTTCCAGCAATGGACTTTGATAACCAATTTGCACTTCAGTTTAAAAGATTGTGGTGAACTCATTTAAATATAAATCACCTCAAAGAGAAAGATTTGATCCTTATGGGATTGTGTTACATCTTCTAGCATGCTATGCTGAATAACATCTCTACATATCTTCCTGAATAATCATCTATAAATGTTTTACTGTAATTCAAAAGCTTGTATTTTCTTCTGATGAGAGGATGGCACCCTGTTGCTTTACATGCCTTTAACCATACCCCATCCAAAGGCTTCTTTAAAGACCAAAACCTGTTTGTTCCCTTGGGACTCTTACATGCTCTTCACATTAACACATGAGAAGAGAAATTGAATTAATTAATTTACTATTTGTTTCTCTTAGTATTTTCTGCCAAAGGACATTTATATGGAGGTCCTTTAGTTGGAAGTTGAAATTGAAAGCTATAATTTTCCAAGTGTTTTCAAATGAAAGAAATGAGAACTATGTATAGAGTCAAGTCACACTTAAAGGAGTTTATCTGAATAACAGTTTATTTGAAGCAACTCTTACTTTCCAATTTGTTGATAAGCACCTAAGGTACTATCTTTAATTACTTGGTATCTACTATGATGATTACTTCCATCTACTGCTTCTTAACTGTTTTCTACATTCCATGCTCAGTTTACTATTATTCCGCATGAAGTACGCATCTCACAGGGAAGCTATTTAAACCTACAAATTTTAACTGCAGCATTTTTCCAGGAAAAAGTTTTGATTAGAAAACTATTCTGCTTAACCTGGTCCTGATGGTGACCCACCAGTCCCCAATATGGACTGAATTACAAGGAGGAACTGTGCAGTGACCACAGTGGGGAAATGAACAGATTCTCAGAATCTTCTAAGCTGAGTATCAGAATGTAATTTTGTTTTTTTCCTTTGCTAAGTTTATTTTTAAACTTTATTAGGACACCAGAAATACCTATGTTCAAATGTAAAATCATTTTGCCTCCTCCACAAAACAGCTTATTCCATTGCCCTAGTAATTAACTGTTAACTGCCTTTGTACATCTTGTTTGAATCCTGCCTCAAACACTAACCCCGTGACTTTGGGCAACTGATTTAATATCACTGGGCCTCATTTTGCTAATCTATAAAATGAGGCAGTTGGACCTGATGAGTTCTGAAACCCCTTCTAGCTCTAAATCTATGATTCTATATTTTTTCTCTACTATTTAGATGACAAGTTCTGCTTCAGCAGGAATCACTTTTTTTTGTTTGGTTGGTTTTTTTGTATAGCTCACATTGTCATGTCATGCACATGTCCTTGACAGGGATTTAGTAAAAAGGGCACTGGACGGGAGACTGGATTCTAGTCCAGGTTCTGTTACTCATCAATTGCATGACCTTGGGTAAATGGTTTAATCTACATAGTTCTCATTTTCATCATCTGAAAAAATGAGTTGACTAGACTCTGTGATCCCTAAAATACCTTCCTCTTAAAATTTTATGATTCTGTATAACCATTCCTCAGTGCATATGACAAATTTCTCTGCAGAATATAGCCCATTATTCTAGGAGACAGGAATAGTTTAGATTAGGGTTTCTAAACCTTTTCCTGGGCATCATGGTCCCCTATGGCAGCCTGGTGATGTCTGATAAATTTGATATGGATATGCTGTCATGGGCTGCTCAGTGGCCAGCATTTAAGCATAATTGGAGATGTGTATGAGAAATGACCAGACCATGTGGGTAATTCAAGGAAGAACCATGAACTCCATTTAATGATTCTTTGAACAAGGTTTTTATAGATCAAGCAGACAAAGATTCAAATACTCTTATCAATAAGCTTAGTTTGTCATATCCTGGAAAAATCTTATTATAATAGCCAGTCACTTCCTGGAATCAGCTCAGAATAAGATAAGGCTAGGCGCCAAAAGTCTTGGGAGAGGCAGTTACTTTCTATCAAATGCATTCACATAATGAAGGTTGCTCTCCAGAGCAGGCTTCAAGGCCGGGGGCCAAAGCTTCAATCATCAAGGACATCTACATCAAAACCAATCCCTAAGAATCAAGTATTTATTGTCAATCATAATTGGAGGAAATGCTAAATTTTGGTTAGAGGTGTTAGTGAAAGTAAAGCTATATTTTCTTCTTATCCAAAGTCATAGACCCTAGGTTAAGGACTTAAATTATTCAAATCCAAAGAACATGAAGACATCATTTTATTCATACTTTTACTTCTTCCTTTGCTACATCATTTAACTGAGCTAGTTCTAGACTCCTGGCTGACATGCTTCTACCCCCCTACATTTTATCTGGCTTGTAGTTATCTCCCTTAAAGTGTGACACCTCATTTAGGGATTGATTGTCTGATTAGCAGGGCAATAACTTCCTCATTTTATGTTCTATTTCAGTGCTATACATATTTCCTCCCATAATCAAGACATACTACCTCTATAGCCTTAGATGCACTTACTTTGGCTTGTATGTTTCTTTATCAGCCATAGTTGGTGGCTCATATTGAGCTTGCAATCACTAGCAATGCCAATTCATTTTCACACATACTCAAAGGCAGATCTCCCCCATCTTGCAATTAGGCAATTGATTTTTTTAATATAAAAGCAAGATTTCATATTTAGGTTTAGTCTATTATTCTATACTATCCCATCTTTTTTAATCTTAAGTCCATTCTGCATTATAGCATATTTGCCTCCAGCTTTCTTTCATTTGATAAATATGAAAGAAAAAAAGAAATAGTGTAACATAGTGAAAAGGAAGAAGACCGGTTTCACACTTAAGCTCCAACATCTGCTAGTTGTGTGGACACAGTCCATTACTTGACTTTTCTGAGCCTCAGTTTCCTTATCTGTAAAATGGGAATATGAATGCTTACCCTCATATGCACACACAAGGAAAGTAATTTGTAAACTTTATATGCTATATGGATGTATTATTAATTCATCCAATCATTACTTTAAAATATAGACTGGTAGGAATATAGACAATCCTTCCCTATGACACTAGAAACCTTCAAAGTTGACTTTGAGGTATAAATCAGATCTCTTGCTATGGTTGCAATAAATGCTTATTGACTGCATGACTGATCCAAAATGTGATTTTCATCATTAGAGCCATAGTACTACCAAATAAACAGAGAATGTGTCCTCATAATATGACTTAAGGTATCATTTCCACACAGTCAGTTTTATTTGTTTTTGAGATTTGGGGATATTGAATGGATAACAAGATACTGTCTGTGCTATTTATTCTACTTACCGCTTTCAAGCAAGAGGTATAGACAGCCATCTAACTAGAACCTATCTGTTAGAAAACACCAGTGTCTTTTCATATAAAATGTACCATGAAACTGACTGATGTGACAAGTCCAAAACAAGGAGCTTGAATAAAAAGGTGATCAGATTATCTATCAAGGCCCCTTACTCCTCTCCTTTCTTCACCTTTATTGAACTCATCTTCCTGAAACACTTCTGTCTTACCTTTTGTTGACATTGTTACCACAGCTGTTCCATCTCAGTAACCTCTATAAGCCCACAAGATCCCTTCAGTCCTCTGATGGGAGGGAAAGAAGCCCTCTAGGGACATGTCCTATCAAATAAAAAGGGTGGTTAAGAACATGGGCTTTGGAGTGAAAGGACTTAAATTCAAATCTTACCCCTGAGGTTTATCTCCTATTTTTTCAACTATTTAACCTCCCTGGGCTTTAGTTTCTTCATTTGTAAAATAAAGAGTTTGAACTTGAGGACCTCTGAAGACCCAATCCTTTACCCTTTTTTTGTTCTAAACATTGGAAAGAGAAGTGGGCAACAAATTGAATTGTGAGATGAAGCTATGCTCTGCTCATTAAAATGGATGCATCATGCTTAGGAGTCAGGTATGTGTGATAGGTTGGTAATCTCACGAGGAGAAAAAAAGGAGGGAAAAAAACCTGAATTTAACAGGTTTTGAAGGATATA